>OY728137.1:129393401-129939079 GCA_963277665.1 Viscum album
CAAACGTCTATCCACACTTCTATTATGACAATATAAAGTGTATCCAAAATCAACAGGGCTAGGAATCCAACTAATCCTTACCTCTAACCCAACCTTGATACTAAAAACATACACATCACATGCTTCACATACCAAAATACATTGAATTACACATGCCTTTCCTCATCACTCTCAGGGGTGTCTAACATCCTAGGGTAACCTATTCACACTTCAGATCATCCCCAATGCATAAAATGATTACACCAACCCACTAGAGGTACATCATCAAGGAATCAAATCCCTATACCAAGTTTCTTTTACTAAGGTATCTAATACATTCACCAACCCACCAATGGTTATTATGCATCCCTTATATAGAGGGACTATATAGTCTTTACTAGAAAAAACCTCATGATGAGATCCACATGACCTATCATCAATGAAAAATATCATGGTTTATATGAGTATAATTCCACCAATAAGTTATATAGTAAATAACTATATAAGTTTTTGTTGATACATTAAATATTTGAACCCTCTATCATCAGTGAATTCAACCACGCATAAGCGTACAAATGTCATGTGAATCCTATATGGAAAATATAATTCATGTACATAGGCCTCTTTCCAATATGGTCCAAACCCATAAATAAAAATCTAAAATACACACATAATACTTGAATAAACATATTAGTGGTGATTTTGAAAACCAAGAGAAACAATATCATAACCCCGGTAACCTGGACTTCCCACCAAAAAGGTGTTCATGACTCACCAGCCTAAGGTCTATCAAAAGATCTGAAACATCCACATTCTCTATCTACCATAACCTAAATATTAAGACAAAAAAATTCTCTAATATCACTTGGTGATTCCTTGGATTGATATCACTCACAAGTTTCATGGTCGAAGTGCCACATGACCTCAAGCATGCCTCCTCGTATACTAGAGGCTACCGACTAGAAGTTATGGATTAAATCACATGTTAAGGATATTATTACCTTGATACCATAATAATTAATAATAAATAAATAACAAAACATTATCTATAATAATTAATCAAATTATGAATAAAAAATAAACATATCCATGTTATATCAAATGAAAGTGTTATACTACAAGCATAAATCTAAATTGGTCACCCACTGGGTTGACCATATAAATAAGGTGGTAAAAATAAATAAATACACATGAGGATCTACTAACATCCTCAAAAATAACCTCAATCCTTGACTCTAAAACTATGTCAAGATGCTCTATCCTAGTCTATTTCACATATGTGCTTTGTCCTGTAAAGTAGATATAAGGTAATCATTCTAACTAGGGTTACTATGTAGGGTGTGTGAAATATATATCAGTAGGGTATCACTAAGTTCCCCTAATATATACCATAATATACATGTGTATACATCAAGAAATAAATAAATGAAATAATCATGCGTGTTGGGTCGTTATGTGTTAACAAGGCCGCCATGACACCTGACCCAACCATCTTTGGCATGTGGCGGAAATAATTCACCTTGTACTACAAATCCCGGCACATACCTAAATACTTGTGGTAGGTTTTCATACATATCCTTTACATATACCCTTTTCCTTGAGGTGGGTTCAATATCTAGTACCAAAGCCAGTTCCTCTTAGGGGAAGTCACACAATAAGTACCCAAGACAATCCCCCTTAGGGAAGGACACATATCAAGTACCTTGGCCATCCCAACTCACTTAGAATATTCCACACATATAGTATCATGGTCATCCTTGGTATCTTAGGATATGGGACACAAATAGTACCTTGGTCATCCCTACTCGCTATGGCGATGTCACACAAATATTTTTATGGTTATCCCTACTCACTTATAAGATTATGTACAAATAGTTCTTTGGTTATCCCCAATTTCTCATAAGATTTCCAAAAAATAGTACCTCATTAATCCCTATTCACTTAGGATATATTACAAAAATATTATCATGTTCATCCCTGCTCACTCAGAAGATACCGCACAAATTGTACCTAGTCATCCATGATTACTTGGGAGATACCACGCAAATAGTACCCTATTCATCACTAATTTCTCAAGATATTTCACAAAAAAAATACATTAACTATACCCTAATAAAGAAAGTATGCACATCATAGTACCCTAGCCAACTCCCTCAGGGAAGGACATGCATAAAGGCTCGGACCATCCCCTTTTCCATAGGGGCGGTCTTCCATCAGTATTCAGTCACATAACCAGCACATCCCAACCACTACCTTATCACTCAAGGTAAGTTATATCCATAATGTATTATAATCCTACATACACACAACTAAATACACATAAGTAAGAAAAATAGGGCATGTTTCCCCTCCCACAAGCTCACTAACTCAGCACCAAGGAACTGGTCACTCAATAACTAGACTCATATATCAAAGTACACCTCATCATTCACCTAAAAACTTATCCAAATCTCATAAACAACATCTCAATATCATAAAAACAACATTCCAAGTCTCTTAATATTCTCACCTCACCTATAAGGGAATCCACTAGGGTTCTTCAAACCCATAACGGTCTCTACTCATCAACACCAATCCATATCCAATATCTCAAGTTATTCTCTTAGCTTACAAGCCCTTCATGACCTAACATTAAAAGGAAATTCCCATCCTCTTTATGTTCTCATGACACAACTAGGGACCATCCCATGATAAATCACACTAGACCTATTAGCATCTCAAATCCAAGTCATCCCAAAAATCCCCCCAAACCATGCTTATGTCACATATCATATCTTCTTAAGGAGATTTCTTACACCCATCACCTAGAGGGAAACCTATCATTACACCACTTCTAGTCCCATAGGAATTATCATACTCATGGTACACTCCAAGACTTTCCTCCACCCTTAAAGGGGTGTTCCTATCTATACATGAGACATATGACCATCTTACCTGTCACTACTAAACTTAAGCCTTTCGTTTCTGTCCAATTATACCTAGAAAATTAACCTAGATTGTCCATCTCTCATATTAGATCTTGATACCTACCTAAATTCTCTCATAAATCAACTAGAATATTTTCCCCTTAGGCACATAGTTTTCAGGAAATACCAAATTACCCAAAGTTAAAATGACCACTTATTCCACATCTAGGAGTCTCAATTCCATCCTATCTCTTCCTATAGGGTGATTTTGGTCCCTAACCCTTCTCATGTAGACATGCACACTCATGCATCAATAAGAATATGCTTTAGTATTATATGGATCACTAACCTCTAAAATAAATTTATCATCCTCATGATTCTCTTTTCATCCTTAAACAAACCCATCCATGCCTCGTCTAAGCTCATATTAACATTTTATCCCCTATCCCAAGATATAATATCAAAATAATTAAGTATAAAAATTTATAATTAATTATTTAATTTAATACAAAGAGGTATAATCGACAAATAACTCATCAAGAATCATCACGTCACCAAAACCACACATAACCTAGTGTGTTCATCTTCTTAGTATCTCCTATATCCAAGCCAATAAAAACCCCTATCATTTGAGATGATTTTCACTATTATCTAGTGAAATGATTATTAAAACCCTAGACTAAATTATTCCAAATTAGATGGAATTGAAGGGAAAAAATAAAAAAAGGTAGAATGAGAAATAGCGTACCTAAAATCCATCATGGAAAAACCAAATAATCTCCCCTCACCATGGGTGATCGAAGGGAAAAGATATGGGTGATTTGGAAAAAATATCCCTCTTCTCATGACCCACTTGACTTATATATGAAAGGGGTGACCTTGAAATGATGGGTTTTCCTCTGTTTTAGAAGCTAGAAAATGTCCCCACCATAACCTAACCTATATGGGTCTGGTATGATGCCCTACTAAGATCATACATCATGGTTTGTCTCCTCAGTTCATGTAATGACATATCTTTCTCAGGTGGAACCCAAAAACCTTGTGGATTTTCTTCATGGAGTGAACCCTCTAGTTATGGAATAAAATGACCCCTTTGGATAAGACCAAAATCCTAGGGATATAGCCTCCACTATGTGGCCACATCCTTTATGGTGTAGCCATATCACCTTGATGGCATGTCATATTCCTCTCAATGCAATGCTTCCCCCACAGTCAGGTTCCATAGTGTGGCCTAGTGGTTAAGGAATGACAATCCCCCTCCATAAAAAACACAAAGGAAATATGTAAGGTTATCTAAACCCCCTACATAAGAATAACTATCATAGTGTGGTGCCCTAAGCCATGGTGTGACCATCCATAAGGTTTTTTCCTTAGCCAAAATCCATACAAAGAATCTACCATGGTGTGATTCCCTCCACCATGGCATGATTCCAAAAATGTAATAGTATTCTTCTAACTAAAAATCCCATACCAAAATCACCATGTTGTGATACCCACTAGTCACAAAATGACTAATGCCTCCATATTGTAGTCGCTTCTATGTACATGGAATTATTCTCAACCATTACTAATTATGAAATTACCCCACCCTATCACAACATGATGATCCATCAGTAGTAATAATTTTAGAAAGGGTCACCCCAACACTAAAAAAATCCAAAAAAATTAATTCCCTCTGAACTCCACAACCCACAACGATTCATGTCATCAAAAACTTGAATTGAGCTTCTTGTAAATAAACTAAAAGAGGTATATGAGCCTATAAACTGATATATTTTGGAACAATCCAAAAATGATAAGGGAGTGACCCTTGGGATGAAATGATTTATATCTTAAAATTTTCAACAAACAATGATCCATAGTGAGAAGTTACTTCTCCTAAACTTGTACGAGTAGTGAGACTTGTTGAGGAGTGACTTCACCTAAACTTTGTATTTACAAAAATAGTGAGTTATAGTGGATTTTAGGTGCACCATCATAATACTAAGTGTATGATCCTTGGATATATCCCAATGCGGCTGAATTAAGTAAAATCTCTATGATTTTAATGTATTAATTAATACACATTTTCATGATATTTTATATTGGTGAATTGAATATTTATATAATTTGAATTGTGTTCCTTATAACATGGGAACAATATCCAATGGAATTTTTAAGAATTACCCCCCCCCCACCCACCCTCTCAGAGTGTCTTGAGTTATAATAAGTAATATCAAAGCCAATAGGTTCTACTATATATTCATCCTAGATTATACAACTTTTAAAGATTCCAATATTAAGTGAGATATGGATTTACTATGAAAACTCCTTTATTTTACGAAAAAAAATTACTAATTGAAGAATGATTTCATTTCATAATTGGAAGTACATGTTGGAATCTATCATATTATCTTATTAATTGGAGTTATTCTATGAAGTTAGAAAGTAATTCTATATGATATAGATCAATGAAATTTTTATATTGATGTATATATCAATAATTTCTAAAAAAACCTCAAATATAAAGGTGTAAGATATTATTGCTAACTATAAGACTATAAAGGATATGTCCATGAGATTAGATTTTTTTATGTTAAAGAATATATATTAAAATAAGAAAAGAAGGTTTCTTATACAAGTGTATAATATGAATTATTTGAAGAACTAGGTGTGAGTTTTTCTTAATAAGAATGACATATATATAAAAGAATAAATAAGAAGAATAAGAAGGAAATAAATAAATTGGGTATTCCCATTAAGGTGAACAAAATAAATTCCTTATGTATATCTAAATATAACTCTGTAGTATATTTTTCTTGTAAATATGAAGATGCAGATTAAACATCACCTAAATGTTTAGAGGATGATGATATAAAAGAAGCAACCACATCATGTAGTAAATCTAGAGATTTTTTGTTTAATAATTAATAGAATTTTTTAGCCTTGAAAATATAAGTAATTTTTTTAAAGGGAAAAATATGAAAATAACTGTGATTACATTATAGATTTAGAGGAATAAAATAGGAGGTTGATAGATTAATATGTGACTTAAAAGGAGACCATTGTAAGAATGAATAAGAAAATAAAGGTATAAAGTGATATTATTGAATAACTTGTTCATGAATTGAAGTTAAGTATGGAGAAATATAAACCCCATGAAATGCCATGGTTTGCCCTTGGAGATCAGTTTAAAGAGTAAGTGAAAATTATACATAATGATAACAATTCTCACTTTAGGAATTTATAAGTCTAACTGGAGGAGAAGGATTTGAGGATTAAAAAAACTTGAGGGAGAGATTCATGTTATGAGGAAAAAGTGAAACACTAAATATTTTCACATAAATAATTCAGTATATAACTAAAAGAACACAAATCAGGAATCAAGGAAAAGATGGAACAATCCTGCTAAAAGTAGTGGAAATACTTCTCGAAGAAATGTGGCATCGCAATTATATTTTTTTTTTGAAGATTGGGACGCAATATGACTGTGTGTATAGAAGCTAGAAGTTTAAATATAGGAGTAATATATGTTTCAACCACATTCCAACACCAAAAAAATTAATATATGTGACCCTTAAATGATCTGAATTTGTTTGATAGCTTACTCTGTACACAAAACCGAACTTAAACAGAAATGTGATATATTTAGATAAAATATAAATATTTAAGTATGACTATTAAAACCTAATTATTAAATTATTGTTGATTAATAGGAGTAACCAATTTATGAAATATATGTATACATAAAATTAATACTACTTTTAATATGAATTAAATTCAATTAGTTTACCTAAAATGACTAATAAGATAAATTATTATTTAAAAAAGCATTCTTATAAAAATTGCATCTTTATGTAATATGAATTTATATTTCAAGAAGAAAATGATTAATGATTATAAAATAAATTTTATATGAATAATTTTTTGATACTAATTTTATTAGTAAATAATTGGAAATATGAATGAAAATGGTTAATATTTTTAAAATAATTATTTTCCTATAAAAATAGATTTTCATTATATCTCACTATTTCATTTAAAATTTAAATTTATAAAACATATAATTTGATCATGAAAAAAAGAAAAATATTTTTCAATTCATTATATTAATATTTTATTAATATTAATTTTTGGTATTTTTCTTAATAAAATGATTTTTAGGTGAATAGTGTAAAATATATTTTTTCCAAATAACATGGATTTTATGAAATTATTACTATATAAGTATAAATTTCAAACTCATGAAATATTTTATAAGAAAAAAAAGTATTTTAGAAGTGACTATATTATTTTAAAAATGTTGGTTTTAATTTACAAACCCATATTTGATATTTTAGAACATAAGTATTATATTCTCAAAAAAAAATTAATATATTATACATTTTTTAAAATTAATTTTTATAAATTTTATATATTGAATCAAATTAAATGTATTTAAAATTTAAAATAATTGTGTCTAAATTATCAAATAAGTACCACTTTATTTTAAGGTATAAATATTAGTTTACCTTAGGTAAAAATTAGTTACCATAGTAAAAGATAAAATGGTAAAAACAATAATTCAAGGGATAAATGGATTGAGAAATAATAAAAACATGTCTATAATTGAGTGGATGAGGTGTTCATTTACCTTATCGCTTCTCTAATCCATTATTTCTCAATTATGTATCCACTTTACATGTTTAACATGTGCTCCCTTTATATTAAGTTGAAATATTTTCTAAAATGTCATTATCACCACTTATAAAAGGGGCCTCTCACCACCCCTTCAAGACACTCCTAGAAATTAAGTTTCCTTCCAAACCTATACCATTTTCCATTTACCTAGAATAATTTTTCCCTCTCTTGAACTTCTGGTCACAATATATTAGCATATTTTATCTATTTCCAAGGGATTTACCAAGGAAATATCTCAATGTGACTAATCATTTTTACTTAACTTATTTCTTTTCAATTTTTATTTTACAATTATAATTTTCAAGACCCTATGAAATTATATGAGTATTGGTTATATAATAAATTATATGATTCTATAGGAATAATAATTAATCACATTTTCCTTTTTCTATTAATAAAAATGAAATTGTCATTCGCGCATTGTGTGAACTACCACCTCCATGATGCAATGTGTTTCATTTTCCTTCACTGACATAAAAGTATGGTATAAATGGTATATTTAATAAATAATTATTATATTTATATAATTTTTATTATTCTAAAATAATAAACCATAAAACTCATTCCTCCCATTCTATGAAAATGAAATCTTCATTCATGCATACATGCGGACTGTGGCCTCTATGGAACAATTGATTATTGTTTTTATTTCATCATTGCCTTATATTAATGGTCATGAGGATGGGATTAAATGATAAATATTATGTTTATAATATCATTAATTTCTTTTTATGTAAAATTTTAGAACCTATTAATGATATGATCAAAAAACAATTATCGTTAATTCAATCATTTAAAACGAGCGAACTAAGAGGATAATGACCTTTTCTTTCTAGGTAATGGATTTATATAAATTATATTATCATTATAATAATTTAAAATTATTATATATCACAATAATAAAAAAAATAAGATTATTATTCTTATGGTATAATGATATTACAACTAAACTACCTCATAATCATCCATTAATAATAGTAGTTCATGTTTGGGTCATTTTTTTCACCTACTTGAACAATAATATGAATTTATATCATGAATGACTATGAGTAATTATTTAATGTTATAATATAATATAATTTTTTTGTTTCTGGTAAGTTTATATAAATATTTAAATAATTAACTAATAAAACACCTTTCGTTCGTTAAGAATCACCAAAACATGATCATCATTGATTTCATCTTTATGTTTTGTAAATGAAACCACCATGGAATGAAGTTATACCCTTTTAAATACCATGTAAAGTCTATTAAAATTACTTTAATTATATTTTAATGATTAAATTTGTAACAAGAATTAATACCATCACTATTTTTATGAAACTAGTTCAAAGCAATAAAGATTACTTACACAAGGTGTTGAAAATAGGTAAAAACTAACTAATATTTATAAGCATAGATTTATTGTAAATGATTAGTATAAATGGTTATATCTATTAATAAGGTTATTGGTTATGTATTTAATGAACTTAATTTAATTATTTAGGACATTTGGTGCAAGTGTATAATGAATCAAGACCGAGGTAAGGGTTTTCATCTCAAATTTCTCTCTTTGAGACATGTTTGGTATTATACACCTAATTTAATTCATGTAGTTTATATAATACCTATTTGAGATATCATATAAAAAAATTATTTTAATCATGGTATTTTAATTTCAATTAAAATCCCTCTCTTTCAAGGGGTTTTGATTAAAATGTTACTCAATCCACAAGGATTTTCTTAGCCTCAATTATGATTCTTTGTGATGTGTTACATTTTATAAACCATATATAATTTTTTTCATAATGTATTTATTTATTATCCCATAAATTTTATATACTTTATTTACTTGTATTTAATTTGATATTTTATACCAAATCCAGTTATTTTCTTTATTTTTCTATTGACTCAAGTGTTAGCCTAGTCATAAGAGTTTTTGGTAACTCGGTTTTCATTCATTGAGTTATGATTGTTCACTTGAACTTATTTCATATAATTTGGGTAAATTATAATATTTAATTGTATTATATTTAATTTTTTAATTATTTACATTTTTTCACCCAAATCCCTTTTTAAAATTTTCAGTCTTCATGGAGTATGTTTCTTATAAGGGATATTGATAACTCAAACTCCTTTATTTGAGTTATAATGTTTCTTATTGAACATTGAATTTTGATAATTGGTTTATACCACCCTAATATTTTACTATATGGTATTTTATAATCCTATTTTGGAAAATAAATTTTTAATAAAAATCAATGTTTTGTTACTCTTCTAATAATGTCAGTTTTGAACAAAGGTATTTTGAAAATAATAAAAAGGGTTTTTTTCACTTTTATATTTTTTTAATCCTATCCTAATTTCTCTAAAATAAAATTTATGTATTTAAGGGATCCATTATTAGAAAATTATTTTTAAATTAATGGTTTTTCAAATATTTTATGTCGCCTTTTAAAATGTTACCTTTGAAAGAGGCATGTAAATTTTTATTTTATGTCAATATTAAAAAAAATTAAAAGATATTTTAAGTTTTTTATTACATTTAAATTATAATTTTAA
Organism: Viscum album; assembly: GCA_963277665.1. Taxonomy (NCBI): domain Eukaryota; kingdom Viridiplantae; phylum Streptophyta; class Magnoliopsida; order Santalales; family Viscaceae; genus Viscum; species Viscum album. Next base: position 129,403,487 of record OY728137.1, read on the forward strand.
AAATTATATACCCTAATGGGGTTTATGTTTCATGATTTATCCTCTAATATATATATTTATCATTTGGGTATTGAACTCATGGTTTCAAATAATCCGATTAATGTTCACTTCTTACCTGATATTGTTCGAGGCATTTTTTTACGGGGGTGTTTTTCATTTGTATCAATACCCTTATATTTTTCATTTATTGTAATGGGGTTATGTTATTTTTAAACCATACATTATTCCTATGTATGGGTTATAATCATGTTTTCCATTTTATTAACATGGGAAAATTTATTATTGTTATGTATATTGTTCTTCTGTTACAATTGATTATTGGAAAGTTGACTATGTATTGTTTGAACATCCAACTTATTTATATGGATGGGTTATGGTCATGTTATTTCTTTTATTAGAATTAGGAAAAGTATTTACATTCATGATTATTTTTGACTGTTAACCCAAGTTGATTATGTATTGACATTTTTTATTTTTCATTATACAGATAGCCATGTTTTTTTTCATCCAGATGGTCCTTATGGAATGATATGAAATATCTTATTGAATATTATGGTGAATGAATTAGACATAAATAATTGATGGGTGGGGGAAGAATTATATATCCCCTCAATGCATCATCAGGTCTAATGTGATAAAACAGCTTGGTTTTTTGTGTACACCTCTCCCCATATCATTATAGTGTCTTGGCATAAGGCCTTAATAACATGTTTCTGATTTACAAAATTATGCATTCCATAAGTATGAGATTGGTATTATTGATATCAATTTTTTCATTTATTTCCATGGATATATCATTTCCCATTTTCTATTTATTATGGAATTATTCATATTATTTATTTCTCCCATATTATGTATACCATTCTTATGTTTTTTACAGGTTTAGTTATATGTTTCCCTTACTAAGTGTTTGAGATAAACCCTTTATTATGTTTCTATTCCCCATGATATGAATAAAAATAGTACACATTACATGTTTATAAGGATAACACATGTTAAATAAATTGTGGTAGATGTTGGAGAATCGTTATGGATTAAATAGTTTCATATATAATGAAAAAAATATCTATTTGATACAAAGAATATGGGATTTTGTAGTTATTGTTTTAACCAAATTCGCTAAATATATAAACCTAAAAGATCCTTGTGATGTAAGATATGAAATAATCATTATTTATTTTTTACTTAATGATGGTTATATCCATGCTTTTACTGCCAATATCAAAGGGAGTATGTAAAGTTTGTGTTCATGTCACTAGGCTTGGGAGTACAGATTTGGGGTGTCATAGAAATCTCAACTATGATAACATTATATGTTGTATTATATCATCTATAGATTCTATATTTATGTTAAACTCGATTATATGGAAATCAAATGCAATAATAAAAAATAATGGAAGTGATAATATCAGATTTTTTGCACCTATGATAAGAAGCGGGCATGAATTGAAGAAAGAAAAATCTATTTCACTCGAACATATTTATAATTCAAGATGAATTTGAAGAGATAAGGAAGAGGAGTAATCCTCAAGTATCATTAGTAGATAATTCACATAAGCTGTCATGGATAGAAATAAGAGAGTTCGTCAATAACTAAAGTTTTTTTACTCATATAAACTTTTTTGGAAAGAGAATAAGAAAGAAAAAAGAGAAAAAAAAGAAAGAACATATTTCTCTCATGGTTATTAAAGAATGTGTGAAATAAATTACATCACTTTCCAAGAGAAAGGTGGGCGTTTCCACTAAAAAATTAATGAGGTATCAAAGAATATTTTATCAATTATAAATAAATATTAAGTGAGTTTAATGGAGGTCATGAAAGATACTAAATAAACATTATTAAGTGGTTTCATCCATACCACTATAAATCATGAGTGGAATACATGTGAAGTTGTCCTTGAATAGAGAAATAATCATGGAAAATAATTCAAAAAGGGTTCATTAAAATATAAAAATTTCACTAGTGACATGAATCTCACAAAAGAGATGAATACCAAGATATGTAGAAAGAAGGATTCAGATCCCAACATTAGAAGATTATCGAGAGAAAATCTTGGAAGTATATCAAAATCTAAGGGTCGGTTCAGAATGTCCAACCATATTCCTCTACTTAAGAAGGTTGTAGCTACCCCTCTCCCCATGGAATTAATTTTTATATCTGATGATCGGAGTGATGAAATATTAAAGGGGGGAAAATCTATGGGGTGTATATATTTAAAGTAGATGTATGCATTGAAAGGTGTGTATGTATTCAAAGGAGATGAATTAATAGAAATGAATTGAATTCTCCAAGATAAACCAATTTTATTGAGAGTAGATAAAATTTATCAAGGGGTGTTATAAGTATCCACTTTAAATGTCAAAGAAAAAATAAAAAAACTAGTGGGATGAGAGAGATTAAAAGGATAACCTTGATAAATATGGAGATACATGTAGTGATGAAAAAATTCATGTGGTGTTATGCCACACATGATAAATAAGTGACTTCAAACTACGATAGGGAAAAATAAAAGTCTAAAATAATTATACATATAGATATGATGAAGTATATATGTTTAAATCTTTATTTGTAGTAAAATATGTTTCAAAACCATATCTGAGTACTCCTAATTATAAGGCCCCAGCCTTAAACATTACTTAATCTTGAGTTATTAAAAGATTACACATTGAGGATCTTTTCAGGTTTAGAGTTTTATATAATTAGATCATAAAACTTTCATTACATTCCACATTTAAACAAAGTGGTTACATAAAATATAGTATTCATTTTTTTCCATTAATGGAAACATATTTAAAAAGATAAAGCATGGATTATTTCTTGACACTTCCTTGACACTATCATCAAATCATGTACCTTTCCCTTGACCTGTGAAAAACATTTCAAAAAAACTTGGGATGAGCATAAAAAGCTCAGTAAGGGTTATAAAAAAATATGGAAAGGAAACATGATTTTATATATACATAAGAATGAAATCATACTTTACCCATAAAACATAGGCACTTTAACATACCTCATCAAATAATGAATAAATAATAGAAATCATAAGACATAAAAGGTAACTTGAGGAATTCATAACATTCTTACGTAGGAAGTAACCCTCTTGGTTACGTTTGGAATACCCACCACAGTATATTCCCTAAATCTCTTCGGAGAAACCTTAATGTTTCACTCCTTCGCGTTACCCAATGCATTGGAGAGCTATATCGGGCTCACCCGCCCTTAGTTTATCACGGAACCACCCATTTCATAACAATCCCCAAGAACCATAACATAAATGTATCACATAAAACATGCATAAAGGAAACATAACATTTCCACATTTCAATCACAATATAACATTTTAGTATATTGAAATAATGAATCCATTCAAAAAGAAACCATTTCCAAAACCATTTAAAACATTTAATAAAGAGATTTTTGAATCAAAGTGTCCCATACCACCTTCAAGATTTTAAAATTTTAAACCGTTAATATCCATATAAATAAATCCTTAAAACCATTTTGAAAACATTGATATTAATAAGAACAAATAATTAAAACATTTAAAGCGATATTTTGGTTAAAGGGGTTCTACCAAAATTAGAGATGCTTGAATACAATAATTGAGGAATAATATTTAGTCAGAACTTTATAATATCATGAGAATAAATGGATTCATGATATAATATTGCAAAGTACAGTATATACACCATATAAGAGTGAATTGGTGCATAACAACAATGAATTCTCAATAGAAATGTCAAATGCGATGAATTCCCTTACAAAGAAGGTATCCTTAAATTAAGGATAATTCAATCTCAAAATTATGTGTGAAAAACATAAATACACCCAATATAAGTGGATATTAAGTTTAAAACAATAAAAGGTCATTCACACATATTCAAAAGATGACATATTCAATAACTACATGTTGAACCCAAAGAAATCGAAATTGGGTTAAAAAGTTCCCTTGGTAAAATTCGACAGCCTAACGGCATCACTTCAAAATTCAGAAAATGAGTTGATGAGAGATAAAAAGGGAATCTCATAACTTGGAAATAAAATTTAAATCCATAAGGATATAAAATAACATATCCCAACATAATAGTATGTGAATTAAAAGACATAACAAAAGAAGTCTTTTAAAAAGACGAGGGTGAAAGGTCCCCTTACCGAGTTGGGTAACTTTCGAAACGTACATCCCATGGAAGAAGGCTCATACAATGAATATGAGAATACCCATAAATTAAATTATACTACACAAAGTGTATAATAATGGGAAGTACAAAAACCACTCAAAGGAAATTGTGGCAAATGTAGAATAAATCTCACGGGAATAAAAGTGAGATGAAAAACCCCTTACGAAAACTCGGCAGCCTAACGGCGCCACTTAAAACTTCCAAAATGGATTGATGAGATGAAATAGGGTCTCTAATCATATGAACATAAAAATTAAAGTAACATTAATATAAAATAACATCCCAATCACAAGAAATATTAGCTTAAAAGTAATGACATAAAAGGGTGTACTTAAAAAGAAAGAGAGGAGTAGGATCCCTTACCTCAAGTCCGACTTGTCTTGTTCGTTCCTTTATATTCCTGAATAATAAACTTTGGTCAATTTATAATTTATTAAGGAAATCCTATAATTATTATTATTCATTTCATATCACATATTTTAATGTTATAATAATTGGTTAATAATATGAGTTCATATCAGACGTTTTTGTCGATGTTTGGTACATGAGTCAAAAATTGAACTTGTTGGAAAATAATTTTCCATGTAGTTATAGGTACATCATATCCAGAATAGTATTGATGTTTTAAATATCATATATATCCAGTATATATTCATTTTATATTATTCCATAGCATTTGGAGATAAAAATTAAAAGCACCGTTCATGGAGACGGTAGGCCGTACGTACGCATGAACGCTACTTTAATTTTTTTGTCATATTAATGGAATTAAAACAAAATGAGATATATATATATATATATTTTATAATTACATAATGATATAAATCATTTAGATGTAATATATCACATATATATCCATTATATATATGTACTTATAATAGTACATAACATTTTGAGACAAGAAATGAAATGTACCGTTCATGGAGACGGTAAACCGTACGTACGCATGAACGCTACTTCCATTTCTATTTCATATTTAATGGAATTAAAACATAATGATACATAATAGTATTCCAGTATGGTATCATATATAATATAATTAAATATATCCTTTATACGTACCACATATGGTATTAAAGAATCAAATCACTTTGAGGGGGTGGTAGTCCGCACTTCCTTAAATGAAGATATCGCGTTTACCCATAATGGAAACCATAAAGGTATGACATAAATGAAAAATACAGAATCTTAAGTAAAACATAAACATATCATATATCATATATAAATATATTTTCATCTTAATGGCCACCTTTGAAGGTGTTAGAATAATGTTGAACAATCATCGTTTCGTGAGGCAGAAAATTGCCAACCACAGAAACAGTATGTTCTTTAACCATTAGATAAAGGTGTGTGTAAGTGTAGCTCGAATCCTTCATATAAAAACATCCTAGTATATTGAAGATACTTTATTTCTTACAAAATAAAATAATAAAAATATTTTAGGGGGTTGGGGAAGCAAAATAAAACAAAAGGACACAAGTGAAGACATTACCTTAAAATCGGGTATCTCCCTTTGGTTTGAGATCAAAGGCTTCCTTGGGAAGACTTATGCCCAAAGTGAGGCTTCAAGGAGTTATATAGGGATGTGGAGAGACAAAATGGGTAGGGTTTGGCCGATCCAAAGGCTTTGGGAGTGTGGGTAAGGAGGTAGAGGTGGGGGCTTTTATAAGAGGAGAGGAGGGGCACTCTTGGAAAGGTATAAAATGTAACTTTATTTTCAAATGAGTTTCTGATTTTAATGGTCCCAAATTGATTTGTTTCGAGGATAAGGTGATAAGGGTTTGAAATCCACCCATCCAATAGGTTTTGGACATGTGTCGGTATTATATGTTACATTATCTTTCTATTTTATTTAAATTGTTAAATAATGAGGTCATCGCTGCATCATCATGATGTCATAAATAATTTAATTTCTTTAATGTCTAAAAATTATAAAAAAAATACTATATTGTAGGAAATATTTTTAGCTTTCCAATTAATATTTATAGTCCAAATGATCATCTATGTAGACAAAATTAAAAATATTTTACTTAGGTGATACATTCTTTGTTACATTTAACATTCTTTAAAAATAAAAAGATAAAAAGTCACTTTCTCACAAAAGTGATTCCATGGGGCCCCCAAGTTTGGTACAAGGCATCCCATGGTCGGCCATGAGACAACCAGTAGCCTTAGGACACATTTTGTGGTCATTTTTTATTATTATGATATTATCTTATTATCTTTAACTACCCGATTACTCATTAATCAAGATAATTAAAGATAATTACCGTCATTACTATTCATAATGTCCAAAAACAAAAGAGTATTAATTGCATAATTTGGACCTTATGATTCCAAATATGTAATCCATTTTACAAAATTCCAAACACATAAATTGCAATAATTAATTTAAAAAAACTTCCCATTGTCAAAACAAATAGCGGGTTTTTTAGAAACAATATTTATGAAAAGTTTGGCACTTGTTTATGCCTAATTCCAAAGTGAAATTAATCCCAATGACCATCATTGAATTACATGGTAAAAATATATTCTAATTAAACTTTAAAACAAATTAAAAAGATAATATAACCATATAATTAAATTATATGAAAAAACAGTTTTGATGTAAAATGCATTATTTTTCACTATTCATTGAAAAATGAACACTGTCATAAAAATACCAAAAAGTAACCCAAGGTAAATTTCAATGTCCCAATCATAAATAATATGTTTATTTTGAAAAAAAGAGATTATAAAATTTCCAAATAGTGTATTTAAAAAGGGGTTCGCCATCAAAAGGCGGTTAATCGACCTTTTAAGGAATATTAGAATGTTTACGCTTAAAAACTGGATTCATTTGCATTTTTAATCCTCTAAAAATTATTGAAAAACATATTTGACAAACATATATAATCATTTTGTAGTTAGTTATGTTCATTACCGCCATTACAATGGCTAGGCTTTAACTACCATTTAAAATAATATTATTTTATTATTAGAGTGCAATGTAAGATTTCAAAGAAACTTGTTGTTGCATATTGGGTACACCATCGAGCATAGCATTCCCTTTAAAGTAATATTAATATTTTATTCAAAAATATGGATAAATGTGAAAATTTCATACTCTTTATTTACCCGGGGTGTTACATCCTTCCCCCCTTTTGGGAATTGCATCCTCGCAATTTTAAAATTGGGCTCGGAAACATCCTTGAAATTCCCACATCGGAACAAGAGTCAGTAAAACAATCACTTTAAAATAAAGAAAGATAAGTACAGAGGTCACCCGAGTTAACCCATACTAGGATTCCAAGTATGAAAATATGGACATGGAGGAAAAAACAAAGTTTCATGTTCTGATGGAGAGTGATAGTAAACATGTCTAGGAGAAAGTTAACCACAAGAAAATCACAAACTTGTGATGGGTTAAACGGTATTCGATTCCCCAGTAGGAAAAGTTAATAGACAAAATTTTTTTTGTTTTTTTTTATTGAGGAATTTATTCATAAGGAAACATAATTACTTATCATTTTGATTTTAAACTTTTATTAGATTTCTTACTCAAACTCATATTTTCTCCTAAAGACGAGTATTTAGGAAGACTTGTTCACTATAATAAACTTCTAGAGAATCACCTAATCCACAAAAGAGAACTATATACTTCCCATGTCTTTAGACTTTAACCAAAACCAAACCAAAAAGGTTAGTACAAGATTAGATAATCCAGAAAAGGATAACCCTTTATAAAAAGAAAATCTATTCTTAATCTCCAAAATTTGTCCAACAAAACCCAAAGTTCAACGAGGACCATTCGATAAAAAAAATTTCCATAAAATTCTTCAAATTAAACCAAACTAAGATTGAAACCCAAATATTTGAAGGATTTAGTCACATAGTCTTCCAAGTTAAATCGTAACATTTATCTCCAAAAAACATCAGTTGCTCTTAAAGTCTCGTATTGGAAAGTAATTAACCTAATCACATATCCTCCATGATAGGTTAATATATTTCCATAGATAACCCAAAATCAAATTAATCTTAATTCATAAAATCATCTAACTAAAAGGAATCAGTCAAACTAACCAGGGACTTCATGTAGTCCAGTGGTAGGCGATAAATACCAGTTGCACTTTGGTTGTGGGTTCGATTCCCACAGCTTTGTCCGACGCGACGGGTTGTCACACGGTCTGCGTGTTGTCCTTTTTCCAAAACTATATAATTCTCAAATCATTCCCCAAAAAGATATAAAATCATCAAAAATAACCATAACATAATTTAACCTCAATTTTATCTCATGCCTTTCACTTCCATCATAACATATAGTAACCCATAATTACCTCAAAAGTAAGGATCATATAAACCCAAATGGTTCTTTATAACTATGTCCACAAAAGAACAGATAACTATTCCTTGAATAAAATTTTCATATATTAAACATCAGGGTTACACATAATATAAAAAGTCTTCTAATGTAACCCCATCATCAAAAGAGACTTAATACTCTTAAGAATTTCACCATAACTCTTTAAGCCCTTATATGTTGACATCTTACTCATTAAACATTCTTCATGATCCATTAACCATTCCTTTCCAACTTATTCTGAAATACTTATTTCCTACAAAAAAAATCATGAATCATATCCTAAGATTCCAAAATAGGAAAACAATAGTCATGAAATAATCCATACCTTTGATTGGTCATTTTCAGTTTCTTCATCCTCAATCGGAATGGCATTAGGTATTGGTAAACGAACATTTGTACTATCTTGGTGATCCCATTCACGAAACTTCTTCATAGGACATGTGTTTGCATAATGACCATGCACACCACATTTAAAACATTCAATTGATCCCACAGAAATAACTTCTTTCCCTTTCCTCGAGTCAACTGGATGCTTCCTTTTTCCATGGAAGGTTCTTGCTTTATGACCTTCATTTCCACATCTATAGCATATTTCTGTCCCTTTGAAACATTTTCCAAGGTGTTTCTTTCCACATTTTTGACACATAAGTTTTTGAACACACTTACCTTTATGATTATTACCTGTAGTTCTGTAGGGATTTGTTTATCACATATATGATGCCTTAAAGAAATCACCAAGGTTTAGGTGGTCAATCATAACTCCAGATAGTTGGTTGAGGATAATCACAAGAGTTCTCATTGCAACTCCCATATCATTCAGTTGCTTGCTCAAAAAACTGTCACAGTTTCCTTCACATCCATTGTTACTTTGGTTCCTGCTAGATCCAGCCATTTACTAAAACCAAAAAGGTCAGTGTGAGTATATCAACAAAACCATCATGTACTAATGAGGAAGATAAAAACTAAGATATACTTACTCATTCACTTTATCTAAAACTAGGACTCTTTCTGAAATCCTAACCATTATGGTAATGTCACTTATGCTTAAATAATACCCTAACCTCTAAAGTTATCTAAACCGACCTCTGATACCAACTATAAGGCCCCATCCTTAAACCTTACTTAATCTTGAGTTATTACAAGATTACACATTGAGGATCTTTTCAGGTTTATATTTTTAGATAATTAGATCATAAAACTTTCATTACATTCCACATTTAAACAAAGTGGTTACATAAAAGATAGTATTCATTTTTTTCCATTAACAGAAACATATTTAAAAAGATAAAGCATGGATTCTTTCTTGACACTTCCTTGACACTATCATCAAATCATGTACCTTTCCCTTGACCTGTGAAAAACATTTCAAAAAAACTTGGGATGAGCATAAAAAGTTCAGTAAGGGTTATAAAAAAATATGGAAAGGAAACATGAGTTCATATATACATAAGAATGAAATCATACTTTACCCATAAAACATAGGAACTTTAACATACCTCATTAAATAATGAATAAATCATAGAAATCATAAGACATAAAAGGTAACTTGAGGCATTCATAACATTCTTACATAGGGAGTAACCCTCTTGGTTACGTTTGGAATACCCACCACAGTATATTCCCTAAATCTCTTCGTAGAAACCTTAATGTTTCACTCCTTTGCGTTACCCAATGCATTGGAGAGCTATATCGGGCTCACCCGCCCTTAGTTTATCACGGAACCACCCGTTTTCATAACAATGCCCAAGAACCATAACATAAACGTATCACATAAAACATGCATAAAGGAAACACAGCATTTCCACATTTCAATCACAATATAACATTTTAGTATATTGAAATAATGAATCCATTCAAAAAGAAACCATTTCCAAAACCATTTAAAACATTTAATAAAGATATTTTTGAATCAAAGTGTCCCATACCACCTTGAAGCTTTTAAAATTTTAAACCGTTAATATCCATATAAATAAATCCTTATAACCATTTTTAAAACATTTATATTAATAAGAACAAATAATTAAAACATTTAAAGCGATATTTTGGTTAAAGGGGTTCTACCAAAATTAGAGATGCTTGAATACAATAATTGAGGAATAACATTTAGTCAGAACTTTATAATATCATGAGAATAAATGGATTCATGATATAATATTCCAAAGTACAGTATATACACCATATAAGAGTGAATTGGTGCATAACAACAATGAAGTCTCAATAGAAATGTCAAATGTGATGAATTCCATTATAAAGAAGGTATCCTTAAATTAAGGATAATCCAATCTCAAAATTATGTGTGACAAACATAAATACACCCAATATAAGTGGATATTAAGTGTAAAAAAATAAAAGGTCATTCACACATATTCAAAATATGACATATTCAATAACTACATGTTGAACCCAAAGAAAACGAAATTGGGTTAAAAAGTTCCCTTGGTAAAATTTGACAGCCTAACGGCATCACTTCAAAATTCAGAAAATGAGTTGATGAGAGATAAAAATGGAATCTCATCACTTGGACATAAAATTTAAATCCATAAGGATATAAAATAACATATCCCAACATAATAGTATGTGAATTAAAAGACATAACAAAAGAAGTCTTTTAAAAAGAGGAGGGTGAAAGGTCCCCTTACCGAGTGGGGTAACTTTTGAAACGTACATCCCATGGAAGAAGGCTCATACAATGAAGATGTGAATACCCATAAATTAAATTATACTACACAAAGTGTATAATAATGGGAAGTACATACACCACTCAAAGGAAATTGTGGAAAATGTAGCATAAATCTCATGGGAATAAAAGTGAGATGAAAAACCCCTTATGAAAACTCGGCAGCCTAACGGCGCCACTTAAAACTTACAAAATGGATTGATGAGAGGAAATAGGGTCTCTCATCATATGAACATAAAAATTAAATTATTATTAATATAAAAAAAACATCCCAATCACAAGAAATATGAGCTTAAAAGTAATGACATAAAAGGGTGTACTTAAAAAGAAAGAGAGGAGTAGGATCCCTTACCTCAAGTCCGACTTGTCTTGTTCGTTTCTTTATATTCCTGAATAATAAACTTTGGTCAATTTATAATTTCTTAAGGACCTCCTATAATTATTATTATTCAGTTCATATCACATATTTTAATGTTATAATAATTGGTTAATAATATGAGTTCATATCAGACGTTTTTGTCGATGTTTCGTACATGAGTCAAAAATTGAACTTGTTGGAAAATAATTTTCCATGTAGTTATAGGTACATCATATCCAGAATAGTATTGATGTTTTAAATATCATATATATCCTGTTTATATTCATTATATACTATTCCATAGCATTTTGAGATAAAAATTAAAAGCACCGTTCATGGAGATGGTAGGTCGTACGTACGCATGAACGCTACTTTAATTTTTTTGTCATATTAATGGAATTAAAACAAAATGAGATATATATATATATTTTATAATTCCAGAATGATATAAATCATTTAGATGTAATATATCACATATATATCCATTATATATATGTACTTATAATAGTACATAACATTTTGAGACAAGAAATGAAATGTACCGTTCATGGAGACGGTAAACCGTACGTACGCATGAACGCTACTTCCATTTCTATTTCATATTTAATGGAATTAAAACATAATGATACATAATAGTATTCCAGTATGGTACCATATATAATATAATTAAATATATCCTTTATACGTACCACATATGGTATTAACGAATCAAATCACTTTAAGGGGGCGGTAGTCCGCACTTTCTTAAATGTAGATATCGCGTTTACCCATAATGGAAACCATAAAGGTATGCCATAAATGAAAAATACAGAATCTTAAGTAAAAAATAAAAATATTATATATCATATATAAATATAGTGTCATCTTAATGGCCACCTTTGAAGGTCTTAGAAGAATGTTGAACAATCATCGTTTCGTGAGGCAGAAAATCACCAACCACAGAAACAGTATGTTCTTTAACAATTAGATGAAGGTGTGTGTAAGTTTAGCTCGAATAATTCTTATAAAAACATCCTAGTATATTTAATATACTTTATTTGTTACAAAATAAAATAATAAAAAGAGTTTAGGGGGTTGGAGAAGAAAAAATAAAACAAAAGGACACAAGTGAAGACATTACCTTAAAATTGGGTAACTTCCTTTGGTTTGAGCTCAAAGGCTTCCTTGGGAAGACTTCTGCCCAAAGTGAGGATTCAAGGAGTTATAGAGGGATGTGGAGAGACAAAATGGGTAGGGGTTGGCTGAGACAAAGGCTTTGGGAGTGTGGGTAAGGAGGTAGAGGTGGGGGCCTTTTATAAGAGGAGAGGAGGGGCACTCTTGGAAAGGTATAAAATGTAACTTTATTTTCAAATGAGTTTCGGATTTTAATGGTCCCACATTGATGTGTTTTGAGGATAAGGTGATAAGGGTTATAAATACACCCATAAAATAGGTTTTGGACATGTATAGGTATTATATGTTAAATTATCTTTCCATTTTATTTAAATTGTTAAATAATGAGGTCATCGCTGCATCATCATGATGTCATAAATAATTTAATTTATTTATTGTCTAAAAATTATAAAAAAAAATACTATGCGGTAGGAAATAGTTTTATCTTTCCAATTAATATTTATAGTCCAAAATATCATCTATGTAGACAAAATTAAAAATATTTTACTTAGGTGATACATTCTTTGTTACATTTAACATTCTTTAAAAATAAAAAGATAAAAAGTCACTTTCTCACAAAAGTGATTCCATGGGGCCCCTAAGTTTGGCACAAGGCATCCCATGGTCGGCCATGAGACAACCAGTAGCCTTAGGACACATTTTTTGGTCATTTTGTATTATTATTATATTATCTTATTATCTTTAACTACCCGATTACTCATTAATCAAGATAATTAATGATAATTACTGTCGTTACTATTCATAATGTCCAAAAACAAAATAGTCTTAATTGCATAATTTGGACCTTATGATTCCAAATATTTAATCCATTTTACCAAATTCCAAACACATAAATTTCAATAATTAATTTAAAAAAACTTCTCGTTGTCAAAACAAATAGCGGGTTTTTTAGAAACAATATTTATGAAAAGTTTGGCACTTGTTTATGCCTAATTCCAAAGTGAAATTAATCCCAATGACCATAATTTAATTACATGGTAAAAATATATTCTAATTAGACTTTAAAACAAATTAAAAAGATAATATAACCTTATAATTAAATTACATGAAAAAGCAGTTTTGATGTAAAATGCAGTATTTTCACTATTCATTGAAAAATGAACATTGTCAGAAAAATACCAAAAATTAACCCAAGGTAAATTTCAATGTCCCAATCATAAATAATATGTTTATTTTGAAAAATAGAGCTTATAAAATTGCCAAAGAGTGTATTTAAAAAGGGGTTCGCCATCAAAAGGCGGTTAATCGACCTTTTAAGGAATATTAGAATGTTTACGCTTAAAAACTGGATACATTTGCATTTTTAATCCTCTAAAATTTATTGAAAAAAATATTTGACAAACATATATAATCATTTTTTAGTTATTTCTGTTCATTACCTCCATTACAACTTCTAGGCGTTAACTACCATTTAAAATAATATTATTTTATTATTAGAGTGCAACGTAAGATTTCAAAGAAACTTGTTGTTGCATATTGGGTACGCCATCGAACATAGCATTCCCTTTAAAGTAATATTAATATTTTATTCACAAATATGGATAAATGTGAAAATTTCATACTCTTTATTTACCTGGGGTGTTACACTAATGGTATCAATCCAATTTTGGAATTAAAAATAAGGTATCAGACTTTTATTTAGTGGTAGAAGTTCTTAAAGAAGAATATGGGAAGCTTATTGGTGTAGCAGCTACGTTCATGAAATAATACATGTTATATTTGTTTATAAACTAATAATTTGGTATCATCTTGTTGCTTTCTATAATACTAAAACCTATTAATAAATTAAATGGTTATAATGATATTCAAAATGTGGTTGAAAGATTCTAATATTTTAGAAGTGAAAGAAATTTGATGAAATATATAAAGATATGGAATAATGGTCTTTTTTAAATATGGAGGTTCTTGAAATAATATAAAGAAGATGGTATTTCTTGAAAATAAGGTACAATAATATTTTTGACCAGGGGGAGTGAAGATAAAGAAATGAATTATTTGTTTAAGATCAACCCTTTGAATTTTATTAACAAAGGGGGAGGAAAGAAGTCTAAAGTCTTATGGATTTTATGGAAGTATTGAAAACAAAATAAAAATGGGTATATTATTGTAATTAGGAGAGTATATGTTGAATTTGATGACATTAAATAAAGGTTGAGGAAGTATTGAGTTGGTTTGGATGAAAAAAGTAACCATATATGGTGATGCTGATTTGAGTATTCTTAACATTGAGATATTTTTAATTAGAGTTTCAAGATGTTTGAAGAAGCTTTTATTTTGGCTTTGGAAGAATTGTTAGTTGTGATCAACTATAAAAAAATTTTCTATCTCAAACTATAGAACCAATTGATGAAGGATATCCATGTCTTCTAATGTCCAATCATAGGATAAGGACGGTGGAGCAGTATTAGTGAGGCTCAATTTGATAGACGACATAGACCAAATTCATCACCCCCAGTTTGAGGTATGCAGCATTTTTCATGTCTTTTTATGTGTTTAAATTACTTGGGATGATTTGGGATGAGGGTGGAAGAGTTTGTAAGGGTTTTGGAAAAATTTGGAGGTTTTTCTAACGGTGCACGGTTGGATCACAGTTAGGGGAAACCGTGTGGGTTCTCTAGGTAAACATGTAGGGGGAGATAGTAGGCTTCGCACAGCCTATGCATAGTTTTCCAAACTGTGTGAGGCAACCATTCAGACCCCTTCTCTCGAGATAGTGGTGTGTGCACAATTAGTGCATGGTTTTCCAAACTGTGTCGCTACTTAAAAAGAGGGTTTTTAAATCTGGGCTCCCTCAGGCTTAACCTATTTCACTCCAAATCTTCTCTCACTCAAGCCTCACTCAAGATTTTTGGTTTTTAGGGGTTTGAGGGGCTCTTCCACTCATTTTGGAAGCTATTCAAAGGGGTTTTAAAGCGGTTTGAAGGTAATTTATCTTGGGTAAGTATCTTCTCTTGGTTTCTCTTTGGTTTCATCTAGATCTGCTCTTCTCCCTTTATTGGTTTTCTAGATCTACATCCGTTTCATGTAGATCTAGGGTTGTGGCTACCTTGGGTGTTGAATTTCATGTCTTTTTTATGATAGGGAAGGGGATCTAGAGTGATTTTTGTGGTTTGTTTTCCCATATTGGGGTGTGGTTTCTTGTGGGTCAAATTTTCCAAAACCCTAAAGGTAGGTAGCTTCTCACTCAACTCCACTTGGTTAGAATTAGTGGCCTTGAATGAAATTAATTTGTTTTCCCTTGAAATTAATTGTGATAAGATGTGTGAATCTTGTTGGAAACCCTTTTGTTGGTGATTTGGGGATTTTTGGGAAAAATATTTATTGTGGTAAAAAGGGGCCCTATTGTGTGATTTTAAAATGTTGATTTTAAAATCGTTAGTGGTTAATTATGAAAAACAAATTGTGAAAGATGGTTTTCAATAAATATGTTGTTTATTGAATTGTGGTTAGGCATAGAAAATGGTTAAATGGTGTTTTCAATAAATGGGTGATTTATTGAAGTGAATCGACATGTGATGGGAATGATGATGTGCTTTTGTGTAGCCTTGGTGCTTTGTTCTTATTGGTTGATATGGAATCGGCTTGTGTTTATTGTGTGGAATTGTATGGGAGATACCACTATAATAAGGTTATGGATAGTGTGTGTAAGGTCTACCATAAAAGTATAAGTGGGTGGGAAGTACCACTAGTTTGGAAATAAGGTAAACGGGTTTGGATGGAAGTTCCATTGTGGTTGTTTTTTGGTTTGTTTATGTTGTGGCTATGAAAGATGTACTTCATTGGGATAATGTGTGATGGTAATGGGGCCTATGAATTAGTATGTTTTTTGATTGTTTTAAATGGTTTGGTAAGGGATTTTTGGGCTTATGTAAATGGTTTCTCTTGTAAATGTTTTATATAAACAGTTTATATAAATGTGCTAACAGTTTTATCCTAGTGGTGTGTGTAGGGAAGTCATTTGGGGAAATCCTACTGAGTATTATTACTCACCCCTACTTTGGCACTTGGGTGCTTTTGCAGATGTTGTATTCTGGGTTATAGGTAAAGGTAAATCATCTTCATTTGCTAGAATTTCGTTGTGATTCTTGGTTGAGGTGTGGTGCTTGGAGCATAGAGCTTAGAGTAGAGTTGTGGAGTGTGTCTTGGTTTTATGTGGGTCTCTTGTTTAGTCTTCCACATGGTACTCTGATATTTTGTTAGTATGGTTTGGTAGTTTTGATTTTTGGGAATTATTTTGGATTAACTTGGTTGTCTTTTGGAAACATATGAGTTTGGTTTTTTTTGACATGCATCATATAGTTATGGATAAAGGATTGTTTGGTTGGTTGGTTTTTTCTTAAGGTAAAATCATTCCCCAATTTATTCTCTAAGCCCTTAGAATTTATTTCCAGCATTTGGCACCTTCAGAACGTTGCTTAAGGCCAATTATCATTCCTATTCCCTCTCAATCCAATGATATGGGGTGGGATGTTACAAGTGGTATCAGTTTTTTCGGTCCTTGGATTTCAAGTGAAAGTAATTGTTCGATCCTTGGTATTGATCGTTGTTCTTGGTGTTAACATTCATTCTTGGCTTATTCCTTGAGTCGGGATGGTAGGAAGACATAGGATTGTTGGAACTTGGAATTTATATCATAAAAGTATGTAGCTAACCCTTTTATACTGAACTTCAAGTTACCAGGGAGTTGGGTACATAAGTGTTTTGGAGACAATTATAGACATTGGAAATATCATTGTCGTGGGTATAGCCAATGAGTTGAGCATGGAATGCATGGTAGAAATGACTTCCCACTAGGACGCATATTTCATTAGGGTATAATGATTTATGGTGTAACATGAATGTGTGGATTTTAAAAAATCTGAATTGGGTTTCAAAAAAGAAGGATTTGAAACATAGAAGCTGGTGGAATTTTGAAAATGGGTTGATTTTCAAAACATGGTGGATTTTTAAAAATAGTGCAATATGGTAAATGTAAACTGGTGGAAATCCTAGTTGCGATAGTTATATAATTGAATTTAAAAATTGTACACTCTTTCTTGTTAAGGGAGTGAGACTTATGGTTGTTTTTGTGTTGATAGAATGGCACCAGGTAGGCATCATAGAGACCAACTAGAGGAAGCTACTGAAAATGTGGTTGTACCTGAGCCCCAGGTGAACCAGTAGTTAGTGCAGAGTATAGTTAAAGCTTTCCAAGCAGTGGGAAGTGTGAATAAAGTAGATGAACCAAGGAATGTGGATCAAGCAGTACAGTTTCAAAGGTAGAATCCACCCATGTTTAGGGGTGATTCGGAGCCAGAAAGGGCTGAATCATGGTTGAACATAATAAATAGGATATTTGACTTCCTGGGAACACCAAAAGAGGTAAAAGTGAAACTGTCCATGTACATGTTGGAAGATATTTCCCTTTAGTGGTGGGAGATGATGGTCCAAGGTGGGAAGGACCAAAGTGTGACATGGGAGGGGTTTGTGGAATTGTTTAATAAAAAATTCTACCCTCATACGTTCAGAATTTAGCGTACAATGGATTTCTTCAGTTTGAAGCAAGGGAACATGGTGATGACATAATATGCGGCAAAGTTTATGAAATTAGTGCGATTTTCACCCGAGGTGGCGGGTAGTACATTTTTGAAGGCGTGAATTTTTAAAGATGGGTTAAACCAGGAGATTTTTTCTAAGATAGCAGTGCTATGTATAAATTATTACACAGAAATGGTGAATCAAGCTATGGTGGCTGAGTGGGATTTTTGGGGGGCTACTGGTGGGGTAGGCATGTTGGTACCCATAGGGAATAGTGGGAACTCGAATGGTGGGTTCAAGCGAAAGAGGGACACTTATTTCTAGGGTTGGGGTACTATTCAGAATTCCACAGCAGGATTGGTGAATCTTCCTCCAAATCCTTAGAGTAATCCGGGATGTTTTTAATGTGGTTCTACGAGCCACATCAAGCAGGATTGTACGGCACAAACTCGAGCATGTCATAACTATAAGAATATGGGGCATCTACAGCGTTATTGCTGGAATGCTCCAAGGTTGGGTGTCTATGACACTCCCCAGGGGTCGCAAGGGTCTTATACCTTGATAGGATGGGGGAAACAGCATGTCCCTCAGCAGTAGAGTAAAGTGGGTCATGGTGATTCTCGAAATACCATGATGCCTCAGCAGGGTAATAATGAGAAGAGTGTGGCAAGTAAGTAGCTGTTTAGAGATGAGCAGGCAGTAATGGATGATTAGTTGGGACCATCCACAATGAAAGGTACAGTTCTTTTAAATTCAACATTGATGTAGGATTTGTTTTATACAGGTGCTTCATATTATTTTATTGCTTCTTTAAACGTTGATTTTTTGGGTTTACATGTTCAAATAATGCCTTATATTTTGAAACTACAAACTTCTCTAGGTCATAGAGAGTTTTGAGCCTTCATATGTTGTGGCTGTTGTTTGGTTTTAGATGGAATAGAATTGATGTGGGATTTCTCAATGCTTGATATGGATGCTTATGATATAATCCTAGGAATGGATTGGTTGACAATGTTTAAATCCCACATAAAATTCTACGCATGAATGGTTAGTTTTTGTGATGGAGGATGGTGTTAGACATCTCTTTAGAGGGGATAAGAGTGTAAAGTTTAGTGCAACAGATTGGTTGGCACCAATTGTTGGAACGATATCATATCAGTTAGAGGCCCTGTCATTATCATCGGTGGAAGGTGTTGAGCATAGTGTTATTCCAGTAGTTGTGGATTAGTTTATGGATGTCTTTCCTGAAGAATTCTTAGGGTTTCCACCCATGAGAGAAGTCAAGTTTATGATTGATCTCCTTCTGGGTACAAGTCCTATCTCACTTCCATCTTATCGAACGGCACCAAAAGAATTACAGGAATTAAAGGTGCAATTGTAAAAGTTAGAAAACAAAGGGTTCATCCAGCCTAGCACATCTTCATGTGTAGTGCCGGTCTTTTTTGTTAAAAAGGTGTATGGAACCTTGCAGCTTTGTGTTGATTATCATAGACTTAATCTGGTTATGATAAAGAACCAATATCCATTTCCACACATTGATGATTTGTTCGACCAGTTGAGGGGAGCTCAGTGGTTCTCCAAGATTGACTTGAGGTCAGAGTATCACCAATTATGAGTGAGGAAGGATGATATCCTGAAAATAGCTTTTAGAAGTAGATGTGGCCATTACGAGTATGTGGTTATGCACTGCTGGTCAGAGTATCACCAGCAGTGTTCATGGCATTGATGAATTGGATATTTTAGAGATATCTGGATTCTTTGTGGTGGTATTTGTGGATGATATATGGGTGTATTCTATGACAAGGGTAGATCATGAGAAGCACTTGGTGATCATGCTGACAATCTTGAGGGATCATCATTTGTATTCTAAATTGTCAAAGTGTGGCTTTTGGATACAAGAGGTCCATTTCCTTGGCCATGTTATTTCTAAGAGGGGTGTTTCAATTGATTCATAAAATATAGAGGTTGTTATCTCATGGCAACCACCAAATAATGTTTTTGAGATACAGAGCTTCCTCGATCTAGCTGGGTATTATCGATGTTTTGTTCATGATTTCTCATGATTGGCTTCACCGATGACAGCTTTGACAAGGAAGAATATCCCATTTCAATGGGATGAGCAGTGTTAGAAATGCTTTGAAGAGTTAAAGGGTCTACTTACATCATCACCAATATTGGTTTTTCCAAAACCAAGGAAAGGGTACAAGGTGTATTGTGACACATCGGGATCTGGGTTGGGGTGTGTTCTCAGGCAGGGGAATCATGTGGTTGCATATAGTGCATGGTGATTGAGGTTGCATGAGAATAACTACCAAACACATGATTTGGAGTTGGCAGTAGTGGTTCATGCTTTAAAAATGTGGTGTCATTATCTCTTGGGTGAGAAATTTACAGTGTTTACCGATCACAAGAGATTAAAGCATATCTTCTCACAAAGAGATTTGAACATGAGGTAAAGGAGATGGATGAAATATCTCCAGATGTTTGATTTCTACTTAATGTACACACCAGGTAAAGGAAATTCGGTAGCAAATGCATTAAGTAGAAAATCATATGCTCAAGTGGTGAAGAAGGTATCAGATCAGTGGAATTTGATGTCAGTCATAGTCGACATGTGGTTGGAATGTGAGGATCAGGGCGGCAGAGCGGTCTTCTTTCCGGTTTTTTTGGTTCATGACTTGGTTGATTTTCTTAAAGAGGCACAAACATCTAATTTGGAATTTATGGTGATGAGGTCAAAATTCAATGGTGGGGAGACCATTGAGAATAGGGAACTGAATAGGAATTTAGTCTTGTGTTTTCAGAATCAGATGGTGGTACTAGTGGCTTTTCAAGAGAAACTTCTCAAGCATTATCATCATTCCAGGTGGGATGTCCATCCTGGAATTCAGAAAATGTGTAAGGCGTTGAAGGTGCAGTTTTGGTGGGCTGGTATGAAAAGGGATGTGGCTGGGTTTGTCTCGAGATGCTTGACTTGTCAGCAAGTCAAGGAAGAGCATATGTAGTCAGCAGTTATGTTGCAGTCTTTACCTATACCAGTGTGGAAATGGGAGAAGATAGAAATGGATTTTTTAATGGGTCTCCCAAGAATGGTCTGGAAGAACGATTCCATATGGGTGATTGTAGATCGACTCAAAAAGTTAGCTTATTTAATCCTGATTCATGAATATCATATAGTAGAGCATCTATCCAAAATATATATCTAGGAGGTGGTAAATAGGCATGGTGTTCCAATTTCTATTGTATCAGATAGAGATCTGAGTTTCACATCTCATTTCTGGAAATCCTTGTCGCAAGCCCTTGGGATGCAATTGACTACGAGCATGACGTATCATCTGCAAACGGACGGCCAATCTGAGGGGACGATAGAAACCTTGTAAGATATGTTAAGGGCTTGTGTGATGGATTTTTCTGGTTCATGGGAGGAGCACTTACCATTGGTGGAGTTCTCCTATAATAAGATTTATCAGGATTCAATATATATGGATCCATTTGAGGCTTTGTATGGGCATCTGTGTCATTCTCCAATATATTGGGTGGAAACGGATGAGACTTTGATGATCGGACTGAGCCTTGTCCAAGAGACAATAGAGAAAATAAAGTTGATCAGGAAGAGGATGGAGATATCTCAAAGTCATCAGAAATTTTATTCAGACCATCGTCAACGACCATTTTTGTTCAAGGTGTGTGATCATTTGTTTTTGATAATCTCTCCTAGGTTGGTACATCATTAGTTTGGGAAGAAGGGTAAGTTATCTCCAAGGTATATTAGGCCTTTTGAGATACTTGGCAGATTAGAGGGGTGTATTACTGTTTGGAATTTCCATCACAGTTTAGTGTGGTGAAAAATGTGTTTCATGTGTCGTAGTTGAAAAGGTATCATCTGGTTCATGACCGTGTGATTTGTTGGGATCATGTTGAGCTAGAATTGGATGCTTCTTTGGTGCATGTGTCGATGCATATTTTAAATAGGAAAGAGAAAGTCTTGCATAGTAAAATCATCTGTTTAGTTTTTGTTGTGTGGAATCATGGTCAGATTCAAGAGGAGACTTGGGAGTGGGAGAAAGATATGGTCGAGCAATGGTCCGATCTCTTTCGGCAAAGCAATGGTTCTCTACTTTCCAAGGATGGAAAGTACAATGGTGGGAAGAATGTAGCACCCCCAGTTTGAGGTATGTAGCATTTTTTATACATTTTAATGTGTTTAAAGTACTTAGGATGAGTTGGGATGAGGGTGTAAGAGTTTTTAAGGGTTTTTGGAAAAGTTTGGAGGCTTTTCTAAGGGCCCATGGTTGGAGCACGGTTAGGGGAAACTATGCAGGCTCTCTAGGTAACCGTGTAGGGGGAGACAGTAGTCTTCGCATAACTTGTTCATGGTTTTTCAAACCGTGCAAGGAAACTATGAAAACCCCTTCTCTTGAGAGAGTGGCATGCACACGGTTAGCACATGGTTTTCCAAACTGTGCGGGCTAACTATGCAGCCACTTAAAAAGAGGATTTTTAAATCCGGTATCCCTCAATATTAACCTATTTCACTCCAAATATTCTCCCACTCAATCCTCACTTGGTATTTTTAGTTCTTAGAGGTTTTAGGGGATCTTCCACTCATTTTCAAAGCGATTAAAAGGGGTTTCAAGGCAGTTTTAATGTGGTTTCTCCCGGGAAAGTCTCTTCTCTTGGTTTCTCTTTGGTTTCCTGTAGATCTATTCTTCTCCCTTTCTTGGTTTTCTAGATATACATTTGTTTCATGTAGATATAGGGTTGTGGATGCCTTGGGTGTTGATTTTCAAGGCTTGTTAATGATAGGTAATGAGATCTAGAGCGGTTTCGGTGGTGCGTTTTCTCGTATTGGGGTGCGGTTTCTTGTGGGTCAAATTCTCCAGAACCCTAAAGGTAGGTCACTTCTCTCTCAACTCCAATTGGATATAATTAGTGTCCTTGGATGTAATTAATTTTTTTTCCCTTGAAATTAATTTTGATAATGATGTGTGAATCTTGTTGGAAACCCTTTTTGTGGTGATTTGGGGATTTTTGGGAAAAAGTGTTATTTGGAAAAAAGGGTCTTTGTTGTGTGATTTTAAAATGTTGATTTTAAAATTTTTAGTGGTTGATTATGAAAAAAAATGTTTTATGAAAGATGTTTTTCAATAAAGATGTTGTTTATTAAAATGTGGTTGTGAATGGAAAATGTTTAAAGGGTGTTTTTAATAAATTGGTGATTTATTGAAGTGAATTGGCATGTTATGGGAATAATGATGTGCTTTTGTGTGGCCATGGTGCTTTGTGCTTGTTGGTTGATATGTAATTGGCTTGTGATGATTGTGTAGAAGTGGATGGTAAGTACCACTATAATAAGGTGATGTATAGTAGACGGAAGGGCCACCATCAAAGGATAAGTGGGCAGGAAGTACTACTAGTTTGGAAATATGGTAAATGGGTTTGGACAGAAGTTCCACCGTGGTTGTTTGTTGGTTTCTTTGTGTTGTGGCTATGCAAGATGGACTTGATTGGGCTAATGTGTGATGGTAATGGGTCTTATGACTCAGTATGGTTTTCCCTTGTTTGAAATGGTTTGGTAAGGTCATTTTGGGATTTTGGAAAGGTTGATCTTGTAAATGTTTTATATAAACTATTTATATAAACGTGCTAAGGTTTTATCCTAGTGGTGTGTGTAGGGAAGTCATTTGGATAAATCCTACTTAGTATTATTACTCACCCCTTCTTTGGCACTTGGGTGATTTTGAAAATGTCGTATTATGGGACACAGGTAAAGTTAAATCATCTTCATTTGCTAGCGGTTCTTTGTGATGCTTGGTTGAGGTGTGGTGCTTAGATCATGGAGCTTGAAGTGGAGTTGTAGAGTGTGTCTTGGTTTTCTATGGGTTTCTTGTTTATTATTCCACATAATACTTTGATATTGTGTTAGTATGGTTTGTTTGTTTTGGTTTTTGGGAATTATTATGGAACAACTTGGTTTTCTTTTGGAAACGTATAAGTTTGGTTGTTTTGTTAACATGAATCATGTAGTTGTGGATAAAGGATTGTTTGGTTGGTTGGTTTTGTCTTAATGGAAAATCATTCCCCAATATATTCTTGAATCCCTCGGAATTTATTGCCAACCTTTGGCGCCTTGGGAACATTGATTAAGTCCAAGTAGCATTTCTCTTCCCTCTAAAGCCAATGAGATGGGCTGGGATGTTACACCAAAAAATGTATATCAGATGATGTCATTGGATAGTGAAGTCAGATGATATAGGTGGTTGCCATCTGGTATGTATAACAGATCAGTTCTCTAAAATATCATCCATCAAATGATATGATAAAAGGGATATCTTTTGAAATAATTCTAAGTGGAGAATAGTGTATCTTATTATCCATTTAATGTATTGGGATCTTTTGACCAAGTGAAGGTTTCCTCCATGATGATATGCTTAGGTGGATTTCATCTTGTGAATATAGAAAGGCGGTGGTGACCAAAAGCATTGGATAGGTACTACTATATATCTATAGTGACATCACATTGTTTGATTTACTTTGACTATAATCATCATCTGATTCTCTTGAATAAAATTAAAGCATCATTCCTCATGTGGATTAGGAAGTAAGTATGAAATCTATAAAATTAAATCATTCTTATGCCTTTGGGTTTTTTACTTTTGATCATTGCTTGTGATATTCATGTATATTCTTCTAACCAAAGGGTTTTTCATTATGGTGTAGTGTATTAGGTGTGCTTTCCTTCCAAGATCCAAATATCCTATCATGGGTTTTCATTTTGTGAATTTTTTTCTACATGTTAAGTTCTGATTGAAATATCATTCGGTGGTTGAATCAAGCTGTAGTCATGGACATAATATAAAATATACCATACTTTCCATTCATAAATATTATGCCTTACTAGATTAATATTCATTACATCAAATTACGATCCATTCCATAAACCTATAATTTTAGTGTCTTTAGAAACTAGATACACAATCTTCTGATTTTATGAAAGATCTTCAATATCTCCCATAAAAATCATCCCACATATTACTCTTCTTTGACATGCTCTACCTAAAACATTTTTTATAACCATCAGAAAGGAAACATCATAAAGGATAAACTCAAATTCTCAATAAGGTTTGTCAGTTTATTCCAACAATTCCTTATTTTAATAATCACAAAACATGTTTATTTTATTTCAAATGTGGTTTATTTATTATGGAATAAAATTAATTTTCTAGAAATGTATGAATACTTCATTAAGTCCAGAGTCAACCGCATGGTATATATGATTGATTGTATGCCACATAATCAACTATGGTGAATTTATAATAAGGGAACCAAGAAACAATAAGAATTGAATGACCACACATTGTCTCAAGTGACCATCATGTTAAAAATTATAAAGGCATTGGATTGACCAAACACTGAACATGGTGAATACAAATATAATTTGTCTAACTATATGAACAATCATGCAACCAAAAGTCCAAATAAAAGATATTATAAGTTTTGAACTTAATTAAAGAATCGATCTCAAGATCGATTGAATTGATCATGGTCAGTAGTCTCATAATCAATAAATTATGGGACCAAATGTAAGAAAAAAATGATTGATTGTAACTTTATCTAAACAACTGAAAAAATAAGCAATCGAATGTATGGACTATCAAGATATCCAAGAAAAATTGGTGTTGAAGTGACCATAGATGTTGATGTGGAACATCTTAGTATGATTTCCATCATGGATGATGATATTGAAAATTTTAATTAACCATATCTAAATACTAATTATTATATTATTATATCTTTAAATATATTAAACCATCCACTTTACTATATAGAATTAAATGTCTTCAGAAGCATTTAATGAGTTATATTTTTTTGTAAAAATATTAGGATCTTCATGATGATTTATTAGTAGATATTTTTCGGAGAAAAGACTTTAAAATATTAGAGACACATTACATAAAAGTAAATATGGAAATAGTCTCATGAAAACAACAACATCATAATTTTTCCTAAATAAGACTGAAAAATAATTACTTTATTTTGAACTTCTATGATGCACTATTCTTATCTGAACCTTAAAAACACATATGAAAACACATTAATATATTCTCACACCCAATCCAAATAAAATATGGAAACAAGTGTAGAAAAATATTCTTTAGAACAATAGTACAACATACTCTATTTCATATAATTATTTCTTTATCATAATCTATTTATTTACTTTCAAGATGTGTTTTTCTTTACTCTGTTTATCTGTAAACATAGACTCTTGTACTGAACTAGAGAGTTTTAAACACTCTCTTTAAAATATTTTCTTCTATACTCCCATGTATAACTATGGAAGAGGTCTTGTGTGATGTAGTATTTTTTCTCCCATGTTGAACTATAAAAGATACTTTTTTATAGCCTATATTGTATTAGTATGGTTTTTTGTAAAATACGATCCAGGTTGTAGATCATTTGATTTTATAATAAACTACTTGGTAGCATGTGATTTCCATGTGGAGGTGACTAAGTCTTGGCTTGACACTAAATAAATTTTTTTAATTCTATTGTGTGTTTTATTTGTTTTTCTTTAAACTATTTTACCAGTATTCATTTTAAAACTAATAACAAAACTTTACTTTGATAAAAAGTGTTTTATATATGGTTTTTGATTCAAGTAAATTAGTTTCAAAGGTTAAATAATTTTCTAAATTATCTTAACTAAGTAGTGATCAATCTTGTGTGAAAATTTTCTAAAGATCAAATTATATATATTTATTGTCATAGTTAACTGGGTTTATTTTATAAATTGGGGAATTTATATTTTAAATATTTTTAATTGAAATTTTTAATTGGAAACTCAATTAAACCCCGTTCTGAATGCTACACTCTGAACAACATTTTGTATCAAAGGAATATTAAATTACTTTTTACTGTGATCAAGTTTTACCAAAAGATCTTAAATTTCTGTTAATTCTTAATTTTAGTCTTTATGGGTAATAATATACAAGAAGTAACTACCATTAATCAGACTCTTTATTTTAATGGGACTAATTATTCTCAATGAAAGATTAATATGAAAATTCATTTAGAGAGAAAGGTATTTAATATATGTATTATTATTGCGGATAGATATGAAAAATCCAAAGGTACTAGAGAAAATTGGATAGAAGCCACTAAAGATACTTATGATTGAATTTGTAGAGAAATTAATGCATTATATTGTGATTTAGAATAATATTATTTTAACAAAATATCTTATTATTTTACTTCTTTTTAAATTTTGTATAATCTTTTTATATTTAATGAGGGAACCTCAAATGTTAAATAAATGCATTTAAATACTTATACCATTAAATTTTATACATTCAAAATGAATCCCATTAAATCCATTTTTGATATATATCTCAGGTTTAATGAAATATTAAACACAATTCATGCACTTGGAAAGAAAATTTCTAACAAAGATCAAGTGATCTGATTTATAATATTTCTACCAGAATAATGGAGAGGAACTTTGGTTTTCATCAGAGAATCCCATGACATCAGAACACTACCATTGAAGAAACTCATTGTAAAACTTATGATGTACATGGAAGAACATAAAGTAAATAAATTGGAAAAGATAAACCAAAGAGGAATTTAGTATCCTTCAATACATCTAACTCAAAATTAAAATAAAATATTAGAGGTGATAGTTCCAATGAATGTAAATCACCTTTTGATAATGATGAGAAAATTGAACACCTAGCCAAATGATTTAAAAAGATATATAGTAAGAATAATTTCTTAAATAAATAAAATTACAAAGGTAAGTATGAAAATAAAGTAAATTAGAGAAAACAATGGGAAAGGATGATCCCACTAATGAGGTAACCTGCTATAAGTGTAAAATAAAAGGACACATCAAAGAAGATTTTCCTAATATGAAATATAATAAAAAGTATGAGGACAAAGTTATAAGATAGAAAAAGGATATTAAATTCACTTGGAGTACCACTAATGGTAGTTTAGGTGACTATGACTCAAAAAGAGAAGATAAAAATGATAAATTTAATATGTGTTTCAGGGAAAACACATCTAAGGTACTAATTACTTTTCATGATTCTACTGAACATATTTCTCTTATTTCTGAGTATGAAAATAATAAAGAAAATATGTCCAGTTAGTATTTATTTCAATATTGTAATATTTTAGAGAAAACATTTAATGAACTCAAATAAAAATATAAAATTTTAAAGAATAATCATGCTTTTTATTCTCACTTTAAGTCTTATTTTTCTATATAAAAAGATAAAATTATAAATTATTAAAATAAAACAACGAACTTAAGATATAAAATAAGAAATTGAAAGAGAATTTGAAAATATTTAGAAATAGTATATAAACTCTTACCATAATTCTTTGTAAACAAATCACTCCTAAATATACCATATGGATTGGTTACCAACCTGGACAGAGGAAAATTTATAAGAATAAATTTGTTCCTAGATTTAGTTCTGCCACATCTATGAGTAGTTCATATTCTCTGGACCTAATGAAATTTTTCTTTCTAAAATTTTAAAATTGTCTTATGGGAAATTTGTAATATATTTTTTTATTCATAAAGCTCTTATCACTAACATTTTTGGACCCAAGAAAATATGGGTACGAAAATCATTTCTTGTTTAAAGTTTGTTATGGGAAACTTGATTATAGTGTGCTAGTAAACATCTATATTATCTAGATAGTGGATTTTCCAAACACATGACTGGGTACTACTCAATTTTTAATAACCTTATCAAGTTATATGGTGTACATGTCATTTTTTGTGACAATGCCAATGGAAAAATAATTAGACTCAGTCAAATAAATAATTCTATAACTATTTTGATTTATAAAGTTTTATTTATAGATGGATTAAAATATAATCTACTTATAATGTCATAGTGATGTGATGATGGTTATCATGTTAAATTTGAAAATAATTCTTGTAAAATTTATGATTCTAATAATGTTTTAGTTTTTACTACTTTACGTAATGATAATGTTTATACTATTAATTTTAATTCATTGTTTTCTCAAAATATTTCTTATTTAAGTTCCTTTTACAAAGAGTCATAGATTTGTAATATAAGACTAGGCCATTACAACCTATTATCACTTATAAAGCTAATTAGTAAAGGATTAGTCAAGGATATATCTAAACTATAATTCCCAAAAGATAAAGTCTATAACCCATATTAAAAAGGGAAGCATCATAAAATCTCCTTCAAACCAAAGAAATAAGTTTCATCTTCTCAACCTCTATAGTTGGTTTACATAGACTTGTTTGGACTTTATATAGTTTATAGCTTAAATGGGAAGCATTATGATTATGTTCTAATAGATTAACTTTATAGATACACCTGGGTATTATTTTTCACTCACAAACTTGAATCTTATTCTTATTTTTCCAAGTATAAAAAATCTATATAGAATATTAGTGGACTTAGAATTAATACCATAAGAAGTGATCATGGACATGAGTTTGAAAATAAAGACTTTAAATCTTTATTCTCACAACATGGCTAGAGTCGCAACTTTTCTTCTCCTAGGGCCCCACGGAAGAATGGTGTAGTAGAAAGAAAAAATAGAACCCTTCAAGAAATTTCCCAGAACATGATAAATGGTTATGATTTACATATTTATTTTTGTGTAGAGGATTTGAATACATATTTCTATATTATTAATAGATCTCAAGTTATACCACCCATTAAGAAAACCCCATATGAGTTATGTAATGGTAGAAAACCAAAATTTAATTACTTTTGATTTTTTGGTTGTAATGTCTTTATACTCAATAAAAATGATAATTTAGAAAAATTTGCATCCAAAAGTGGTGAAGTAATTTTATTGGGATATTCTACATCCAGTAAATCATAAATTGCATTAAATAAAAGGACCAAGATTATAGAAGAATCTATACTTGTCAAATTTGATGAAATGGGTCCACATGAATAGAAGACTTATTTATAGACTGTATAAGATAATGAAGTATAAAATACTTCTATCCCTATAATAGTTAGGACTCATAGATAGAATCCCTTATATGAAGTTGTAGGATACCTAGATAAAGGAACTCAAACTACAGATTCTCTACAAAATCAGGTTAAACATCAAGTTTTTATGTCATAGCTTGAACCTAAAAACATCAAATAAGAAATAAATTATGAATTATGGGTAATGGAAATGTAAGAAAAACAGAATCATTTTGATAGAAATATAGTTTTGGAACTACTTAAAAGACCCAATGACTACCTGACCATTGGCACTAAATGGGTGTTTAAGAATAAGTTATATGATTCAAGAACTATAATTATAAATAAATAAATATTGGTTTCATAAGGATATAATCAAGAGGAAGGTATTGAATGTGATGAAACTTTTTCATTAGTATCCAGACATAAAGCTATCAGAATGTTGCTTGCCTATGAAACATATTTGGATTTCAAATTATATCAAATTGATGTTAATAGTGAATTCATAAATGGTTATATTATTCAAGATGTTTTTTGGAATAGCTCCAGGGATTTCAAAACCCTCATTTTTTAAATCATGTTTTTAAATTAACAAAAGCTTTATATGGTTTAAAACAAGCTCCTGGATCTTGGTATGATGGGCTCAGCGCATTTTTAATTTCTAAAGGTTTTTCAAAAGGAATAGTTGACCATAATTTATTTACTAAAATAATTTCAAAATATATTTTGGTATTACAAATCTATGTTAATTATATTATTTTTGGATCATCCAAAAACCTCTTGTGTACTGAATCTTTAAAAATGATGAAAAATTAATTTCAAATGAGTTTGATGGGTGAGTTAAAAAATTCTTGGATTTAAAATATTTCAAAACAAAGAACGAATTGTTTTAAATCAAATCAAGTACATTAAGGATATTTTAAAAAAATTGTATCGATAGTATTAAAGGCAGTGATAACCCCATGAGTACAAGTAGTAAATTGGACCTTGATGAAATAGGAAAACTAGTTGATCAAACCACGTATAGAGGTGTGATTGGAATTTTAGTATACTTAACTGCTAAATGACTGGATATTATGTTTAGTGTGTGTATACGTTCCTGATTTAAATCAAATCCAGAATAATTACATTTACTAGATATGAAAAGAATATTTAAAAAACTAAAAGATAAAACCACCTTAGGATTTTTTTTTTACCTAGAAGGATATACATTTGAATTAGTTAGTTATTCATATGAAGATCTTTGCAGTTGTAACTTAGATATAAAAATCACTTCTGGAACATGTCACCTTTGGTAAAGTCATTAGTTTCATGGTGTAGTAAGAAAAAAAATTATGTTTCATTATATACTATGGAAATATAGGTATTTATTGTGCATATATTTAGTGGATGAAACTCACATTATTGGACTATGGTTATTAATTTAGACATGTCCCAAAAAATTTAAAATACAAATGTGATAAACATTAATAAGAATCATATATAACATTCTAGAGAAAAACATATTGATATATGACATTTATTTTTGAGATATAATTTTCAAAAAGAAGATATCTCTCTTGAATTTATTAGCACAGAGCATAAGCTTGCTGATATTTTTACAAAGCCATTAAATTATGAGATAATGGACTCTATCAAACATGAATTAGGCATGATTAATTTTAAAAAAAAATTGAAAAATTTTAATAATATTTTAGTATTATTTTAAATTTTTTATTTATTTTTATGTTTGTATTATATAGAGTATTCTATTCATTTAAGATTATTTTGTTTAAAATATATTGCATGAGTTTTGCAATGCATTAAATGCATGATTTTATTTTTTTCAAGTCACTATATAAGAAAAATTCATAAATGATTAATTTTTCAAATTAGAATCAAATCATTGCACCTTTTCCAACCCGAACCAAACAATCTTTTTGGACCCTCTTTCTTGAACCTGTATTTTGAATCCCTAGATCTCATCTTGTATTTATTAGTTTTCTTAGTTGATATGAAGATATCTTCTAGAAGATATGCTCCTGAATTGTCTAAGATAACAAAGGATAGTTTGATCAAGTCTAAGTAACTTTTGAAACCACATTTTCTTTCTCGTGAAGTCATGTATAAAAGATAATTCAACATTTAATGGTTTATGACCAATTGATCTTTGATATGGAGATCGGTTCTATGTCAGAACTGGAAAAGTTTATTTTTAAATGAAAATTAAAACTTTTATTTGTTCCTTGTAAAGGAGTTATGTCTAAACATGGTTTTTAAAGTTAGTGAGTCTAAGTATATAATTCAAATATAAATTTTTGGTTAAAAATTCGAGTTTACCTCAACTTTCTAGGATGACTATCTGAGAGTACGACATATTAGAAAATATGAGGAATGATAGAGTTCTTACACTGTAAATCATACCTATTTTGAGATTGGAAATGAACTAGAGGAATTGAATGATGGAAAAATATTCATAAGTCTAGTCATTAATGAACTAGGTGAAAAATGTAGACTTATGTTGAAGTTCATTCATTACTTTATCTTCCCAAGGAAAGGATATTTCAGTTCTATAAGGTATCAAGACTTCTTCCTTTTATATCTTCTGGGGCATATAATTAAAATTAATATTCCTTGTTTCTTAATGATATATGTAGAGGATTTGACTAAACCTTATTATATATTCAACAAACTTCCTTAACCAAAGTTCATTTTTTATTGTTGGAATAGAGAAACTTAGTTCATTTAACATTTGAAAGTATTGTCTTTCCAAAAGGTGTCGATTTAAATTAGACTACTTGTAAGAGGATAAAAGTTAGTTGGAATCCTTGGAAAAGGATGTGGATAGCTGATGAGGATATGTTTTATGAGAAATTAAATAATGTCTCTCATACCTCTAGGATAATATATTTAATTGATCCTAGTTTAGAATGAGATGAAATTTATGATGCTAATTATTTCTTTGATGAAGATGAATCCCAAGATATGGATTTTTATGAGGAAGATAGAAGATATATTGGGGAAAATAAAGAAAATTTTCATATCCCTAGAGTTCTAGATAGAGGATAACCAGTTATAGAAGAATTGTATTCAACTCATGAATCTCAAAAGATTATGGAAGTTTCAGTTGAAGCTACTATAGATCCTGAATTACCTATTTTGGATGAATCAGTAAGAGAGGATGTACTTTATTAGGGGGAGTGAGTTTTAAGGTCTATGTTTTTTTGACCAATTCTTACATCTCCTGAAAGTGATAAGTACATGGATCCTTCTATAATGTAGATTCTACCTATGTTTGTGATTGGGGGAGCTCTCATTTTTTATTCCTCTCCTTCTAATGAAGAAATCCCTCAATAAAATTTGTTATTTGATTTGAATGTGTCTCTTCCTATTGTTAATGAAAAGAAAAATGATCAAGAAGCTAAGGATGTTGATTAAGATGATAAGGATGTTGATAAAGATAGAAAAGATGAATATGATAAGCTAGAAGTGAATCCTGAAGGAGATTCTCTTGTTGTTTTTGTTTTAAGGAAATAAGAATAAGTGGAGATAAAGCTTCCTTCTACGCCTGTTTTAGAGATGCCAATGTGACCTAACTCTATTGAAGACCTGTTTAATATGTTGGAAACCCATCCTTCTCCTAAATATGTTCCTTCCAATATTTCTTAAGAAGAGAATTTCTATGAATCTTATCCTAGAATTAAAGTTGTGGCCATGGAAGATTATAAATATGAATCTAAGGCCTCCTTTAAGGCAATTAAAAAACCTCTTAGAATATTTTCTCTCAAGGAAGAAACATGGATAAAGACCCCTGAGATCATTAATCATTATTCAAATAATAATGATGATAGATTCTTTCTTGAAGTTGATTCTACTCATGCTAGGACTATTTCATCTCAAGAGGCCAGACCTTCTTTTATCCCTCTTTCTAACCTCACTTATATATATATCATTCTAATTGAGAATTACCTTCTGAATCTATTGAAGAAAATTTTCTTGAGTACTAGTTTTGAAAATAATCTTGATAGGGAGGAATATATTACATTCATTGATTAAAAGGTTGTTTCCCACATTCAGCAACAGTTTCTTCTCAAGTAAGACCATCTACACCAGGAAGTTTGATCTTTATGAAGGGAAATGAAAGTTTAAATAGTTACATATGATCACTACAAGATTATTTGACTGATATGGTGTCCACCATATATATAAGGCATCTATCTATGATAAACAACCCTTCTCAACCCTAAACTTTATCACCTCCTCCTCATGTTGTTTCTTTAGTTTCATTTAATGAATACTTGATTTGATGTCTAATCCATAAATATATTCAAGATATTTTGGATAATATCAAGGATGTGAGAAATAAAGTTCAAATGGATATTATTACTCATGGTGAGAAGTAATTTGATTTTATTAAAAAGGAAAAAACCAAGTCTGTTGAAGATAAGAATATAATCAAGGGTACAATAAAGTATTATCTTAAAAGGATTTACACCAAAGTGGGCCTTAAGACTTAGTTCTTTTCATTTTCTAGAGATTTGAAAATTTCACTTATGATAGCTACTTTCAAAGCTAAGTATAGAATTTATTGGTAGTGACTCATTTACTAAATCAATTTGTGTTAGAAAAAAATGAGATTCTTCAAGTGATAAAGCATTAAACAAGATTCATTGAGGATATTACATGGATTTTGGATTCATACATTTATGATACTAAGGGTCTTATATTAGAAACTCCTCTCTTCATATACCTTGTGTTTTTACCACTCTTTCCCAAACCTCCACTATTTATGCTTCTATACCTACCTCTACATAACCTATACCTCCAACAAGATCTTTTGGTCTCACTCTTTCCCAATACCTTGTCCATATCATTCCTATTTTAGAAGGAATCGCCATTTATATACCTTATTCTTCTCCTAAACCTCCAAATCCTACTATTGATATTAGAAAAGGGAAGGATCCTATTGACCCCTTTACCCCTCTAGAGCCTTTGGATTCAAAATCTGATCAGACTCTAATAGGAATAATGTACAAACTTTTAAAACACTTAATAGAAAATAATTTTAATTCATAATCTTTATGATTTATTTTCTATTTCTTACCTTTTTTTCTATTTAACCCTTTATGATTTCTTTTTTATAATCCCAAAGGGGGAATAATATGTATATAATAACCATATTATTTAAAATGGGAACTAAAATTTATCATTTTAACTTGATTTATTCTTTACTATCAATTTCTACAACATATTATAATATTTAAGTGTCGATTTTTTGTTTTTGGCTTATTATTTGTTCCATGATTTGTGATCATCAAAAGGAGGGAGATTATTAACTTAGTCTAGCAATTACTTATTTTAATAATCACAAATCATGTTTATGTTATTTCTAATCTGGTTTATGTCTTATAGAAGAAAATTCATTTTCTAGATAAGTATGAATAATTTGTTAAGTCTGGAATCAACTGCATGGTATATATGATCGACTGCTTGACCACCTAATCAACCCTGGAGAATTTATAAAAAAAGGAACCAAGCAAACATAATAACTGAACAACCACACATTATCTCAAGGAACCATCATGTTCAAAATTGAAAATGAATTGGATTATCCATACACCTGATAGATCGACTATAAGGATAATTGGTTCAACCATATGAACAATCATGTGATCGCAAGGATGAATGAAAGAAAATGTAAGTTTTGGAATTAAGTGAAGCATTGACCACAAGATCAAGTGAAGAAATAATGGTTATTAGTATTATAATCAATAAATTATAAGACCAATTACAAGAACAAAATGACCGACCGTAAGTTCATCCGATTGACCACAAGAAAAGGTGATCAATTGTACAGCCTATGAATAGATCCAAGAAATCTTGGTGTTGAAGCGACTGTAGATGATAACATGGAACATATAAAAGTTACATTCACCATGGATGTTGACATGGAAATATTTAATCGACTATATCTAGAATATATCTATTATATTATTAGATCTTTAAATATTTTAATCCAACCACTTTCATATGCATAATCAAATATCAGCATAAGTATTTGATGAGCTGGAATTTGCTACCAGAATATGAGGATCTTCATGATGATTTCTTAGTGACTAGTTTTTGGAGAAAATACTTTAAAATAATGGAGATTCATGGAGTAAAATTAGACATGTAAATATTCATGTGAACACATATGTGTTCAAAAATTTCCTAAATAAGAATGAAGAAAAATTACTTTGTTTTTAATGTTTGTGATGCACTGCTCTCATTGGAACCTCAAAAATGCATCTGGGAACATATAAACATCTTCATACACCCATTCCAAATAAAATATTACAATTAGTAGAGAATAATATTCTATATAGTAGTAGAATAACATACTCTAATGCTCATAATTCTTTCTTTCTCCTAGTCTATTTATTTACTTTCGATCTCTATTTGTATTCAATCAATTTATCTATAAACACAAACTCTTATACTAAATTGGATAGTTCCAGACACTCTCATTCGAATATTTTCTTCTATACTCCCATGTATAATTGTGAAAGAGGTCTTGTGTGACCGAGACTTCTTTTTCTTCAATTTATAACTGTAGAAGCATG
Source organism: Viscum album (assembly GCA_963277665.1). NCBI lineage: Eukaryota > Viridiplantae > Streptophyta > Magnoliopsida > Santalales > Viscaceae > Viscum > Viscum album. The sequence goes on from OY728137.1 coordinate 129,440,301, forward strand.
TTTTTTATAGATTGTAGTGTATTAGTATAGTTGTTTGTAAAACTTGATCAAGGTTATGGATTAGTTTATTTTATAATAAACTTCTTGGCAGTGGGTGATTACCAAGTGGAGGGTATTAGGTCTTGGAATAATATTAAACCCCTTGTTTAATTCTATTGTCTATTTTATTTGTTTTACTTTACTCTATGTTTTATAAAAACTACTATTTTTTTTAAACTAATAACAAAACTTTACTTTGATAGTTGGATTTAACAAATTTTTTATATATAGTATTTGATTTAAGTAAATCATTTTTATATGTTAAAGTAATATATAAATTATTTTAACTGGAATGTGATCAATCTTTTGCGAAACATTTCTAAAGATTAAATTATATATCTCTACTCTTCTAGTTAAATGAGAATATTTTATAAATTGGGGAATTAAAGTTTTAAATATTTTTAATAGAAATTTTTTATTAGAAACTCAATTCACCCCCCCCCCCCACTCTGTTGGGACCAATTTGTCTAGAGAAGGTGTTGTCTTTTGTTGTCAAAGAAGATAAATCAGTTCAGTTTGTAAAAGGTCTTAGAAACTATGATGATGCTTTGCTGATTTGTATTTCACAAATATCATAAGTTTGGAGAACTTGTGATGCAAGCCTTATAAAGGATAGGGGGATTAAAGAAGTGTTTTTGGAAAAGGAAAGAAAGTGGTACACAATTTAAAAGTGACATACAAGTAGTAAGTGGCATGCAAGTACAAGTGGTGCACAAGTGTATGTTGTGTGTAAGTCATATTTCAAACTCATCACATCAAAATATGAAAAAGAAAAGAAATTGGTGTGCAAGTTAAATAATGGTGTGCAAGTAAGAAGTGGCGCGCAAGTATAAGTGTCACGTAAGTAGGAATGGCACGCAAGTGTATGTGGTTCACAAGTCATGGAGTGGCATGCAAGTCATGAAGTGGCACACAATATGAGTTTCACACCTCACGCGTAGGGTCACCAAAATTCTTATAAATAGATATATACCCTCCTCATTTTATATATTCTAAACACTTAATAGAAAATTTTAGCTCTTCTCTCACAAGTATTAGAAATTGGTGCGCAAGATGAAGTGTCGTGCAAGTTGTGTGTTATGCACAAGAGTGGCGCACAAGCATAAGTGGTGCGTAAGTTGTAAGTTGTGTGCAAGCAGGGAGTTGTGTGAAAGAAGTGTGTTGTGTATAAGACAGAAGTCATGCATAAATTGTGAGTTGTGCACAATAGTGTCATGCAATTAGTTAGTGGCGCGCAAGTAGAGAGGTGTTCAAGCAGGGAGGCATGCAATTAGGGAGGTGCGCAAGGCAGGGTGGCGCGCAAGCAGGGAGTGATGCCCAAGCTATTTGTACCAGGAGGTTCTTACCATCTTCTGGGTAGGAAAGCAAATAATTGTTTTGAGAGATCTGATTTGTGAAAGTTCGTCAAGAATCACAGAAACATTGAATTACCCTATTTGTTCTAAGAGAGAGGACACGCACTATTGGATTGTTTTCAAAGTGCTACATGAGTGTAAGGTCATATCCTACTCATTGTATTCCACATAAAAGGATTTTTTTCTAGTAGATTGTGTTGTACTGGATTGTTTTTGTACCATACCAAGGATTTAGATACTCTTATTGAGTAATGAACCTTATAAATATTGTGTTCTTATGGTTGTGTGTGTTCAATAGGGAAGGAACTCTTTAACAAGAGGCAAAGTTTGTTTCAAAAAGAAGGAAACATAAAAAGAAAAATTATATCACTAATTCACCCCTCTTCCTATTAGTGATACTTATATCCTGACTGGGAACTTAAATTGGTATTAGAGGGAGGTTCCCTTCATTTGTTCTTTACTGAAGTTTTGATGGAGAATCTGAATTGTGTGAACAGTAAGGGGATTACGATATTTTATGGAAAGAAATATCATATCTAGAAATATAGAATTATGACTTATCTTATGTCTCTTGGGTATGAAGTTATTGAAACTAAAACTAATATATTTCCTCTTATTTATGACAAGGTTCCTCTTACACCTATTGATAAGAAGAATCTTGAGAATGATGGAAGATCTAAAAATGTATTACTCTCATCTATTTATGAGATTGAGTTTTTAAGAGTGAAAGGTGTCACTACAGCTAAAGGCATCTAAGATAAGTTAAAGAACATCTATGAAGGAAATACAAAATTAAAGAAGGAAAAACTACAAATATGGTGGCTAAAGTATGAAGACTTTAAAACGGGTTAATCTTAATATGTTGGGTAATTCTTTACTAGGGTAAATTATATTGTCATTACAAATCTTAGTGAAAATTTGGAGGATTATATAGTTGTTGAAAAGATCTTGAGAATTCTGCTCGACAAGTTTGATGCTAAAGTTTCTTCATTAGAAGATAGAGACCTTGAAACACTATCTTTGGATGATTTACATAGCACTCTCATTACTTATGAAATGATAAGGGATAAGACTATGAAGATCAAAACAAAATCTGATATAGAAATTTTATTCAAGTCTTCAAATAGAGATAAGTCAAATAAAACTCTTATTGAAGATGAAGCTGGTGAATCCAATTCTAAAGATGAGGTGTGTAAAAATTTTGATGAAATTTTATCTTTGTTTTCTAATAATGTAAAAAGAGGTACATGGAAATACAAGGGTAAACTTCCCTTGAAATGTTTTGAATGTGGATCCATTGGTCACTTTGCGACTAAATGTCACTTAAAAGAAGAAAGAATAAGATAGTGATGATGATGAGAGAAGGCCAAGAAGGTTGTGGAAGAAATTAGCTGACAAAGATAAGTATTTTTCATAGGGGAAGGATAAAAAGTTCTTCAAATCAAAAAGAATAATCTTTTTATATAAAGATGAAGAAGAATATGAAGAAGATAGAAAATATGAATCTGAGAAATTATTTGCTAAGAAAGCTAGATAGAATACCTTTATTACAGTAGTGAATAGTGGAGATTATAGGAGCAGTAGTTCTGAAGAAGAAACTCAACTTGAATATCATCTGAAAGAAGAGTTCAAAGAATGTTTGAGGAAGATCAAAAGGCTTGATAAGGAAAACAATAATTTGATAAATGAAAATTTCACATTAGAAAATCAAGAATTTTTTTCTAACGAGAAATTCAAGATGTAAAAGGAGATTGATTATCTGAATAATTCTCTTGAGAATGAAAATAATCATAATGATCATCTTGAAGTAAAGATGAAGGAAAAAAGAATAAGAGTTGGAACTTTTACAATAGAAACTTTCTAAAGCTGAAGAAAGGGTTATCAGTTTCAAAAAATATATCTCAGAAGTTGGTGAAATTTTTAGTAAGAATGAACCAAGGAAGGATCAAAAAAATTTACCTTCAAAGGTTGAGAATAAATATGGAACTGGTTCTATTAAAAACAAAGTTGGAAAGGCTATGTATGTGGCCAAAGTTAGAAATTCCAAAAAATTAGCAAGTATATAAAAATCCTAAGTCTATAAAGATTTATACTACTTCTGGTTCTGATAATTCTGAATAGAAATATGATCTGTAGAAGAAAGTTATGATTGAAAATAGGAAGGCTGATGGTCAACAGAGTTCTATTAAGAAAAGTGTTGAGAATCATATTCACAACTCCAGTCAGTATGGAAGTTTCAGAGAGAAATATTTATTCTATGGATACTGCTAGAATTGTGGTGGATTTGGACACATGTAAAATATGTGCTGGTTCAACCAACAACACTACTACTAGTCCACAAGTTATGGAATACAAGGTTTAAGGGGGAGTCAATCCTCTCAAAAGAAGAAGTACAAGAAGGAAGTTCATAATAAATCTGAGAAGGATGGTGTGAAAGTTGAAAATATGTTCCAACCATTGGAAAATATTTGTCAAATATTTGAATAGCCTGGACATCTTTCTAAGGTATGTCTTGTTTTGTTTCCATCATAATAAAAGGTTCTTAACAAATCTCAGAATATGGAGGTGAAGAATGAAAAGGAAGAACAAAAATCTCTTGTTGTCAAAAATGCTTTGAAAGCTACAAAAGGAGAACATACATGGATTCTTGATAGTGGGTGTTCTTATCATATAATAGGAGACTTAAATTTACTAAAGAATATGAAAGACTTCAAAGAAGGAATAGTGAAATTTGGAAATGATGAATCTTTGAGGATCAAAGGTGATGGATCAACCATCATCAGGAAAGAAAAAATGAAATCCAGGAAAACATTATATGTTGATGGGATGAAACAAAATATGAAGAGTGTTTCACAACTCTGGGATGAGGGGAAAAAGTTATCTTTGGAAAAGATGGTTTTTTTGTGAAAAGTGAAAATGATTTTAAGGTAGTTACAAGAGGCCAACATACAAAAGGTAAATTGTTCCAAGTTGGTGAAGTACAGAACTCTTGTTATATGGGTATAGTGGATGAAATCAGTTATGGAATAAAATGATGGAACATATGTGTCCGAGAAACATGTACAAGTTATCAACGTGAGACAGTGTTCGAGATATGCCTAATTTATCAAGAAGAAGAGATTGGTGTTAAACTATTTGTGGAAAAGGGAAGATTACAAACTCTATGCATAAGATAGTTGGCATTCATTCACAACAACCCTTGGAACTTATACATTATAATATTTTTGGACCAATGATAAATCAATCAACAAATATAGATAAGTACTTCATTACTTTCATTGATTACTTTACTCACATTACTTGAGTTATGTACATGATACATAAGTCAGATGATCTGAAAATGTTTAAGACTTTCAGGAGGAAATTGGAGAAGGAATTTGAGTATTTAGTGAAGAAGTTGATAACTGATAATGGTGGTGAGTATAATAATGAAGAGTTTTAAATTTATCTTGAGAATCATGGAATTCGGAATGAGTTCAGTTCATCATACACACCTCAACAAAATGGGGTTTCTGAAAGAAAGAATATAAGTCTGGTGGAAATGGGGAGAACTATGTTATTTGAACATAGTCTTTTGCACTATTATTGGAGGAAATCCATGAGCACTAATGTGTATATTTAGAGCTAATGTTTCTACAATCCAAATTTAGATATGACTCCATATGAAATGTTTTTTGCAAAAACTCCAAGTCTGAAACACTTAAGAGTTTTTGGAAGTCTATGCATTATAAAAAAGGAAAGGTGGAAACCTTGGAAAGGTTGAGGAAATAGGAGATGATGGAATTTTTATTAGCTATGCTCTATAAGGAAGAGGATATAGATGTTTCAACAAAGAAACAGGTAGAATTATTGATTCTTCTGATGTGAAAGTTGTTGAAAATATTGAGAAAGAAAACTAGGCTTATGATGATGTGGAAGATGAGTAGGATAAATAAAGTTTTGTTAAAATTCTAATAATGATACTGACAGTGGTAATCCTTCTCAAGAAGAAGAAACAAACTCATCAATTTCAAGTGATGAGGAAGAATTTCCAATAGCTTATCCTAGGCTGAGGAATCAAGTGGAATCTCAGAACATTATTGGTGATCAACATCAAAAGGTTCAAACAAGAAGAACATCAAAAATTGTGACACACACTTATTTGTATTCAAAAGTTGAGTCGAATGATGTGAATGAAGTTTTTTAGCATCCCGAATTGGTTTAGGCTATGAATTAAGATCTTGACCAAATAGAAAATAATTATACTTTGGAACTTGTACCCAAGCTAGACAACAAGAACATTATTGGTACAAAGTGGGTTTTTCCGAACAAGATGAATGAAGAAGGTGAAGTGATAAGAAACAAAGAAATATTGGTTTGTAAAGGGTATTAAAAAATTGAAGGCATTTATTTTGATAAAACCTTTTCTCTGATGGAAAGGTTAGAAAAAATCAGAATCTTTCTTTCTATTACTGCACAACGAGGTTACAAAATATTTCAAATGGATGTAAAATCCACATTCTTAAATGGTGATCTTAAAGAGGAAGTTTACATTAATCAACCTTATGGATTTTTTATTGGGAAGGATGAAAATCTTGTGTGTTGGTTGAATAAGGATTTGTATGGGCTAAAACAGACTCTGAGGGCATGGTATTCTAAATTGGATACTTTCTTGAGGAAGATGAATTTCAAGAAGGGTAGAGTTGACATCATCCTTTACATCAAATAATGTCAGGAGTTTTCTCTCATCGTAATTTTTTATGTCGATGAAATTATATTTTCTATAAATGATTAAAGATCACGTGAATTATTTGATTAGTATATGAATAATTCATTTAATATTTCCATGCTGGTAGAAATGAAAAACTATCTTGGGTTACAAATTTTATAGAAGAGGAACCACATTTTTCTTTCTTAAGAAAATTATGCTAAGAAACTTCTGAAGGAGTTTGGCATGGAAAATTAGAAACCAGTTTCCACACTAATTTCAGTGGGAACCAAGTTGTATAAATATATATAAGGAAAGTAAGTTGATTAGAAAGATTTTTGAAAGCTAATTGGAAGTCTGTTATATTTGACTACATCAAGACCCGACATCGTCTATGTTATTACCTTATGTGTAAGATTTCAGAGTGCTCCTAAAGAATCACATTTAATTTCTGGAAAAAAAATTCTCAGATATATCAAAGGCACAACAAATTTTTGAATCAGGTATGATGGCTTAGAAAATATTGATTTTTTCGGGTATTTATATGCTGATTGGGTAGGAAATGTTGATGACAGAAGATCTACATCTGGTGGAGTTTTCTTTCTAGGGAAAAGTTGTATTAGTTGGCATACAATGAAACAAAATTTAGTGACTATTATCTTGGATGAAGTTAATTATGTTTCTTCCACTCAAGATACTACCCAACTTATGTGGATGAAGACTCGGTTAGAAGATCTACTTGTTGAAGTGAAGCTACCCTTACTCTTGGGATGTGATAATCAGAGTGCAATCAATCTTAAAAGAAATATAGTACAACATTCACATTCAAAACACATTGACATAAAGTACCACTTAATCAAAGATCAGGTGAAGAAGAAGGAATTGAATCTGAAGTATGTTCCTACATCAGAAAAATTTGCTGACATATTCACAAAACCTTTACCAAAGGAACCATTAGCTAAATTGGGGTTGAACATGGGTGTCCAACCTCCTTCTCATAAAGGTTTATGTATGTGTGTATATCCTCTATCTCATATTACCTTTTGATAGCATTTTAAAGGGGGATAATTGTTTCATAAATCTATCCTTCTGAAAGCATGCATAAACGGGGAGTTGTGGGTAAGTTTTGAATCCAGCATGTATGTGTGTGAACCATTCTAAATGTTTGTTTGAGTGGTTGTAGGAAACAATTTTTTTTTGTAGTCCTGGAAATTTGAAGTAGTGGAGAAAGTTGAGAAAAAATTTTGAGGCATAACACTCCAGAAAAAAGATTTTTCTATTTTGGGGAAGGTTGAAGGCCATGAAAGAAAAGCTCAAGAGGTTTCACAGTCACATATTTTGGATAGCATGGTTTTGCTATCAATAATTATTGTTTCCTATAATGAGTTATCTCAATTAGGCCTATAATTGTTGATAAGTAATCCATTACTTGAGATTATAAAGTTTAATGATTTATGAATCTTGTTTGACAACAAAATCCAAAGGGGATATTATTGGAACCAAGTTGGCTATAGAAGATGTTGCCTTTTGTTGTCAAAGCATATAAATCAATTCACTTTGTAAAAGGTCTAGGAAACTATGATGATTATTTTATGATTTGTATTTCACAAATATAATAAGTTTGGAGAAATTATGATTTAATACTTATAAAGAATAGGGGATTAAGGAAGTGTTTTTGGAAAAGTAAAGAAAGTGGCGCGCAAGTTAAAGAGTGACACGTAAGTAGGAAGTGGCGTGCAAGTACAAGTGGAGCGCAAGTGTATATTACACACAATTAATATTTCAAAATCATCACATAAAAATATGACAAATGAAATAAAGTGGTACACAAGTTAAAGAGTGGAGCGCAAGTAGGAAGTGGCGCACAAGTATAAGTGGCGCACAAGTAGGAATGGTGCGCAAATGTATGTGGTGCGCAAGTCATGGAGTGGCGTGCAAGTCATGAAGTGGAACGCAAGATGAGTTGAATGAATCATGCATAGGGTCACAAAAATTATTATAAATAGATGGATATCCTCCTCATTTTATGCGTGCTCAACACTTAATATAAAATTTGAGCTCTACTCGCACAAGTAGTAGAAACTGGCGTGCAAGTTGTAAGTTTTGCGCAAGCAGGGAGTTGTGTGTAAGAAGTGTGTTGTGTATAATCCATAAGTGGCACACAAATTGTGAGTTGTTCACAATAGTGGCACTAAATTAGTTAGTGGCATGAAAGTATGGAGGCGTACAAGTAGGGAGGTGTGCAAGCAAGGAGGCGCGCAAGTAGGGAGGTGTGCAAGTAGGGAGTGATGCGTAAGATGTTTTCACTAGGAGGTTCTTACCAGCTTCTAGGTAGAAAAGTGAAGAATTGTTTTGAGAGATTTTATTTTTGAAAGTTCTTCAAGAAGAAAAGAAACATTGAATTACCATATTTTTGCTAATATGGAGCACACACACTATTGGATTATTTTCAAAGTGTTACACGAGTGTAAGGTCATATCCTACTCATTTTATTCCACATAAAAGGATTGTTTTCTAGTGGATTGTGTGGTACTGGATTGTTTCCATACCATACCAGGGACATAGATACTCTTGTTGAGTAGTGAACCTTGTAAATATTTTGTTCCTATGTTTGTGTGTATTCAACAGGTAAGGAACTCTTTAATAGTAGGTGAAGGTTGTTTCAAAAAGAAGGAAACATAAAAATAAAAGGGATATCACTGATTCACCCCCTCCCCCTCTCAGTGATACTTGGATCCTGACTGGAAACATCACACTCTTGAGTGTTCCACTCTGACCAACAAGGGTAAATAAGGGAGATATTAGTAATCATTTAAACATAACGTAAGCATAAAGGGTATGAGTACATGAGCTTAACCTTTGAAAATAAGAAAAATAAATTATTAGATCATAAACATGATTTATGAAATAATTTTTGGTAGTTCATAATATATGAATCATAAATAACATGATCCATGAGATTATAATATTGGTATAAGATCCTATTATAAAAGAGTGGAATAAAGTGTGTCATAAACATAATCATAAAAATATTATGTCATGGATACCTACTAAGGCATTCATAGCATGTTAGGATCAGGATAACCACCCTTATACCTACTTTGGTCATGGGATAACCTCTCATTTTCCCTCTTTAGATCTTGTTATAACCACTCTTGTACCCTCTTTTGGGCTTGGGATGACCTATTATGTACCCTATTTCAGGCTTGGGATAACCTCTCATGTACCCTTTGAGCTCATATAACATTAATATTTACCCAAATCAATGCAAGGATATATAATTTTAGACCCTCCTAGCACATAATCATAAATCCATTCATATTTATGCCACAAGATCATAAAAATATTCATCACAACTTAACCTGTGAATAAGAATACAGGTTTCATAGATATTTCATCATCATAAATATAAACCATATAAATAAATAATTAATATGGTATCATTGGATCATATCCTTATTAAATCATAAGTAACATCAAAGGATGTTATCATAGATAAAATTTTCATTAAAATATTTCTTGAGGAAAATAATATTTTCAATTTGAAATCACTTCTTTAAAGTATAAAAAAATTAAAAAAAAATAAAAATACATTTCCCTTGAAAATAAACTTGAAAATATATAAATGAATCTTCAAATAATTATTTATTCAAGACTTTTGGAAATTCTATTCATGTCATGTACATTAAAACAAATATTCCTTTCACATTTTCGGTAAAAGGTCAAAAGTACCTCATTCAATAAATAATAAGAAGATTCCTTTTAAACCATTTTTAAAAAATTGAATCATGTTTAAAAATGACATTAAAAATAATAATATGATAAAAACATTCTTGAAAACATTTTTAGAAAACATGGACATGGAATAAAAATTATTTTCAGCTCAAAAGATAAATAAAGTTGGTTTTTACCAAAAAAAACTCTTTCAATAACTTGAGTGCTTAAAAGGAGAAAAATGAAATAAAAACATTTGTTCTCCCTAAATAACCATAGTATAATAAAATTATTGAGATTATTTAGAGTTAGATCATGAAATTTCATCATTAAAAACTTATTCTTAAACAATTAGTTTGTAACATAAAACCCTTAACTAAAGTTCCACTTTCTTTAAAACAGCATTAAAATAATATGTAATAAATTTAAATTTATTATAATTATATTATAGATTCATATACATACTTATAATATCATATATAATATACTTATTATATTTAAATAACCATTTATTTATTAAAATCATCATTTTTTGGTGTTAACTGTTTTATTTTTCATGAGAATTTTGGTTTGGTAGTTCTAGTATTTGTATATTGATCATGGTTCCATCATATCCAAAATATAAAAATTGAAATAAATATCCTATATATTAATTATATATATATATATATAGTCATCCATAAATAATAGAGATTAAAAAATGAATTACATTGTCCATGGAGATGGTAAGTCACGCGTATGAATGAACGTTGTATTCACTTTTTGATGAATGTAACAAAAGAAAGGTAAATAATAATTCACCTTTAAAGAATATTTATTATATAAAATATATCATATATATTAATTAAATATATTCTTATTTCATTCCATTTAAATTATAATCAAAAAAATCACATTGCTTCATAGAGGTCGTGGACCACACATACGCATGAGCGATGTTATCATTTTCCAGGGAATTAGAAGGTAAGAAGTTAGATATTATATTATAATTATAGAAGAATAATTATATCATAAATAAAATATATAAGTATTAAAACCATCACAATAACCATCCATTTAATATGGTGATGGAAAATTAATTGAATCGGTAGTCCACATATACGCACAAGCAATACTTTCACTTGTCGTTTGATAAAAAATAGGGTGGATAATGGTGCTTTCAAGATCATAATAATATTTCAGTATATTTATAATACTTAATTTATTATTTTATGATGAATTATAAATATTTAAATTATATATAATAAGAAATAAATTGAAATAGTTTGGGTAAGATAATTGCCTCTTCTTTGGTAGGCCTCTTTTAGATCCCTCCTTAAGGACCCATGGAATGGTTTTTAAAGAAGACTAGAATCTCTATTTAATGACTAGGGAAGTTTATAAGAAAATTTGGTAGGTTTTTTTTTAGATATATGGCTCAAATTTGTGTAAAAAAAATAGATAAGGGCTGTCCTTTATAAGGGAGGGAAAGGACATACTTGGAATTACAAAAAAGATTAAAATATAATTAAGTCATTCTTAAGAAAAATGCTTCCAAAAGGATAAAGATTCAAATAAGAAGATTATGAGGATGAAATTTTATCATCCAATTAAATTTAGATAGGTTTTTGTGTCATTTTAAACCTTATATTTTTATTTAACCCCTTGGTTAACTAAGTTTAATATTAACCATGGTAATGACTTTTTTAATAATAAAGGGTTATAATTTTAATTATAAAGTAAAAATTGGATCATAAATGTAAAATGGATGATATTTTCAACTATTTATCATCTTAATTTTCCTATTTCAATAATTTTATGATTTTTAAATAATTTAATAAAATATTTTTATCATAAAATACTATTTATTTTATTTTAAGAACTATTCACATAATTCAACTTTAAAAACAACATGATATAAATGGAATTATAATATAAACCTTTAACACATCCCTAATATTTTATATTATTCTAAAAACTAATTATAACACAATAATTCATCCAAATTGTATTAATTTTAATATTTTAAAATCATTTATTTTATTTTTCTATTAATTGGATAAATATTATGTTGGTGTTGCGTAAGCATTTAATGTAATTATTCAATCACTAAAAGGTATAAAAAAATTAAATGATAAAAAAAATTAATTTATATTTCAAATAAACATTTATAAGAGAAATTATTTTCTATTTATCCTTATGAAAAAATGTATAGGTATTAAAGTCAATAGGTTGACATTTTGAATTTATTCTTGTCTTAAATTAATATAAAGGTAATAATCTAAGAAAAATTGCACCAAGTGGCCATATATTCAAGAATTTAATAAAAATGGATTAACTCAATTCATATAATAGGGTAAAGGAAAGTGTTATAGAAATTTTGAAGCCTTATACAAAATTTTTAACCCTATTTTATACGTTTTAACCTTATCAAGGTGACAAAAATCTACCAAAGTTAATATTATTAATAAAAAGTAAAAGGGACCTCTTTACCAAATTTTGATGTCAGGATTCCAAATATGGGATCCATTTTTTCATATTAAATTTATATAAGTGGTATAAATTCATTTTAACATAAGTGCGTAAAAATCGATGAAAACCACTTTTGGAGAAATATATTTTTAAGCATAAAACTAGATTTATTCTTATCTCATGCCAAGAAAAAAATGTTTTTCAAAATATTTGATTGAATTTATAATATATTAATTTCATTAAAATAATTTACCAATGGTGATTAAATTAATTAATTAATATAAAAACACATTGCGTGCATAAAAAAAATTTAGAAAAAACATCTCTTTTACTTTCAAATGATTTTTATTTTAATTTCTAATCAATTGATAACCAAAGAATTCATTATATAGAGTGTGAACCATAATTTTTTTATAATTTAGTTAATCCTATTCATACCCACTAATCCAATAGTTGGGCAATAACTATCACATTAAATAATAATATTTCAATATTATATCGTGGATTGTTTGAACTTGGTGTTGTGTGGAAAGAAATCTATCAAAAAATAAAATTTATTGAGAGAAAAATATATCATAAAATATCAGAGTTTTACATTATACCCCACTTAAAATAAATTTATCTCTTGAAATTACATCACTCTAATACAAACAAATGAGGATATCTTTATTTCATCACATCCTCAGGTTTTCAAGTAGCTTCTTCAAATTTCTAATTTCTCTATAGAACTTTAACCAGGTGAGTAGTCTTGTTCTGTAGAAATTTATCTCTTTTATCCAAGATTTATACTAATGTTTCTTCATAGTAAAGATCATTCTCTATTTGTATGACATCTAAGTTCAATACATGTGATGGATCAGGTATGTACTTCCTCAAGAGAGATACATTGAACACATCATGAACTTAAGAGAGGTTCAGTGGAAGTTCCAAATGATAAGATACCATACCTACTCGATCAAGAATCTTAAAGGGAAAAGTATACCTAGGGATAAAAATTACCTTCTTTCTGAATCTCATAACCTTATTACATAGAGAAATTCACAAAAATAACTTCTCACTAACTTTGAATTCCTGATTTAACTAGTAATTTTCATCATAACATTTTTGTTGAATCTATTATTCCTTGATATGATATTGAGTGGATATAACTTTATATGTAATTTCCTCCACAATATTAGGTCCTAATAGCTTTATTTTTCCAACTTTAACCCAATACATTGGAGTTCTACACTTCTTTCCATAGAGGGATTCATAAAGAGCCATCTAAATACTCGATTGAAATTTATTATTGTAAGAAAACTCAACTAAAACAAGGTCTTAAACCCAACCACTTTTGAAATCCATAGAAAAATATCTCATCATATACTCTATGGTTTGAATGGTTCCCTCAGACTAACTATCTTTTTGGGGATTATAAGCAGCACTGAAACTCAACTCTATATCCAAAGCCTACTAAAGACTTCTCCAGAACCTCAAGGTAAACCTTTGATCCCAATCATATAAAATAGAATTTGGTAATCCATGAATAATTAAAACTTCTTTAATTTATATTCTAGCAAGTTGATCAAGATAAAAATGTTCTCTGATATTAATTAAGTGTGCTGACTTTTTAAGGAAATCAATAACAATACAAATATTGTTATAGCCTTTAGGAATTTTGGAAATCTTGATGAAATAATTCTTGGTGATGTTTTCCCATTTCCATTCTGGTATGGGTAATGGTTGTAACATCCACTTATAATTCTATCTCTCGTCCTTAACTTGCTGACATACCAAACACCAAGACACATACTCCACAATATCTCTTTTCATGATGTCCCATCAGAAATACTCTTTAAAATCTATATACATATTTATACTTTCAGGATGAATAGATAATGATGAAATAATATCTTTATCCAGGATCTCATTCTTTAAATATGGTATGGATAGAACACATACTCAGTTATTAAACCTTATAATTTCATTATAATTGAGGTTGAACTTAGGAACATTTCTGACCTTCTTTTACAATTCCACCTCCTCCTTTTATGCCTCCTTAATCCTCACATGTATAGATGGTTGAACACTCATGTGATCTAGATAATATTTCTACAAAAAATTTAATATTTTTATATCCATCATTTAAAAATCTTGAAATATTGGATATTCTATGATCATTATCATAGGTGATCTACCATGATACTTTCAACTCAAAGCATCAGTCACCTTATTCACTTTCCTAGGGTGGTAATGTATTGAGAAGTCATAGTCTTTAATCACCTCCAACCATATTCTCTAATGAATGTTCATCTCTTTTTGAATAAATATATACTATAAACTTTTATGATCATTATATATATTATAGACTTCTCCATAAAGATAATTCCTTCATATCTTTAGTGAAAAAATACCATAGAAAACTCCAAATCATTAGTTGGGAAATTTTCCTCATGAAAATTCAATTGTCATGAGTCAAAAGTTATCATCATATCATTTTATATGAGGATTCATCCCAATACCTTCTTTGGTACATCACTGTAGTTCACAAACCCTTCTCCAATGTAGGTTAATGTAAGTACAGGTGTACTGACTAACCTTATCTTTAGTTCCTTGAAATTTTATTCACATTCATATGTCCTAAGGAACTTTGATCCCTTATAAGTTAACTTAGTGAGTGGATTAGATATCCATTAGAAATTATCTACAAAGTGTCGATAATATCCAAAAAAACCAAGAAAACTATAGATCTCAGTCACAGTGGTTAGTCTCATATAATGTTCAATAACTTCTATCTATTATGAATCCATTGATATACTTTCAATTGAGGTTATATGACCTAAAAATGAAACTTTTTAAGCCAAAATTTACAATTTGTAAATTTTTCATACAAATTCTCCTTACTTAGGGTCTTCAGTATGATCGTCAAGTGATATTTATTCTCTTTATTTATCTTCAAATATTTAAGAATATAATATATAAAGACTGCCAAAAATTGATCGAGGTAATCTATAAATACTTTATTCATTAAATCCATGAATATAATAGTGTAATTAGTAAGACAAAATGGAATCATTATAAAATTATAATTTTCATACCTTTTATAGAATGTTGTCTTAGGTATATCCCCCTTCTTGGTCGTCAATTGATGACATCCAAAACTAAGATCAATCTTAGAAAAGTATTGATCTCTACACAGTTGAACAAAAAAATCATCAATATGGGTTAGAGGATACTTATTATTTATATTGGTATTTTTAATTTCTTGATAATCAATAGAGTCACATTGATCCATAATTATTCTTAACAAAAAGAACAAATGTGACCTAAGGTGATTAACTTAGACAAATCAATCCCCTGTCAAGATTCTCCTTGAGTTAATTCTTCAATTCCTACAACTCAATTGAGTCTATTCTATATTGTGTCATTTAAATAGGTGTAGAACTAGGTATGAGTTATATTGAAAACTCAACTTCACGATTTAGAGGATGACTGGGAAAATATTCTAGAAATACATCAACAAACTCCTATACTATAGGAATATCTTCAATGTTGAGTTTCTCCCCAACCATATAAGATAAACTCCCCTTTTTAATAGGAATCAAGACCCATATAATGGATTTGATATCCATTGGGTATTAATATTTATCATTGCACTGATAAATGATTATTTATTGGTTAAGAATATCAAACATGGCTTCCCTTCCTCAAAAAATGATATTGGATTGATATAAAGAAATTCAATCTATTCTTAGAATCATATAAAATTAAACTAAAGGGAGATTCAAAATATTTTTAGGAAACACTTTCCCATAAACATCAATCAAAGAGGAACTATAAACTTGAGATGAAACCATCATACCATTAATATTTTCATTGATAATTTAACATCTAGTCATTGATGTTAATAATTGATATTCCTTGATATTTTTCTTGATATAAAATAATTCATATAAATTTTCTCAAATATGGTTCTTAAATATTTAAGCATACATATAACCACCTTAACATTATCATTATATATTTAATCCCTTATTAAAACCAAAATAGTTATCATGGCCATTAATAATATTTTATCAGAGTGATCAATAATGAAAAAACATTCATTGGATTTATAAATCTTGGCACCTCCTTTTCAATATATGACCCCTTATGTTTTACCTAATTCATTCATGGTCATTATCTATTCAAATCCTTTATAATGGTTTGTAAATAAAATGTGAATTATAACAAACATAACCCATGGATCATAAATAAAATTTGAATTAAACCAAACATATCCCCTAGGAGTGTCAAACTAGGTGTGTAGTAAGGGCGCACTCATCATGCACTAGAATGATGATTGGGATATACTCAACCAACTCTTTTTTGGGTTATTACCCAATGATGAATTGGTGCCAAAATCACATCCAATTTTTGTATCCATATAAGTAATTATTGCTATTAAAACCACATAATACCTTCCTTATCAAAAATTTAGGATGTTATCCTACACTTATACTTATCCTTAGGGTTTTCACCAAATTTCTCTAATATTAATCTCTAAATATTGACTAAACCCTAGTCTAATACCAACTATAATCACCCATACTTTTTATACATAAATATGACATCTTATTAGATGAATAATCATTATATAACATTACGATCAATGCCCTAACCCTATAAGTTTCTTGTATTTGGTGACTAGACACATAATCTTATTATTTCACAAAATATCTTCAACATCTTCAATAAGGATATTCCCACATGATAAACTTTAGGACTATAATAACCTCACGTGTACCCACTTCTGATCTTGAGATAACCTCACATGTTCCCTCTTTCAAGCTTCGGATAACCACTCTTTTAGCCCCTTTCAGTCATGGGATAACCTCCAATATACCCTTTGACCTTATATAACATTAATATTTACCAAATTTATTGGATGTGTATATAATTTTGGGTCCACCCATTACATAATCATAAATACATTCATATGTATTCTACAAGATCATAAAATCATGCATCATAAATAAAATTATGAAAAGGAAAAGAGGTTTCATTGATATTTCATCATCATAAACATGATCCTTAGAGATAAATAATAAATATGGTATCATTGGATCATATACTTAGTAAATAATAATTAACATCAAATTATATTATCATAGATGAAAATTTCTTATGAAGATATCTGGAATATATCTTTAAGAAAATAACATTTTCATTTTGAAATCACTTCTTTAAAATATAAAAATTTCCAAATATTAAGGAAATAATTTTATTTAAAAAAACCTAGGAAACATGTAAAGTGATATTCTAATAATTATGTGGTAATGATGGTGGGAAATTGTGTTCATGTCATGTACATTAAAATAATGATTTCTTTTATATTTAAAAAAATTCAAAGTTTCTCATTTAGAAAAAGAAAATAATATTCCTTTTAAAAAAAAATTAAAATAAAATCATGTGTAAAAATTAATTTAAAGATTATATAAGAATAAAAAAATTATTGGGAAATTTTTTATAAAACATGGACATGGAAGAAAAAGGATTTTCAACTAAAAAGATAAATAAAGTTACTTTTACCTTAAAAACATTCTTCTGGTATCTTGGGTACTTAAAGTGAGTAAAATAAAAGGAAAATATGTATCATACAGAAATAAATAAATTTTAATGTAATTCATGAGATTCTTGAGAGTTATAACATCAAATTTCATTATCAGAAAACCTAATCATAAACAATCTCGGTAAACAATGAGTTTGTAATATAAAACTATTACCTTGAGTTCCACTTGATTTGAAAGCACTTTAACCTCCAATGTAATAAATTTAAATTTATTATAATTATATTATAGATTCATATACATAGTTATAATATCATATATTATCCACTTATAACATTTTGACACCCATTTATTTTTTATAATAATCATTTCTGGGTGTTAACTGTTTCATTTTTCATGAGAATTTCAGTTCGATGGTTTTGTTCCTTGTACTTTGATCATGGTTCCATAATATAAAGAATATTAAACATGATATAAATATAATATATATTCATTAAATATATATTTATATTCATTCATAAAGGATATATATATATAAAATGAATTACATCATTCATGAAGACATTAAGTCATACGTACGCATGAATGTTGTTTTCACTTTTTGATGGAAGGAACAAAAGAAAGGTATATAATAATTCTCATTTATAGAATCATTATTATATCACATATTTCATATATATTAATTAAATATCTCCTTATTACAATCCATGTAAAGTGTAATTGAAAAACAAATCATATAACTTCATCGAGATGGTAGTCCACACGTACACACGAGTGACGTTATCATTTTCCAACGGATTGAAATGTATGAAGGTAGATATTATATTATAATTAAAAATAATAATTATATCATAAATATAATATATAAACATTAAACCCATCATAATAATCATATGTGAAATATAGTGATGGAAAATGAATTATATCGCTACGTGGAGATGGTAGTTCACACGTACACACGAGAGATACTTTTACTTCTCATTTGATGGAAAAGATGGTGGGTAATGGTTTTTCTATTATTATAATAAAATTTAAGTGTATTTAGGGTACTTGATTTATTATTTTATGATTAATACCAAATATTTATAGGAATTATAAGAAGAAATAAATTAAAAGAAGTTGGGTAAGATTATTACCTCTTCTTCGATAGGCCTCATTTATATCCCTCATTAAGGACCCTTTGAATGGTCTTTAAATAATTCCATCACATATATTTCATGTATAGGTAAGTTTAAAAGATAATTGGTTAGGGTTTTTTTGAGATATATGGCTCAAATTTGTGTAAATAAAATGGAGAAGGCTTGCCCTTTTAAAAGGGAGTGAAAGGAAACACTTGGAATTACTAAAACGATTAAAATATAATTAAGTCATTCTCAAGAAAAATGATTAAAAATTTACATATATTTGAATAAAATTATTATAAGGTCTAAATATAATCATATAATTAAATTTATATAGTTTTTTGTGTCATTTTAAACTTTATCATTTGTTTTAACCCCTTGGTTAACCAATTTTAATCTTAATCATGGTAATGAATTTTTTAATATTAAACGGTCATAATATTGATTATAAAGTAATAGGATCATAAATGGAAAATGGATGAAATTTTTGACCATTTAAAATCCTAGTTGTTCTATTGTAATATTTTTTTGACTTTTAAATAATTTAATAAAATACTTTTATCATAAAATACTATTAATGTCATTTTAAGAACTATTCACATAATTTGAGTTTGAAAACAATATGACATAAATTAGATTTGAATATAAATATTTCACACATACCTAATAATTTATATTCATCTAAAAAATCATTTAAAACAATAATTCATCTAAATTTTATTACTTTTGAAATTTTTAAAATCATTTATTTTATTTTTCTATTAATTGAATAAATACTGTGTTGGTGTTGCATAAGAATTTAAGATAATTATTAAATTAATAGAAATTAAAAATAAATTAATATCATAAAAAATAATTTATATTTAAAATAAAAAATTAGAACCAAACTTATCCGCTTTTTGTCCTTATATAATAATTTGAGTGATATTAAAGTAAAGAGAGTGACATTCTCTATTTATTCTTTTATTAAATTAATATAAAGATCTTGATCAAAGAAAAATGGAACCAAATGACCATATATTCTATACTTTGATGTAAATGGATGAACTATACTCATCAAATTGGGTAAAAAAAGGTTTTGTAGAAAATTTAAAGCCATATCTCAAAGTTTTAATCCTATTTTATAGGTTTTACCATTACCAAGGTGATAAAAATTTAACAAAGTTACTATTAATAATGAAAAAAAATAAAAGGGATCTATTTAAAAATCTTGGATATCTTGATTTCATTATTTTATCTATTTTTTAAGATTAAATTTCTATAAGTGAGAGAAATTCATTTTAATATAAGTGCGCAAAATGAAACAAAAACCATTTTTTAGAAAAATACATTGTTAAGCATAAAACTATATTTATTATTAAATCATACCTAGAAAAAAATTATATGAATGTTAAAAAATTATTGAATATATAATATATAATTTTCATTAAATCCATTCACCAATAGTGATTAATTTAATTTATTAAGATAAAAACATATTGCACGCATAAAACAGTTTTTCAAAAAAAGAACTCTTACTTTAAAATGATTTTTATTTTCATTTATAATAAGTTTATATCCAATTAATTCATTTTATACATGTTTAAACCAAAAAAATTATGATTTAGTTAGTCTTATTAATACCCTCAAATCGAAAATCTAGGTGATAACTATCACATTAAATAATAATATTTCAATAGTATATTTTGGTTCATTTTAACACGGTGTTTCGTGTAAAAAAAGCTATCAAAAAAATAAAATTTATTTAGAGAAAAATATATCATAAATTCTTGTGGTGTTACTCAAAAAGTGTTATCGGATCTTAAGGTTGGATTATCTCAAACAGACAAGCTCTGGTGAAGGTGTTTCATAGCTCGGTTCAATAGAAATATTCTACCCTTTTCCTTGTATGAGAATATTGGTAAGTAGTTTCTGAACTATCACTCTATGTTATCCAAAATTAGTGGGAGTTTAAAAAATTTCTAGAGTAATGGAATCCAATGAGGGTAATGCTTGGATGTAGAATTTTTTGGAATGGATTTTGTGTTCTAGAAGATGTAGATAGGGGATTACCTTCTATAAAAGGACTTTAGTCTTTCGTTGATTGGTGTCAACCTGGAAGTAATGAAAGTGGAAGAATTTGGGAGGATTTATAAGAAATAATTGGTTTTGATTCATATTTCACTTACCCAAAATGTATTTTTTAACATCTAGGAGGTTAAAACTATAAGGACCTGGCCTTAAACATTAAATATTCTAGTAAATTTGGACTATAATTCATTTTTTTAATTCTCAAAGATATTTTAGGTTTAGAGTTTTACAGAATTAGTACATACTCCTACAAAGAAAACCCATACATTACAAGTGTACACTTATACTTAGTATCCATTTTTTCCACCAAAGGAAACCCTTTTAAAATAAAACATATTTTCTTTCCATGACATATCTTCACAATTTTCATCATGTCCTCATCCTTATCCCTACTCATCCTTTACCCTATGAAAAACATTTAAAAAACTTGGGATGGGAATAAAAATACCAGTAAGGGATATAAAATAATGGAAACCATTAGTCCAGGGTAAAACCTATAAAAAATTCTTAAAAACATATAATTTTACCTTGAAAAAGGAATCATCTTTTCAAAAAAATATCATTATCTTACCTTTTGAAAATAAATCAATTTGCATGAAATCTAATTATAAATATTATAATATATAAGTAGGTAACTTTGGGAAATCATTTTCCATATCACTCTTACAAATAGAGTAACCAATATTTTTAACCTCCAACTCTGGAGTACCCAATTCATTGGAGGTTATAACATAACCACATGCCTTTGGTTTATCATGGAACCACCTATCATTGGTTAATAATGTAACCACCCATATTTGGTTTATTATGGAACCACCTGTAATTGGATTATAACATAACCTATTTTCATCATAAACAATTCCCAAGAACCGTATCATAATCATAAAACATGAATTCTTGCATCATAAAAATATTCTTAAGGAAAATAACATTTTCATTTTGAAAACACATATTTTTAGAAAATATGTGCACTTACAATGGAAAAAAATTTACTCTGAAAATAACCATGTAAATTTATAAAAGGAAAATTTAAATCATTGAGGATTCATAAAATTGGTAAATTTCATTCATTCCATTTAATTTAAAAAAACATTCCTTTTGACTTTTATAAAAAGAGTTGAAAGAGTAACTTTAAAAGAGGATTTAACAAAAGTCCTTTATATAAAACGTTAAGAAAATTAATTTTCTAAAACATTTGACAGAAATTAAAAAATAAAAATTTTAAAAAATTAATGTATATATAAATACATTCATAAAAATAATTTTAAAAAATGGACATGAAATATAAATATTTAGAAAATAAGTCTTTAAAACATTTAAAATGAGGTTTTTTGTTAAAGAGTCCCTTACAAAGATCATATCATTGAACTGAGTGTTGATCAAATGAATCAATTATGTATATTCACTATAAATCCACATAAAACAAGTGTAAATACAACATAATATAATAAAAATTATTTTCACAGATAATCTTAGCATGACATAATCAATGAGGTAGATGTTTAACCCAATAAATGAAAATTGAGTTAGGAAATCTCTTACTACTTTGTAATTAGTCAAATTATATTCCACATGAAAGAGTAAAATTTAAAAAAACTTAAAATATAATGAGAATAAATAAATAAATTATATAAATTTTCAAAGGGTATTTATATACACCTTGGAAAATAATATAGGTTCATAACATCGAAAATATTCCTAAACGAAAGAAAATTGAGATGAAGTCCCTTTCCTTGAGTCTGAATCGTCACGTAAAATATTTATATTCATAAATAATAAGTATAGGTTAATTATTTAATTAATTTATAAAATTTCTCAATTTTATTATTCCTTTTATATCACTTATTATCATGTTATAAAAATTACTTAATTATTTAATATCACGTCGGATGTTTTAACGATATTCGGTACTTGATTCCAAGATGACTTTGGCATGATGTATATATTCAAAGTGGTAATTATTCCATCATCTTTATAATAATATTCATGAAATTATAATAATTTTTATACATCAATAATACTTCTAAATACATATATTAAATATGGTTATTAAAAATGAACTATGTTACAATCATAGAGATGGTAGGTCGTACATAAGCATGAGTAACATTTCCATTTTTTAAAAATCATTATGGAAAAAAGGTAAGTATTATTTTATTATTAAATAAAGATAATAATATCATATTTATCATATTTATTCTCTAAATATACTTATATATAAAATTAATTTGATGTGGTGATAAAAAAATAATCGCATCACTTCGTGGAGGTGGTAGTCCACACGTATGCATGAATGATGTTATCATTTTCAATGAATAGAAAAGTAAAAATGTAAATGATATATTAATTTTTAATAATAATAAATATTTCATTAATATAATATATAAACATTAATTACATCATTATAACTAGTCTTTAAATATAGTAATGAAAAATGAATTACATCAGTTCGCGAGGCGGTAGTATGACGTACATACTGACGACGAATTATTTTCCCATTTGATGGAAAAGGAGATTGATATGAGTCATTACACAAACATAATAACATATTAGTATATTTAGGATACTGTATTTATTATTTAAGCATGTTTGAAGAATATTTTATGGATTTTGAAGAATAAACAAAATAGAAATGCTTGATTAAAAATGATACCTCTTCTTTAGAAATCCTTTGTTGCTTAATAGTTTGATACCTCTAAGGTGGGTGTTATGCCTAAAATAATGCATATAGAATGCGCGGAGGAATTATATTAATGTATTTGTATAGATTTTGTTTAAACCAAAATGTTTTTTAAGTGTAAATAAATGAGAATAATAGGTTCCATTTTATAAGAGAGGAGAGGGGCACTCTTGGAATTTTTCAAAATATTAAATTAATATAAATTAATATTAAATTCCAAATGGCTCCAAACTTATTAATTTATAATATAAAATTATTATAGGTAAAAATAAACTCATAAATAAAAAATTATATAAGTTTTGATTTTATTTCTACCCTTATATTTTGGTTTTAACCCTTATTTAACTTCTTTAACTACTACCATGACAACTTGAACTTTTACTCTTTAAGAGTTAATATAGTTACTATAAAATGCCAAATGACACATAAATGAATCATTGATGAAATTTTAAACCTTATACAAATCATTTTTAATAATTTTATATTTTTAATAATTTTATATCATTTAATAAAATATTAATTATTTTAAATATCATTAATGTCAATTTTAACATTATTCATTACTTTGACTTTTACAAAAAATCGATAAAATAATATATATTTGAAAAAAACTATTTTAATACATAAAAAATATGTAAAGTTAATATATTAAAAAAATTATGACATTAAATATATCAATTTATATTTATTTTAATTATTTTAATATCATTTATTTTATTTTTCCATTAATAATATAATTACTGCATCAGTGTTGTGTAAGATTTAAGGTAATTATTTATTCACTAAAAATTAAAAATAAATTTACATGATGAATATAAACATTTTATATTCTCAAATACTATTTATGGTCAAAATTATATTATGGATAACCACATAATAAAAATGTTGTACTTATTAAAAACAATAGTGTGACAAGTTTGATTTTTTCATAAAATAAAATATTGTAAGTGGTATAAAGTCATCCAAATGGCTCAAATGGGTAATAAATTATTCCGAAGTTTTATTTTGATCAAAAATAACTCATCCAATAAAATTAGGATAAGTTCTGGGGTAATTTTCTAATCCTTATCATAATTATTTTTACCCTTAATCGTAGTAATAAAAATTACTAAGTTTACTATTTATATTGCCCAAAAATAAAAGGGTACTATTTACTAAATTTGGAAATTATGATTTCAAATATGGAATCAATTTTTAAAAATTAAAAACACATATGTGGATAAAATTATTTTAAAATTAATCTTGTAGATGGGATGAGAAAGTGAGTTTGTAAACAAAAAAGTTCAAAATTTTGAAATATTTTTATATAAAAATTCAATATGAAAAATATTCCAATGAACTTAATTGGATTAAAAGATTTATAATTGATATAATGTTACTTTAAAACCAATTTAAAATATAATTTAAAATTATAAATTATTTAGATGAAAATTCAGTTTTCAATTAAAATGCATTATTTTTCACTATTCATCAAAAAATAAAACTTATCAGAAAAATACCAAAAAAACACTATAAGATAATTTTTATATTAAAATTTCAAAAATGGAGTTTATTTTTTCAAATAAAATTTATAAAAGTGTTGAAATTTAGTTTTAGAACAAGTTCTTCATCAAAAGGCTACAAAACTGCCTTTAGAAAAATACATCTTTTATGCATAAAATTGGATTTATTTTTATATAATGTCTAGAAAACACATAAGATGAATGTTAAACATTAGATTCAGTATATAATATATATATATATATATCATTATTAGAATTCAAAAATAGTGATTTGTTTATTTATTTTTATAAAACACACTTGTGCACATTTAAATAGTTTTTTAGAAAAATATTTCCTTTTATTTTCAAAAGGATTTTATTTTCATTTATAATTAATTTATCAAAAAATAATTAATTATATATACTTGTGTAAACCATATTTTCATAATTAAGTTAATCATGTTCATACCCATTATTCTAATGGCTAGGTTATAATAGAAATATTTAAATAATAATATTTAGTTTTTCATTTAAACTCGATGTGGCATATCATGTATGCTATTAAACATAGTGTTTCCTTCTTAAAGTATTGGGATGTTAAAAAACTACCTCATAACTCATGAAGACCCTCATAGACATGTATGAGAAGACCTTGATAATAAACAAAGTGTTCTTGATAAGGATACTTTTCTTCATTAGAGTATTGGAAGGAAAGTTGGATGTTAGTCACATCAACATATTCATCTAAATTCAGTTGGAGTTAGTGAAGGTAAACTTCATAGATCCAAAATGGTCATTGTTGTTACTCTCATCACTCCATGAATCTTGGGACATGATGGTGAATGTTGTGATTAATTCAAGTATAAATGCTAATTTGAAGTTCACAGATGTTTGGGACCTAATCTTGAATGAATAAATTCTATGGAAGGAGATTTTGGAATATTTCATAAATGTTTAAAATGAGAAAGGAAGAGGATATATTGATAAATGAAAAATCACAAGAAGGGGAAGGGAGAAAGATCTGGGGTAAGAGTAACTCGATGAATGGTGCTCCCTTATGATGGAATTGCAGGAAGAAGGGTCACATAAAAAGATTGTAATAAATAAAGGAAGAACTCTGAAAAATATTCTTCTGGAAGTGGATCTATGAACCATATATTAGAATATATAAGTGGTTCTTTTAAGTGTCATTAGTTCTTTGGGATCTTGGTTGATAGACTCTAGAGCTTCATTCCACTCTATATTTGAGAGAGGAATCGTGAGAAATTATACTTCTATAAGGTTTGGAAAGGTACATCTTTTAGAAAAAAAGGCACTCAAGATTATAGAGACGGGTGATGTTTTGTTCTAGATAAGGAACAGATGAGCACTAGAGTTAAAGGATGTTCAACACATACCATTGTTGGGGAAAAAATTAATCTCAATGGGACAACTTGATGATATGGGTTTATGTAAAATTTGTACGAATAGTGTATGGAATGTTTTAGTAATTCCTTGGTTATAGAGAAAGTGGTGAAGGACGAGACCCTATACCCTATGGGTTCACTAGAAGGAACAATGCATTCCAGAGAGTTAACTTCCACAATGTTATGGCATGATCATATGGGTCATATCAGTGACAAAGGGATGAAAATGCTTACTAACAAAGGTATGTTAAAGGTTGAAAATATAGAGTATGGAACATGTGAAGATTGTATCTTTGAGAAGAGGTAGATTTTATATGTATGGATGGAAGGGAAGGTGCCAAAGCACTAGGAGTTAGAGTTGGTTCACACTAACATTTGGAGGTCAGCATCAGTGCATTCTCATGGAGGCTCACTCTTCAATACTACAAAATAAACCTTTAACAATGCAGACCCTTATTAACACTTTTATATAACACTGATAAAAAGTACTTTGAATCAGTACTTTATTTTTAGCACTGATAAAGGTCCATAATAAAATGAAATAATTAAATAGGCAAAAATTTAAAAAATATATATTAACAATTTTATTAATTAAATAACTATTGATAAAAATCAATAAATTGAATATACATATATATAAATTATAAATATTAATAATAATATATATTAAATATATAGATATGTAAAATAAATAAAATGAAATAATTAAATAAATAAAAATAAAAAAAAGAGTAAATTAAGAAAAATATTAAACATTTTATTAATTAAATAATCATTGATATAAATGAATAAATTTAATATACATATATATAGATTATAAATATTAATAAATAGTGTATATTAAATATAGATATATAAAATGAATAAATTTTAATAATTAAACAAAAAAATTAAAAATGAGTAAATTGTAACAATTAAACAAAAAATTTAAAAATGAATAAATTAAAAAATTATTAAAAAAATTATTAATGAAACAATTATTAATAAAAATGAATAATTTTAGTATATATGAATATATATTAATTATAAATAGTAATAAATAATATATATTAAATATAAATATATAGAAAATGAATAAAATATAATAATTAAAAACATATTAATGTCTTATTCATTTTTAATGTTGTTTGATTTTTCAATTTAACATATATCAAATGTTTATTACATTGATTTCACATACATATACGTAATTAATGCATTTTTATATACAATGTACACACGCAAATATTTACGCAATTAATGAAATTTTATATATAAACACATACACCTAATATTTATGTAATTTATTCAAATTTTAGTATATTTTAGAATTTCATTATAACATGATACATGTAATATATTATGTCTTTAATTGAGAAATTTTATTTATTTATTTTTAATATTTTTAAAGTTAGGTATTATTTATTCATTTTTAATTTTTTTTGAATTTAATCATTTTATATTATTTATTTATATTTATTTATATTTATTTATTTACTATGTTTTAGTATTTTCAATATGTATTCATATTTACTTCAATATATATCCATGTTTTTTAATAATTTACATTTAATTAATAAAACTTATCCATTTTTTCAATATTTTTAAAGTGTGCTCATTTTCAATTATTCAATTTCACTCATTTTTAAATTGCATGTATTTAAGATTATATATTCATTAATACTATTAAAAATATATTTATAAATAAATATTTATAAATAAATATATTTATAAATATATATTTACTGTATTTATAAATTTATATATTTATAATTATTATAAATAAATAATTATAAAATTATAATAAATTTATGCAAATAATGAATAAAATATACTTATATTTATATTTATATTTATATTTATATTTATATTTATATTTATATTTATATTTATATTTATATTTATATTTATATTTATATTTATATTTATATTTATATTTATTATATATATATATAAGTTGAGGCTGAAGCCTCAGTTTATTTAGGAAAAGGTGCTACATTACAAAAAAGAGCAGGAAACATACAATGCAAGGATGTACTCAGCGAGTTTTGAACTCGAGACCTCATTGAGACCCACAAGGGCAGCTACCATTGAGCTACACCCTAGGGGATATATATATATATATATATATATATATATATATATATATATATATATATAATGATATAAATGCATATAATGATATAAATATATAAATATTATTTTTTTAAAAGTATTCATATATTTATAAATAATTAATAATATATTTAAATAATTATAAAATTATAATAAATATATTTAAATAATGAATATATTTACTATATTTATATTTATATATTTATTTATTAAATATAGATATATAAGTATATGAATATATATAATGATATAAATATATTTATAGTTATAAAATTATAATAAATATATTTAAATAATGAATATATTTACTATATTTATATTTATATATATTTATTAAATATATATATATATATATATAATTATATAAATATATAATGATATAACTATATTTATAATTATAAATAATTAATTATTAATATATATATAAATGTATAAATAAAAAATATGATTTTTTTAAAAAATTATGTAATTATAAATAAATAATTATATATTTAAATAATTATAAAATTATAATAATATATATATATAATTATATAAATATATTTACAAAAAAAATTATTTATAATTATAATTATAATTCTTTTATCAGCACTAAAGTTTTAGCGCTAATAAAGTTTCCTTTTATTAGCCCTTCTTTAGCATTAATAAAGATGCCTTTTATTAGCGCTTATCAATTTAGCACTAATAAAAGTTATCTTTATCATCACTTTTTTGTAAGAGTTAATAAAAGTGTCCCCTATGTATGTAAAAGAACCCTAACCGTGACTAATTTAGTCGTGATTCTCAAGCTCTTGCAGAACTCCCCTGCTTCCAACACTCCTCTACATTCTCTCGGATGAATCAAGGCTAAAATCCAAGGTGTGTTATTTTATCCTTTTCCTCTATCATTGATTACTTGTTTGGGTTCAGCAGTTTGTGTTTTTTCACTGTTCTCAGCCATGATAAACCCTAATTCTTCACTGGAAAAAAATGATCCCTTATGCGTCTTAACTTTGGTATGTTCTTCAATGGGTGTCAAACCTTTCCATAGAGGGCTTCCCATTTCTTATAGTTGAATTGGAAGTCCAACACAGTGACCAATACAACATTATCCATTCTCTCTACCTATTTTGACTTCAAATGACCTTTATGTAGTCTGATTTACCTTTACACAACACCATCCTTGTTTACTTAGATTGTGTTCATTTTGATAATGCTTATCCTTAAAGGAAATTAATTTGTTTTATTGGATTACACTATTCTCATGTTCCTTGTAATACAACCATTGAACTGTGTGTGGTGTTGTGGGTAATTTTTTAATTTTATATACTATACAGAGTGGTCTTTTGATGTCCCTTAAATATTCATGCACTATATTTCCTCCTATATCACACTTTAACCAATTCATAGTTGCCTTTGGAATATTAATCGGGTATATCGAATAACATATTTGACATATGGGTACTTGTATATGGACAGTTGGAACTCAATCATTTACTACTTTATAAATTTATTTTGGAAATAAATTAATTTCACATTACATGCATTGTTTGGTTAGTTTCTCCTCATTCCAACCATTTTGTAAAATAGAAAAGAATATATCACAATATAATTATTAAATATTTATTTCTCAAATTGAAATTTTAATCATTTTATTAGACTATATATGTGATATTTAATATTCAGTATATTTTTAGTAATGTTTTTTAATGTCATTAATTATTATTAAATACTATAAATTAGTTGAAATTATTGATTTATTGATTTATTTATATAATTTATTTTTAATGGTTGATTTTTTATAACTATATTACGTGAGTAATGTTGTGCTTATGGATATGGAAAATATTATATAGATTATAGGATGTATAATTTTATTAGTAAATGGCCTCATTAGGGAAATTATTAATAGATTTATTTCATATTTGGAATGGTATTCCAAATAGATTAAATTAGAAATTTAGTAACCATTTAAATGAAAAAATTTCTAGCAATTAGAATGTTGGCTCTATTTTTTTGGATCCACTATACTATTTTGTATAGATACTCACATTTTCTTTATATTATTTAATTATTTCCCTTTGAATCCATGTATCATGGAGGATTATAGAATTATATACTGAGAAGTGGAATTGATGAGTAGTTTTTGTTGATTGGGGATTGGAAATAATCATGAAATTATGGTAGTAAATTTTGATTCTCATATTTTGATAGTATTTTAAAAAAATCTACATATGTTTTTCTAGAATGGGTACATAATTCATGAGAATTCAAGATAATGATTATGAATTTAGATCATATATAAGTTATTATGAATTTGATATAGATGAAAAATATATTCAAATTGAATTAATGGGATCGATAAGAATTTATACATGGTTGATTGTTTTGGGGGATGTTCAAATGGATCAAAACTATTCTGAAGATTAATTTAAATTATAATAAATATTATTTAATAAAATTATTTTCATTTAATTATAGTGAATTAATGGTTTACATTGATACTATGATAGTGGGTTTTTGTAAATATTTATATAATAGGGAATATGATTATATTCTTGATACATTAGAAAGTGATATACTATAGACATATTAGTGATTCATTGAGGGATAGGGTGAGGGTGATGTGACATTTGTGTTTTTATTTGTTCTTCTTTATGGTTTTTCATAAGTTAGGTTTAACTAATGTATTGTGGAACACGTTGTGTGGTTCTTTCATAAGGGAACCAATTATGTTAAGACTTCCCCATATTTAAATTTCACTTCATAAGAAAAATGGATATGTTATACCCATTTCATGATTTGTATGAAATAAGTACATGTGATGGTTATCCCTGAGGGATATTCTTGGATGATATGGGTCTAAGGTCAAATCTCATGGTACCTATGATGTGGTTATTTATAGAGGTAGATAAATAGTTTTTTATCCTCCTATGATTCAAATGTTAACCTCTTATTAGTGAAATGATTTGAATGTTAGGGAACAACCATGGTATAAACTTATGGTATATTTATTATAATTCACTGGTATAAAATGAATTCGGTACATTTGATTATCATGGTGTCCAGGTTAGTAAATAATTACTTGAATTACATGTGTATTTTTATTGTTACTACTTTGAACATATACTAAAATATATGCAGTGTTTCATATTTTATGTGCCCTATTAGTATTTACTTGTTTATTTTTATACTCACACCATACACATGAACCTCAATGGATATAGAGATCTTATATTTGAGATATGAGTGAGGAAAAAGGACTAGTAACATAGATTAGATTCGGTGGAGCTTAGTGGGGATGAGTTGATGTTCTCATGGTAGTGTCAGGGACCTTTTAGAATTTTGAGATGAGATTTAAAATTTTAAATGAAGATGAGGCGATTTAAAAAAGTTTTAAGGAGAAAATTTTCATCCTCACTAGCTTCATCTCCCAAACAGTTATTATTACATTTTGTTGCTTGAGACTCATCCTTCATCTCTTCTATATTTCTTGAACTACTCTGAGTAGTATTCATCCAAATGGTCACTGGTACCTGATATGGGATGACTACTGCTCGGAATAGTTCAAGAAACATAGGTGCATGTTTAGAAGAGATGGAGGACGGGTCTCAAGAAACAAAATGTAATAATAACTATTTGGGAGATGAAGCTGATGAGGATAACAGTTGTCTATAACTGTAACCTTTGGATGAATTCATAGGATAAAACCTACCATAGTGGATTAATTCTTTTCTTAAATTCAATTACCCATTTCCTTCAAATGGATGCATGTTAATCATTTGATAAAAGATTATTAAGATAGAGTTAAAATTTCATCAAGTTTTAATAGAGAATGAATGTGACCCTTCTCAAATCATTTGTCTATGTTTATGTTGTTTTTATTCAATAAAAATTAAATGTTTTACTACTCAGGTATAAAATTTCTTCTACTCATGATAATGTTACCAATCTCGAGGAAGAAAATACTATTAATGATGAAACTGAAAAATTATTAGGGGATCAACGACATGCTGATGGAAAAAAAACTATGATGTAGCATCACAATGTTGAATAAAATTATCAAGGTAAGAAGTCATGGTATAAAGTTTGAGGTTGATTGGAATTAACACAACCAACCTATTTACCTCAACAAGTCAATGATAATTAGTTATGTTGGGGTCATAATGAGGATGAATGTACTGATTGATGTTGATTCTTGGCACCACATCTAACCTATAATGAAGGAAAACCTTTGGAAAGATATAATGGTAATGTTATGATATACTTTATCTATTTTATCAAAAGATTGTATAATGAAACATTTATTTAATTTTCATTATTACTTTCAATGTTTGTTTATTTTATAAGATTTCCATGAGAAATTTGTCTTAATGGCCACTGGAAAATCCCATAGAGGCTTCCATACTCTTCTTACAAAGTTGCATCTTAGGGATGCTGAGGGTAAATTAAATCCCCACCCACGAATTAGTTATGAATACATTATAAATTAGGAAACATGGACTACTTTCATCAATATTCACAATGAGAAACCATTTCAGGTACATTTTAGTCGATAATATATTATTTGAAATTATTTATTTTATCCAATTTGATTCAAAAAAATTAATTTATGAAACAAAAAAAGAGTGTTGAAAATAAATAACATGCATCAAAACAAATGTACCCCTATCACAAAGCAGTAATGGGGTACACTTCACTATAGAATAAATCAGTATGTATTTTAAATAAAAAATAAAATTTTTATGTGATATGAAACAAAATATGTTCCTTTTTTATATGTAGATCAATGAATCAAAATCTTAAGCCACTTCCATCCTGTGTCTTGTGATATAGAAAGAGGCTCGCGTAAATTAGGAGGGTAAACTAGTTGATGAAAACACAAAAATATTATGGGAAACATATGTAAGTATGGAATAATAGTAATTTGTTAATATTTTAATAGTATTAAATAAAAATATCTATTTATGTTCATATTTTTTTATACATTTTAGACACAAGAATCATCAGTTATCGTACTAGAAGAAAAACTACTTTTAGTAGCTTTGAAGTGGTCGAAACAATATGGTCACGTTAGAGGATTAGGTTTTGGAGTGTATCCTCGAACACATTTCGAGAAGATAAAACCACATGAAGATACATATAATATAGTGATACGATTGTAGACACAAATAGAATCCATGCCAGATATTATTTTCCAGTCTAGTTTGGTAGACCAATGTATGATAAAGGATCAAATCGAACCGATGGTAGAACAAAGATCCACACATGAACCAAATGAACCCACTATCTTTAATGCTAGTAAATCACCCCAACCGCATACCTTACCCAAGGTAATCAATTTTTTCATTACTATTTATCCTAAATTTGAATCAAACAACTTCTGATAACTTTATATTACTAAAATTTTATAGGGTACAGTTGTATGTGATTTGCATCTGTCAACTCCCACACACCACCATGTTGCGATAGGTATGATGTATAATATTCTAGAAGACAAGATATGCCATAAAGACCTACCAAAAGATCACATGAGAGTGGGGATTGCAGTATCTCATGATCCAACTACCGATTTTCCTATTCCTCTTAATGATCCAGATATTACAATAGTCAATGGTGCTATTGAAACATTAATATCATGGTCGTCTAATATTATAAAGATACATGGGGTATATATTTAACAAATTTTTTCATATGATAAATCTGTAATAGTTGATGAAAAAAGGTCTGAAGTGAGGTATGATATTATATATGGATAAATCGATGGGGAAATGGAAGGTCAAATTAAGGCAGTCTAATCAATCATCCAAGAAATCAAAACGATTTTCTAAAATTACCTTCTCCCCACTAGTTCTTGAGCAAAATTTATTATTATTATAAATTCATGCAGAGACCGCATTTAAAGATAAAAATATTCCTTATATTTCATAGGAAAAAGAAATATATGGAACTTTCATGACATACGTAATTGGTCTCGAGACAATAAATGAGATTCTCAGGCATGAATGACTAGGAGTCTCAGTTTTGAATACATACATAAGGTACATTTTCATAATTCATGTATTCAAATAGTGAGATAATATGTTTATTAAAGTTAATAACAATTCATATTTTCTATAGGAATTTATATTACTATTATATAAAGGTAAAACTATGCGAATCACGATTTGGATTCATCAATACTTGTATCATTTCTATGGAAAAACTTACTTTGGATAATAAATAAGTTAAGAAGAAAAAATATGAACTACTAGAAGATTTTGATATAAAAATATCAGAAGGTAGACGCTTTTTTATTCCTATAATACAGAAGTAAAACTCTACAATATAATCATATAAAATATATTTTTAATTTTTTAATTACTTTTTTTTAGGCAGTACTGGTGTTAATCATGATCAATCTGGATATCCCCAAATATTTATTTTTTGGATCCATTGCATGGATATCTAACAGATTGACCACACATGATGTGTATTTTGAATTTTTAACACACTAAAATCATCATTTTATAGATAAAATTCAAATTATATGTTTCATTTTGAGTTTTAACAAGAATTTTTTTATCATGGGTTGGTCACTAAATATAGGCTAAATAATGGCATAAAGTCAGCATCTGAATAGATAAAGCCTGTGGATTACTAAAAATGGAAAAATATTAAGGTATATATAGAAATATTTAACTATAAAAACATATTTCAAAATAATTTACTTATTTTGGTCACTATTTATGTAGTTTATTAAGAAATATAATGGAATCGATTGTGGATATTATATTTGAAAATTTATGAGAGAGATCATAAAGCATGAAAAGACCATCACCCCTAATAGGTAATTTTCAAAGGTAATTAAAATTTCAGTAAATATATTTCTTAATCATTTGTTTGTCTATATTTTCTCAGTACTATCAATATTTATGACAACCTTTTTACTCAATAGAAGAATTAAATTTGTTTATAGATGAGTGGGCAGCACACATGTTGTCAGAATGTTTGTCGATAACAAATTTAGGTGATTACCTGCTATGTTTGTGATATAGTATGAGTTATAACCTTATAAATATATTTTGGTTGTGAATAATTAGTTCCATAATGCTTATATATTAATTTTGATATATTTATGAAGGAGAATTATAATAGAGGAAATCAATTTGTTTATAAGCTTTGACCTGCAAACAATAATATTGTTGGGAAATGGAAGAGGTGGAGGTAGAGGCGGTGGACAAGGTAGAGTTAGAGTCAGAGTCATAGACCAAGGTGGAGGAGGATTCAGAAGTGGATACTGAGGTGAAAACTAAGGCGGAGACCAATTTAGAGGAGGAGATGAAGTACTGGCTTGAAAACAATAAAATTTTTGGGCAATGGAGTAGAATGAAGATCATACAAATGTTGTTTTTGAGAATAATTGTTGAAAATTTCACACAAAACTTATCACTTAAGATAAGATCCATTGTGAAAGTGTTTCAAGTGGCTTATTGAAAAAATGTTTTCCACTACTTGTTTAAATGATTTTATACAGGAATTTAAGTAGAGAAAATTTTTTCAGAAACAAAATAATCACCGCTTATTTTTTCAAATTGATTATCATAGGCTACAATTTCTATTAGCACATTGAAAGTACTATTAAATATTAATAAACCATGAAATAAAATACTTATCAAGAACAAACTGAACAACAAAAAAATGTAGTTTCTTTCCCATGAATTCTCTACACTATAAATAAAGGGTCTTGGAAGTGGATCCAATAGTCACTTTAAAGTCATAAAACACCAATACAATCATCAAACAATTATATAATACAACTCAAATGTTTGGATAAATATGTGTGTAATCAACCACCAAATACAGTAGGTGTATGAGAAAAATATTGGAGTACAAGAAATATTAATAGATCATGGTCATCGAGGAGGGATGGTGTTAAAGGAAACATGACATCAAATGAAAATAAACTCGCTTATAAAGAAATCCCAGAAAATAAAAAACTCGCTTCAAATGAAATTGTGAAGTATTAAAAATCCAAATGAATACTCATTTGAAAAATAAGCTAGTATATTGATACAAAACCTCTAAAAAAGGAATGTAAAATTTCATTGATTAAATCATGAATTTTCAGAAAATAAAAATATAGTGGTTTCACTTTTTTGGGTGGTGGAATTATTTAGGCTATTCGGTCATCAATTATATGCATGATATAATATCACAAATGATTATGAAATCTAGACAAGTAACATTCATTATGCATGTGCACATTCATTATGTAAAATGATCCATGTTCACAATCTCATTAATAAAAAACTCATCATCATTATCAATAAAAAACATGAGAATAGGGATATTTTCATTTTGATGAACAAATAATTATGATGTTATGTTAGAGTTTATCATCACCTAGAATATTGAAAAGGATATACTAATATATAGCACAATACAAGAAGTCTTAATGGATTCCCTAGATTTCAGTGTCATTTGGATACTATAAAGGGATATATTGATTTTTAACACTATCAAAAAGGGGTAAAGAATTTATAATGGAGTTTAGTGTCTTATAAAAATACATAATGGGTCACACTGGAGTTTTTTCCATTAAAGAAGGTAAATGGTTTATCATGGAGTCTGTAGTATCTATGATTATGAAAGGGTAAGATAGATTTTATTAAGTTCTATAAAAACTAATATGTAAATATTTATTTTAGTTCAATCAATTAATACTGATAGGTTTATACTAATGTTTGAAATAAATGGATTATTCAACAAGGATGATTCCCTTCTTTACTATGATCATTCACTCAGCATGGATGATTCACTCATGATGATGTAATTTTCTTTTTATTCTCCAATGCATTCAATATTATGGGATATCAAACTACAATATTGTTAGATGGCCCAAAGTGTTGAATGCACTGTAGGATAAAAAGACACAGTGGAATCAACCATACATCAAATAAATACATAGTGTATAGGCATGGTGTGGAACCCATATATACCTCATTACACAATAACACATTTGTCGGCTGGGGTTGGTTAAGTGGTACCATGTAAGGTGGCCACTCCCTAGCAACAAAATTGGTGCTGGTTTGAGTCCTATCACACTAAATTTTAGCTGGGGCGTACAGCGTTATGTAGTGGGTTGGGCCCAGGATAGGCATGGTGTGGCACCCACCTATACCTCGTTACCCAATAACACATTTTTCATGTAATTTGGACACTCACTAGAAATAGAAATAGCATAGGATCGAGTCCTTCCACACTCAAATTTAGTTGGGTCATGTGGTGAGTAAGTGGTGGGTTGGGCCCAGTACATGAATGGTGTGGTGCCCACCTATACCTAATTACCCAAAAACATGTATTCTGACTGTGGGTTGGTTATGTGGTACCATGTAAGGATTACACTCCTTGAAAGTGGAACTGGTGCAGGTTCAAGTCCTTCCACACACGAATTAAGTTGGGGGTGTGTGGTGTACAAGTGGTGGGTTGGGCCTAAAACAGACATGGTGTGGTGCCCATCTCTACCTTGTTACCCAATAACACATTTTATAAATGGGGGTTGGTTAAGTGGTACCGTTTAAGGCGTTAACTCCCTGGAAATGAAACTGGTATAGGTTTGAGTCCTGCCACACTCGAATTTAACTAGGGGCATGCAGGGTGTAGGTGGTGGGTTGGGCTGAGGATAGGTGTGGTGTGCCACCCACCTATACCTCGTTACCCAATAATGCATTTGGATGACCGGGGGTTAGCTAAGTGGTACTGTGTAAGGAATACAATCCCTAGCATCAGAACTAGAATAGGTTTGAGTCCTTCCACACTCGAATTTAGTTGGGGGTGTGCGGCACACATGTGGTGGGTTGGGCTCAGGACAGGCATGGTGTGGGGACCACCTATACCTCATTACACAATAACAAGTTTTGATGCTCATGTGGGTTCCAAAATCAATTGGATTTCTTATTATAAGATATATTTACAGGAATAACTATGTTAGCAATCCTGATGTACCTTTATGGGTG
Source organism: Viscum album (assembly GCA_963277665.1). NCBI lineage: Eukaryota > Viridiplantae > Streptophyta > Magnoliopsida > Santalales > Viscaceae > Viscum > Viscum album. Next base: position 129,478,904 of record OY728137.1, read on the forward strand.
CAGAATTTCAAGAATTTATTTATTTCTCCATCTCATTTTATAATGCTATGAAAACTATGGAAATGTAGGTTGCCTCTTCAAGGGTATTTACAGTGAGTAGGACTTAAATTTGAACCTATGTTTTATTTATCTCTGAAGTTTTAGGAGTCTCATAATCATGTTTTTATCTATTGTAACTTTGCTTGTAGGATTTGGGAGCATATATAATATGTGTTTGGGATTAAATTGTGGATGAATAGTTTTGAAGACACTATGAACTCTATTATGATTTTTTAACATGGTATAAAGATCAATGGTATGTTTTACACTTAAAATTATACTACCATTTCTTTTATATGGAGAAAAATAAATGAGATTGTTTTTAATAATCATCACCCTTGTTTGAAAGTGGGAATCACTTCCATTTATAGGGAGTTCATGGATTCCTCTAAGGTCCAAAAAGGTTTAATGAATAATTATTTCACTGATCTTATTATCTTGAAATAATTTGGTGTCATTATAAGGGTCAATAATCCATTAGTTATAAAATCCATAAGGTGGATTCCCCTGATCTCTTCATGGTTGAAAGTGAATTTTGATGGGTTGGCTTCAGGTGTACTAGGATCCTCAGGTTGTGGTAGTGTTTTTCACACTCAATGGGGCTTCATTAAAGGATTATTCTACCACTATATTAGTAATGGATCTATGATTTAAATTTTACTATGGGAAATAATCAAAGTTATTAAATATTTCATTTTGTATGGCTAGAGATTTATTTGGGTATAATCTAATTCTACTGGTGTTGTTCATTTTTTAAAGACTCGATCTAGGAATGTTCCATAGAGAATGATTTTGTGTTGGATTGAGTTCCTTAAATTAATTGAACAGATTAATCTGGATGTCACTCATGTCTACATGGAGGCAAATCAAGTTCTGGATTCTCTATCAAAGAAGGAAATTGAAGAGGAAATTTTAAGATGGTCCTTTGTCATCCTGGATTTTTGTACTCATTTGGTTGATTTGGATGTGCATGGTGTTTTTCATTATTGGTTATGTAACCTCCTTTTCAATGCTACTCTCTCTTCCTTTTAATAAAATTTTATAGGAATGGGCTTCACCCGAATCCTGAACCTTTTTTATTATGACTCAAATTGTGTGGTCTCAGTTTAAAATTGAAATTTTATTAATGTATTGCTTTATATTTATGTTTAATTTATTTCTTTATAGTATTACTAACATAAGAATTATTTTATTATACAGGTAGATTATATTTCTTGGGTTGGGGTGGTTTGTTCGAAGCTGCAACTAAGATAAAAAAACAAGGAAATGGTTCAGCAATGTATACAGCCATCATGAAAAGGTGAATTATTACTACTTATTTAGTTAATTTTGTCACCATTTTATCTATAATTTTTAAGTTAATTTTCTTATCTTTTTTATATTTTTTTTCATATAACTTTTGGTAATTCATATTCTTCCTTCAATCATTTGCAATAATCCAAAAAAGAGATAACATAGTGCTTTTGGATGAGGTGTTTCAGGTAGCATGGAATTTCTTCTTCCATCCAAATGGAAAGTTTATTTCTTTTCTATCTTGGTGCAGATGGTTGAAAGAAAAACACACATCACATACTCTATCAACCACACCTCAATCTGACATACAATGTTATTGGTATGACTCGAATGGTATTTTTTAGTTTATAATTTACATTTTAGTTCAAAACAAACATCACATAATCAAAATTGAGAAAACACATTAATATTGTTTTGATACTTTATAAAAACAATAAATAAGTCATTTTTTACGTGTAGGAATCAACAACACCCCAATCTGATACACTATCTGCTTAGTATGACTCAAAGTGTCCATTGTCAATTTAAAATTGACATTTTAGTTCAAAAAGTGTCACTCATTGAAAACCAAGAAAACATGATCATATTATATTGATAATTTAGTAAAATTATTCATAATTCATTTGTGAAATATAGGAATAAATCTCACACCAAACCCACACACAATGTGATCGGTATGACTCAAAGTGCATGTTTACAGTTTAAAATGACATTTTAGTAAAAAACATAAGTGACATAATCAAAATAAAGAAAATTAATTCAGATTATTTTTATACTTCAGTAAAATTATTAATAAGTCATTTTGAATATTTAGGAATCAACCTCATCTCAATCTGATGGACAGTGTGATTGGTATGACTATAAGTGTGTCTTATTATTTAAAATTGACATTAATTTTATTAAAAAAGACAACTGATATACTCAAAACTGATAAAACACATTCTAATTGTTTTAATATTTTAGTAAATGATCCTTAAGTCATTTTTGACATTTATAAATCAGTTTAACCTCAATCCAATACATGATGTGTTTAGTATAACTCAAAGTGTCCATTATCAGTTTAAAATTGACATTTTAGTACAAAAAAGTGTCACTCACTAAAAATAGAGAAAATTCTATTAGATTGTCTTGATAATTTATAAAAATGATTCATAATAAAATTTTTAAATTTATGAATTAATCTCACATAAAACTCTCACACGATGTGACTGGTATGATTCACAGTGCGGGTTTCCAGTTTAAAATGACATTTTAGTAAAAAATACATGTGGCATACTTAAAACTAATAAAATGAATTTGGATTATTTTTATACTTTATAAAAATAATCCATAAGTAATTTGAGATGTATAGAAATCATCTAAATCTCAATCTGACGCACGGTGTGACTGATATGACTCCAAGTGCATCTTTTTATTTAAAATTAACATTAATTTTACTAAAAAAGACAACTGACATACTCAAAACCAATAAAACACATTTTCATTGTTTTTATACTTTAGTAAAATGATTTGTAAGTAATTTTTTACATGTATGAATTATTTTCACCTCAATCTGATACACAATGTGCCCGGTATGACTCAAAGTGTCCATTATGAGTTTAAAATTGAAATTTTAGTACAAAAAAGTGTCACTCACTAAAAACCAAGAAACCATGATTGTATTATCTTGATAATTTAGGATAAAAATTCATAATTAATTTTTTACATTTAGGAATTATTCTCACATAAAAACCACACATGATGTTACCATTATGACTCAAAGTGCATGTTTCTAATTTAAAATGACATTTTAGTAAAAAAATATGCAACGTACTCAAAACTGAAAAAACACATTTGAATTATTTTTATAATTTATAAAAATGATCCATAAGTCATTTGGGATGTTTATTAATCATCTTAAACTCAATATTACACACAGTGTGATCAGTATGACTCCAAGTGTTTCTTTTTATTTAAAATTGACATTAATTTTACTAAAAAGACAACCGACATACTCAAAACCGAAAAAATGAATTCATGTTATTTTTATAATTTAGTAAAATTATATATAAGTAATGTTTTATGTGTAGGAGTCAACCACACATTAATCCAATACACAATGTTCCCGATATGACACAAAGTGTCTATTATTAGTTTAAAATTAACATTTTAGTACAAAAAAGTGTCACTCACTGAAAACTAAGAAAAAGAACTCTGATTGTCTTGATAATTTAGGATAATGATTCATAGTTCATTTGTGATGTTTTGGAGTTATTATAATATAAAACCCACACATTATTTGACCAGTATAACTCAAAGTGTGTGTTTTCAGTTTAAAATAACATTTTAGTAAAAAAACACAAGTGACGTACTCAAAACTGAGAAAATGAATTCATATTGTTTTTATAATTTAGTAAAATAATCAATAAGTAACTTGGGATGTTTAGGAATCATATTAACCTCAATTTTATGCATGGTGTGACCAGTATGACTCCAAGTACGTCTTTTTATTTAAAATTGACATTAATTTTACTAAAAAAGACAACTAACATACTCAAAACCAAGCAAACTCATTCAGATTGTTTTGATACTTTATATAAATGATACATAAGTCATTTGTGACATTTAAGAATAAAACACATATAAATTTGATACATTATATGTCCAGTATGACTCAAAGTGAGTCTTTTTAATATATAAGTGTCATTTTAGTTTAAAATATGCATCACATCGTCAAAACTGAGAAAATGAGCCTATATTGTTTTCTCATCATTCTATTTATTATTACTTAATTAATTTACTTATCATTTTTATCTTAAAATTATTTAGTTAATTTTCATAGATATAATTCTTGAATATGAAAAATAAATGGTGTGACGTGCAAGAATCAACAGCAACTCAATATGATACACAGTGTTTCTGGTATGAATCAAAGTTTAGTTAATTTATTTATTTATATTATTACTAAACTAAGAATTGTTTTCATATATAGGTGTGTTATTTTACTCAATCAGGGGTGGTTTGTTCTTTTATATAGATGCGTTATTTTTCTCTATAATAGTGTTTTTTTCTAGTATTTGTGTTGTAAATTTTATTCCATTTAAATTCTGTATTTGTATATGATTTTTCTAATTTTTTGTGTTGTTTATAGTGTTGTGGTGTACTGTTATAGTACACTGTAGTATGCCCTATTTCTAGTGTTGCGGTGTGTTGTAACATCACACTACAGTATGCCCCTTTATCAGCACTATTAAATATGTTGGTAAAGGCAACCTTTATCAGTACTTTTAGTATCACTGATAAAGAATTCCTTTATCAATGCATTTAGTAGCACTAATTAAGGACTCATTTATCAATGAATTTATTAACACTGATAAAGGATACCTTTATCAGTGCTTGTAGAAGTGCTGATAAATGTTGTCTTTTATTAGTGCTTCTAAAATCACTGAAAAAGTGGTACTTTGTCAGTGATTTTTTTAGAACTAATAAAGGACCCATTTATCAGTTCTTTTGTAGTGTTGATAAAATCCTAGGGTTGTTAACCATGCTATAGTAGTCAGCACTTTTTTAGCGCTAATAAAGGCATATTTTTAGCACTGTTAAAGGCCACTTTTGTAGAAGTGCTTCTATGTGATATTCATTGATGATTCCACACATAAATTTTGGGTTTAATTTCTAATTCATAAGTCTAAGGTTTAAATAATTTCATCCAATAGAGGACCATGGTGATGAAATAGGGTAGATAAAAGTTTAATTACTTATGTTTCGACAATGGTGGGGAGTATAGAACAAAATAGTTCTAAAGATTCTACTAGTGGAAGTGTATTTGATTCAAGAAGACTATGATAGGGACTCTAGAACACAAAAAACAAAGTTATAGAAAGGATGAAATAGATACTAGTAGATAATTATAGAAGCATGATAAATCATGTGGGGTTCCCCAAGGTTTTTTGGGTAGAGGAAGTGAATTTTACAGCTTACTTAATCAACCAGATTCTGTCATCTCCAATTGGTCAGTAACTTCTAGAGATCTGTTGGTCTATAAGGGTGTTTCATTTCAAACACCTCAAAGTATTTTGTGAACTTTCATATTTTCATTTTGATAATACGGATTGAGAAATGATAAAGTATAAGTCATGAGCATGATAATATTTTGGCTATAGAGACAAAGAGTTTGGATTTCGGCTCTAGGACAATGACTCTCAAAAGGTTGTCATAAGTCAAAATGTGATCTTCAATGAAGAGATCTTGTGGATGGATCAAAACCTGGTGGAATGTTCTGGTGAAATAAAAATATCATCATAATTTAAGGTTCGCCTAAATGATCATTTGTAAGCTAATATTTTAGAGAATTAAGGGAGTGAGATAATTACGAAAACTTTGTACCACCTAGTGGAGTTACCAGAAGAATGAGGTTGTGTTCTGGTGGTGTTTCCCAGTCTAGATGTACCACAAAGTTTAATTAAAATGTAGGTTTGAGAAAAATATCTAGAGTTAAGAACTATGTAAGGTGCAGTACCGAAAGGATCTTAGTCATAGGAAAAAATATAAGGATCTACCAAATAGAAGAACCCAGTGAAAATGTATAAAAGTATTTAAACTATATTATTCTAATAGATTATACAAATATTGAGGGCCTATAAGAGACAATAATTTTGAAAGACTCAAAATATTAGGGGTTTTCCATGAGGTATGAACATGATTCCCTTCATGTGTTCGAAATTTGGGACCTGATGAAGAGACTTTCTGGGGATGAAGACTTTTAAGATAAATGAGTTTATTGAATTAAAGAATAATCATACAGTAGAAAAATTTACAAGTCCAATCTAGTCATGAATGGATTTAAATAAATGGTATGTGTGTATTTCTAATAATTTTTTTCCCTGGTAGTTAATCACACAACTATCTAAATGGTGTTAATTATGGTTGGTGTGAAGGAATTCATCTATATCAGTTGGATGTGAAGACATAATTTTCTATGGGGACTTAAATGACAAAATTCACATGGAATAAATGGATGGTTTCAAGGATAAAAGGAACTAGAGACTTATGTTCCAATGAATATGTATCATTTATATTTTGAATAAATTACCAGTGAATTGGAACCATAATTTCAATTACTTCATGAAGGATTAGAAGTTCATCTAGAGAATTGTTTACCATTGTTATTACCGAAAGGAGTTTGGTTATGGGAATTTTATTATCCTAATTATATATTTAAATTATATGCATATTGTGGGTCCTATAAAGGAAATAATCAATGATATTAAATATGAGTTGTATGAATGTTTCAAGAGGAATGATATTAATCCATAAAAATGGATTTTAGGGGGTATATAGTAAGAGACCTAAGTTTCAGTACTTTATAATTGACTCATGAAAACTAAATTTAGATGGTGGTAGAATGCTTCAGTATGTTAGAATAAAAACAAATCTCCACACCCCTAGTCATACACTTCATGATTAACAAAGAGAATTCGCCATGAGTGGATACTAAGGTCGAGTACATGGTGAAGGTTCTATATACATTAGATGTCAAAAGTTTAATATACAACATAGTACATACTCATACAGACATTATGTATATGGAATCCTATTACCATCTTCTAAGTACTTATTGACCCTTTTTTCGATCATCCTTGGTTTGGTCCTTGGTTCGCGTTGTTTTTAGAGATTGTGGGAAATTTTTCAGGGTTTTTTGGGTTGTGCATGGTTGGTGTATGGTTAGGGAAAACTATGTGGTTTATCCCAATAAACTATATGCCCTATGTGATGGTTATAAAGGGTGGTTCATGGTTGGCTCATGGTTATTCTAAATTATAAATCCTCCCCTAAAAACCGTGTGACCTTGGGTAGTAAGGGTTTTCATGGTCAACACACAATTAGTCTAATCATGTAGCCAAACTGTGCACCCTTTCCAAAATCCTAGTGAGGGTGAATGGTTAGTACTAATGGTGTGGCTTAACCCAATAAACCATGTGAATGGGTTTTTAATCCCTCAAAAAATTTAATTAAAATACTGAGACCCCTATTTTAATCATAAACACCTCCGATTCAACCTTAATTAAATCCTTTGGTTTTTAGAGTCTCTCAAGATATGTTTTGGCTCCTCCAACCTCTCTTCTTCTCTGATAAAAGTGTCAATGGATGTGATTTATCTCCCTATGGTAAGTGAATTCTCTTTGATTTGGAATCCTATATTCTTCTCTTCTATCTATCGTTGGGAGTGATAGATCCTTGTGTTATTGGTGGATCTAAACCTTGATTTTATGGATTATGATTCTAGGTATTACTCTTTGATCTTCCTCACATTCAATTATCCATTAGTGAATCTCTTTTCAAGGGATTAATCATTTTATTATGTAATAAAAGGTTGGTGGTTCCATAAGTAATTTCCCTATAATTGAAACCTTGATTTCTTATTTGAATTGAAATTTATTTTCAATTGATTTTCGACAAATTAAGTTGATTTTATGTTTGATTTTAAAAATAAATGAATTTTTTAAAGAAACCCCTTTTTCAAAGGATTTGATAAATTGGGTGGATTTTGAGAAAAGATATCCTAAAATGAGAAATGATTTGGTGTAATGATTTGATATTGATTCATATAAAATGGATTTAAATGAAATATTATTTTTAAATGAATGAATTTGATAAAATCTATGACTTGGTTTTGAAATTGAAATGGAAAGTTAAAAATTTAATTTGGGAAAATGAAAATTTGAATGATGATTTGAATTGAATTGAACTTATTTTTCCATGATTGATTGATTGATTGAAATAAAATATGATCCTAAGTAGTTAGTGGGTGATTGGGACAAGCATGTTGGGATTCTAACTTCCTATAAATGGATTTATTGTGAAAACTCTTACTAAACTAAGTTCTTCATGATTTTCCCTGATGGGGTGTTGATTGATTTTATCCCGATGGCCTAAGTATTAGGGACGTGTGCACACACTTTGATTTGTGATGATTAATAGAGTGGTGGGTGGATCCTATAGCATGGAACTAACAAACCTCATAGAATATTACAATGGTCCTTTATTTTGATTTTATTATTACATACCAGTGATTGTAGAACTATTTTTATTCATGACCTTAATTTATGAAAATGTTCATTAAAGCTTGTTTTTGATATATTTACCATCTACTTGATTTCAAATCATGTTTTGATTGAAATTATGAAACTAATTTTCCATGACTTATATTTATTTAAATAAAATCATAAATGGTTTAATTATTTTGGAATTGCTTATAGAACATTTGGTGGAATCCTACAGGGTGTTTTTGCTCACAACCTACCTTGTCCTTTGAACATTTATAGATTATGTTATGCCATGTCCAAGAAAAGGGAAATAACTACTCGAATGTGGTGGGTGTGCTTGATTCATGAGACCTTGGATGGTTGTAGTAGCTACTGGATCTGTGATCCACCCATTACAGGGAATTGTAAGATCTTGTCATGATGGATGATGTGTTATTTAATTAGATTATGTATTGATTTAGGATCAATATATGTTTTCTTGTGGTAATTTTATCTTTGAGGATTGTTTATCATACTGATTATTCATTATTTTGTCTTACTTTTTTATATATTGATCCTTTTTTCTTGAGTTTAAATCATTCCCTCTGACTCTTTGTTGATTCCCTAGCACTAGTTTCTAACCCGTGAAGATCAAGAACACCCTTCAGGTCATGTCAGTGCCAACTCGGGTATTGGTGTGCCAAGGTATTCAGGTTGGTTCCTGAAAAAATGGTATCATAGGAGGTTGACTACCCTTCATTGATGTTGGTATGAAGTCTGGGATGTCCTGGTAGATAGGAGGTAGGATTTTTAGGACTTAAGAGTTAGTCTATGAGAAATTGCATCACCAGCTCTCATCATAGCGAGCCTTAAGTCGCCATGGGTGTTTGGGAAGGATTTATTTAAGGAATAAATTGATTTGATTCTAGTATTTTTACAAAATTGATTAGAGTATTTTGAAATTCCAAATAATTGAAATCTGTCAAATGGAATTGATATTCTAGTATCTCTTGATTGAGTTAGTGGTCTGAGTGTCTTTGTTGATGTTTCTATATTGTCTATCGGTGTTGTATAGTATGATTCCCTTTAGAATTCATTTGAAAGAGACTTAATAGGGATATATATATAAAACATGGTAAGAAAAAACTCTATTTGATTAGAATATTTTTGAGATAGTGGTGTGTAATGTCCAAGATTTGGGAAAGGTGGCCACACCCATTCTCATTCAAGCTATAGTAGAGAAGCCTTGAAGGGATAATACTGTAGAACATGATCAGGAGTTTCTTTAGAATAAAACATTAGCTTTATAAGTATTGAATGATCCTCAAGAGAAAAGGGATTTATTGAAAAAGATTTATCTTCTTTTTGAGTTCTTTGAAATTTCATACTCTATAAAGGTGAAATGTGTAACCTTTAATCGAGAAACACCTTATGGAAGGTGGTGGTATTTGATGGTTATGACAAAGAAACATGAGGTATTGGAGTGGAAAGACTTTAGATATTTTTCATTTAAATGTTATATCTAGGTTTTATGGCTTTATAAAAGTCTATGGAGTTACTTATCCTTTAAGAGGGTGATAATACCATGACTTAATATGCAAATTGCTTTGTTGAACATGTTCAGTTTTCTCCTGAGGTAGTGAAAAATGAGAAGCTAAAGTCTTGAAGAATAAATATGGGTCTTCAATGTGATACTTGATCTCAGTTTTTCATGATGAATCTCACTTCTTATGAGGATGGGATGGATAGAGCATTAATAGATGAACTTGACCCGGTCAGTAAGACAGGTTTGATAGGAGTTTCTCTTTCTCCTAGTGGTGGTTCTGTTAGTTCCTTTAAGGGAAAGAGGAAGTGGGATGAGACTCATGGTGGATCATGATGGAAGGAATTATACAAGCCTTCTATATTTTATGGAAGAGGCCCATTTAATCACTTTTAATGTGGAAAGGTTGGGAATTTGAAGTGATTTTGTACTAAGGAACCAAAGATCAGTGGATCTTATTGTAACACCCCGAGATTTTATGAGATATATTATTTTTAATTTATTTGATGTCTTCTATTATACACTACACCAAGATTAGCTTGTACTATACGCAACACCGTATTAGCTTGCAGTATACGCAACACTATTCTTGGCTCGTGTTAGACACAAATTCAATTTCGTTTTGTGGAAATTATTCTACACAACATTAAGTATAGATTTTGTTTAATGTATAAATGAAATAATTATTGATTATGTTATACGCAACACCAAACGGAGCTTTCACTACACGCAGCCCTGACTTGGCTTGCATTACACGCAATCAAGACCTTCTTTGATTGCGTGTGTAGTACGCAATACCAAGTTTCACTAAACGAGATATTATGACAATATTATTATGAACTAGCCGTTATGAATATTAATACCCACTTTTTGAAATTTTATAAATTTTATCTTTCAAAACGGACTTCTTTTTTGGATTCGGAATATCGAAATTATCCTCAGGTGAATTTTTGGTATTTTTCTGAAAACTTTCAATTTTTGATGAATAGTGAAAACACTGGGTTACTATTTAAAAACTGACTTTTTATTTAAATAATTATTTATTTTATTTAAATTTATTTTAGGTCAAAATTGATACATAATACCTATATAAGTTCAATGTAATTCATTGAAGTCATTTTATAATAATTTTAGAAATATAAAAAATTTATTGAACTTTTCACCGTCTTTTACCCACCTCCTAGGAGAATTTGAAAATTTACATAAAACTTAATTTTACCACTTCTATGGGTGGAATTTCAAAAATCCAAGAGACACAGTTAATATCAAGGAGTAAAATTTGGTTCAATAAGATAAAAATAATTTTTGGTGGGTAGTAACTTTTTACTTTTATTTACCACGGTTAAAAGTAAATAGGGTAATTAAGGGTAAAAATGATATTACTATTACCCAAAAACATGTAATAATTCTATTGGATAAGTTTAATTAGACAAAAAACAACCTTAGGAATAAAATATTACCCTTTAGTTCCACTTGTATTGGATTAGGACATTTATTATTATTTTATTTAAAGAAGAGTTAAAATGGTTAAAATCAAAGTTTAATAACTAAAACATTTTTAATATAGGGTTATACATAAGATAAATTAGACTATAAATATTAATTAGAAAGATAAAAATATTTCCTACATAATTGTATTTTATTTATAATTTTTAGACATTAAATAATTTAATTTATTTATGACACAATGGTGATGAAGTAATTACCTAAATAATAAAATATTAAACTAATTGATATTATAAATACCCAAATAAATGTAATTTGAGACTTTTTATGAATTCCACTAATTTTATAGGTTAATATGACATGTTAGTATTTATTTAATTAACTTTTTTCTAACTAATAATTCTGTTATGATTTTCAAAAAAATCAATTACCAAATAGTGTCAAAATTGACATAAAATAGTTTTTAAAACAAATATTATATTATTAACTGTTATTATATTCCTAAAAATATAAGGTTCATCAAAATTACTTAGATAAGTTTATATATATTAATAATTAACCACTTGGGGTTCTTTTTTCTTGTTATAGTAAGTTTATTAACCATATAGTGTAAGAAAACAAAAAGACGCGATAAAAGTTAAATTATTTAACTTAGAGTTAAATCTAAATGATAAGGATAAAATAGTAACCTAAACTTGTCTAAAACATATTGGTTGAGATTATTTAGACCCATAACAACTTTAGATTTAAAATAAATCAATTTGGAGCTATTATAAACCGAATATGACTTTATTATAAAATAATATTTTAAGTTTTTTCAAAGGTGCCCCTCTCCTCCCTTATAAAAAGGGCACCCCTTCCCTCTTCTCTTCACACCCTTTTGAGCCTTGAAGCTCAGAAAAACCCTGCCAATTCCTCTTCTCAACCTCTCTAGTTATATCATATAGGTTCTGGTATTCTCATAAGACCAACTCTAGTGCCCTAAGAAGAAGTTTAAAGGAGGTGCGTCGAGGAAGAGGTAATCTCTTCTACCGACTCTTTCAAGTTTCTTTATTATTCTACTTCCTCTTCTTTAGTTGTTTAATTATAAAGTAATAAAATAAGTATTAATTATATACTTATATGTTATTATAAATATTAAACAACCCAATTTCATCTTCTATCCATCCTACAGAAAAGGAAATCACCATGCATGCATACGTACGGAATACCGTCTCCACGCCGTGGTGCAATCTGTTTTCCACCACCAACTTACTCGGATGGGTATAATGGTGCAAATAAATAACTATATATGATTATTTTAAAGTTATATTGATTCTGAAATATTATACATTCACTTCAATACAATTCCATGATCATGGGAATGATATCATCGCTCGTGCGTACGTACGGATTACCGTCTCCACGACGCGATGAGATTCATTCTCCATGTTAACCATTCAAGAATGATTATAAATTATATATAATGAATATTAATGAAATATATGACATTATAAAGCTATTGGATTTATGTATATATATGTTTCATCTACTTACTTCCATTCAAGTCAATAAGGAAAGGAAAACAGCGTTCATGCGTACGTACGGCCTACCGTCTCCATGAACGGTGTATTTCATTTCATTTATATATATTATATATATATATACTGAATATATATATGATATATAAATCATGATTTACATTCTGGAAGTAAGTAAATCAAGATATAAGTAATAATAATATCAATAACAACAATTCCAAACACGTACGATAAATAAAACGATTTTACCCAAAACGTTGCTTTAACATGGAACTTACAAAAGAACGGGTAATATAAAGTCATAAGTGAACCATATATGATATCATAACAATGAATATGATTCTGTGATAAGTCAATGACATTATTTAAATCATTATACAGGAGGTTCTGATACGTAGGAAGCATATCGGACCTAAGGTAAGAGATAACTTTTCCAATCTTATTTTTATCCGAGATTATTTATTCGTAAGTATTTACTGGGGTTATATTTATCATCCATGTCCCTATTTTCTAAAAATGGTTTAATGTATGTTTAAAGTCATTTTTACCCATTTTTTACTTTTACTACATGGTATGTAAGGAATCTTTCTTTTGTTTACCATATGAGGTACTTTTTGACGTTTCTGGAAAAAGTACAAGAAGAATGTTTTTTTAACTTATATGGCATGAAAGGATTTTTATGGTTTTATAACGCCTTATTTTCATGAAGTTTAATCTACAAGATTTCATGAATATTTTCAAAAAAATCATTTTCTTTTAAAATTCCATGGCATTTTGTGAAAAGAAAATGATTTTGAAGAAGAAAGGATATTTTCCTCAAGAATTCATTTCAAGTGTTTTATCAAAACCATTTTCCATCTAAGGTGACATTATTTCATATGTGTATGTTTAAAATATAATGTCTCTATGATTTATATGGTTTAAAATTTTCTTATGATGAAATGATATCCATTTGTTTTATATGGATTATGTCATGATGGGATGATGTTTATGAAACCCATTTTATTCTTTAGGTTATAATGAATGATTTATGTTTATGTTGTGGCACAAGTAAGAATGATTTCATTATGAGATGGGTGGGACCTATATATACCTCCAATTAATTGGGTAAAGATTTATATCTCATGAGATAGACATGGATGGAATGGTAAGTTAATTCGGTTTAGTGTTACAGGACTGAAACGAGGAGTGAACTCGATTCAGAAAGGGACTTTGTCCACTAAGATGGTCTTGGCAGCAATGCCTTGGCTACTATGGAAATAATATCATGTGATTAATGGTTTTACACAATTAAATGTTTTATTATCATTCTATTTTATCATGATTAATGTTCCTTTATGACCTATGTCTTACGTACTACCACGATTTATTTCACAACTCAAGATTTTGATGTGTAAACCTTATGTTCATGTTTTGAAGTTCAAATGTATATGGTTTGTTTTATTTTCTCCATTCTTACCCTTACTAAGCATTTGAGATCACCCTTTATATGTTTTCTTTTCCCCAGGATATAAAGAAAGGTTTTAGGTAAGAAAACAAAAGGATAAGATCTTTATGGGATATGTTGAAGATATTTCACCACGATTAGAAGATTATGTTCTGAGTTTACAAAGACACTAAACTATTACGGTCCTTGTGTGTTTGTTTTTGTTATGTATTAAGTATTCCTCAAAAGTAATGTAATGTCCATTTACCTTAAGTTTGGTTTCTCTACAGTTGGTATCAGAGGAAAGGTTTAGTTAACCTTTAGAAACTAGGATGCGAAAACTTTAGTGAAATCCCTAGAGATATTTATAAGGTATGTCTAGGGATGTCCCTAAGGTTACATATAAGTATAGGTTATAGTACTAGAATTATGGTAACGATCTTATAATTTAACTTAAGATGTTAGATATTGAAGGTACTCCCCCTTGATTATGATTTTTTCCTCTCACACTATTCTTTTTCGGTTTTAGAAAATGGCTAGAAACAGGAAGATTCACGATAATGGAGGATATGATGGACAATGGAATGATATTCTTCATGAGCAACCAAATGAAATTGGATCTAGAGGTCCACATATCGTTATTATTCCTAATCATAAATCTCATAATATGATCAATAATCTCAACTTTGGTAAGTTTCCCGACTCAGCTAATAAGAGAAAGATGGAGTTTCATGATGATCGTAGAGGAAAGAAAGTTCAATTTCCCTCATGTAAATCATGTGGGAAGAGGCATCAGGGAGAATGTTTCAAAGGAACTAGAAGATTCTTTGGGTGTGGAAAAGAAGGACACAAAATCCAACAATTGTAAAGGAAAAGTTTCAGATAACACCATGGACAAGGATAATGGTATTGCTAAGACATCAACAATGGTTAAATGTTTTAAATGTGGAATGTACGGGCATTATGCAAACCAATGCCCTAAGGGAAAATCTCATAAAGAGAATCTGCATGGTCGTATGGGTAGTATTTATATTGATGATTATGAAGGGACTACAAATTATATGTGAGATGAAAGAATTGTTCATGATTGGTCAATGGTTTAAGAAGGTAGTGGAATGATTACATGTTTATCAAGAGTAATGTTGTATAATTAATCTCATGGTACTATGGAATAAAGAGACATCTAAGGATTGTTACACTATTGTTCTTCCTTATGTTTTTTAAAGTATATGTTGAATGGTACCAGTAACCATGAAAGGTTATTCAGATATTTTTGGAAAGCACCTAATATGCGCATAAAGAAGGGATAAAGAGATAATGAAATGTTTGATAGTATTAATGAGATCATGACTGATATAAGGACAAAGTGATATCATGGTTTGAGTAGTTACCTTTTGACAACATTCATGTTTTCACTATGGTTCTATGATAATTTATGTTTCAAGAGAATACATGATTAAGGTATTTACATGTTTGGAATGCGATCAACAAGATATATCTTATGATATATGGGGGATAAATGATGGTATTCACTTGCTTATTATGTGACCTTTCCAGTAATCGTTTCCTTTATACTATGAGATTAGAATGATGTATTTTGGATAATCCTAAAGATTGGAATGGATTATGTTGGACATAAGTTAGTATTGTTTAAGGCTGGAACTTTTTTCGATATTATTTATGGAATGTTATAATAATGTAGTTTTAGAAAAAGGACAACCTGCAGGACGGGCGACAACCCATCGTGTCAGACAAGGCTATGGGAATCGAACCCACAACCGAAGTGCGACAGGCCTTTATCACCTACCATTGGCCTACAGAAAATCCCTGGTTAATAAAAACTAGTTTTATTATATTAAGCAATATGATATTTGAAGTATAAGTCCATTTTAGGAACCATATATGATTAATCTTACTATAGATGGACTTATGTATTTTTGATAACTTTTTCTAACCTTTTGTTTGAGACAGATGGAATGACCCATCATTCTATCACATGATCTACTAACACTTCACAAATGAAAAATTCAACTTCATTTCTTTAAGAGATGAAGTGTAAATTGTCCAAGGAACGACCAACAGTGAGATTGTACCAAAATCAACAAAGTATTTCTTCTAAATCAAATTTCTTCAACTTTAGGGAAATGATCTTGAAAATCAAAAATTTTGTCCTAGTGCCCTTATATCTGATGAATTAGATGGTACCTTAGATCATCACAAATTTATGGCTTTGTGATTATTGGATTTTTTATAGCCATGTCCTCTACCACTCTTCATCAGAAGTTGATAGTTATATTTCTCTTTCATATCCATATATTTACCCATGTTGTCCTATGTGGAAACCCAGTGTTGAGTTACTTTGGGTGACTGTTTTGATTCTAACTTCCCTTTTTAAAATGAAGTTTTAGTATTCTTTTTTACGATGTGGGTTTCTATGAAAGAAACTTTCAAGTAATAAACCATTTATAACCGCGATGAATTTCGAGGGAGAAATTCATTTTAAGGGGGGTAGAATGTAACACCCCGAGATTTTATAAGATATATTATTTTTAATTTCTTTGATGTCTTCTATTATACACTACACCAAGATTAGCTTGTACTATACGCAACACTGTATTAGCTTGCAGTATATGCAACACTATTCTTGGCTTATGTTACACACAAATTCAAGTTCGTTTTGTGGAAATTATTCTACGCAACATTAAGTATAGATTTTGTTTAATGTATAAATGAAATAAGTTTTGATTATGTTATACGCAACACCAAATGGAGCTTTCACTACACGCAGCCTTGACTTGGCTTGTATTACACGGAATCAAGACCTTCTTCGATAGCATGTGTAGTACGCAATACCAAGTTTCACTAAACAAGATATTATTATAATATTATTATGAACTAGCCGTTATGAATAGTAATACCCACTTTTTGAAATTTTATAAATTTTATCTTTCAAAATGGACTTCTTTTTTGGATTCGAAATATCAAAATTAGACATAGATGAATTTTTGGTATTTTTCTGAAAACTTTCAATTTTTGATGAATAGTGAAAACACTGGGTTACTATTTAAAAACCGACTTTTTTTTTAAATAATTATTTATTTTATTTAAATTTATTTTAAGTCAAAATTGATACATAATACCTATATAAGTTCAATTTAATTCATTGGAGTCATTTTATAATAATTTTAGAAATATAAAAATTTTATTGAACTTTTCACCGTCTTTTACCCACCTCCTAGGAGAATTTGAAAATTTACATAAAACTTAAATTTACCACTTCTGTGAGTGGAATTTCAAAAATCTTAGAGACATAGTTAATATCAAGGAGTAAAATGTGGTTCAATAATATAAAAATATTTTTTGGTGAATAGTAACTTTTTACTTTTATTTACCACGGTTAAAAGTAAATAGGGTAATTAAGGGTAAAAATGATATTTCTATTACCCTAACACATGTACTAATTATATTGAATAAGTTTAATTAAACCAAAAACAACCTTAGGAATAAAATATTATCCTTTAGGTCCACTTGGATTGGATTAGGACATTTATTATTATTTTATTTAAAGAAGAGTTAAAATGGTTAAAATCAAAGTTTAATAACTAAAACATTTTTAATATAGGGTTATACATAAGATAAATTCAACTATAAATATTCATTATTAAGATAAAAATATTTCCTACCTAATTTTATTTTATTTATAATTTTTAGACATTAAATAATTTAATTTATTTATGACACAATGGTGATGCAGTAATTACCTAAATAATGAAATATTAAAATAATTGATATTATAAATACCCAAATAAATGTAATTTGAGCCTTTTTATGAATTCCAATAATTTTCTAGGTTAATGTGACATATTAGTATTGATTTAATTAACTTTTTTTAACTAATAATTCTGTTATGATTTTCACAAAAATCAATTACCAAATAGTGTCAAAATTGACATAAAATAGTTTTTAAAACAAATATTATATTATTAATTGTTATTATATTTATAAAAATATAAGGTTCGACCAAATGACTTAGATAAGGTTATATATATTAATAATGAACCACTTGGGGTTTTTTTTCTTGTTATAGTAAGTTTATTAACCATATAGTGTAAGAAAACAAAAAGACACGATAAAAGTTAAATTATTTAACTTAGAGTTAAATCTAAATGATAAGGTTAAAATAGTAACCTAAACTTATCTAAAACCTATTTTTTGAGAGTATTTCTACCCATACCCACTTTATATTCTAAATAAATCAATTTGGATCTATTATAAACCGAATATGACTTTATTATAAAATAATATTTTAAGTTTTTCCAAAGGTGCCCCTCTCCTCCCTTATAAAAAGGGCACCCCTTCCCTCTTATCTTCACAACCTTTTGAGCCTTGAAGCTCGGCCAACCCCTGAAAATTCCTCTTCTAAACCTCTCTAGTTATATCATAGAGGTTCTGTTCTTCTCAAAATACCAAATCTAGTGCCCTAAGAAGTAGTTTAAAGGAGGTGCGTCGAGGAAGAGGTAATCTCTTCTACCGACTCTTTCAAGTTTATTTCTTCTTCTACTTCCTCTTCTTTATTTGTTTAATTATAAAGTAATAACATAAGTATTACTTATATAATTATATGTTATTATAAATATGAAACAACCCAATTTCATCTTCTATCCATCCTACGGAAAACTAAATCACCGCACGTGCGTACGTACGGAATACCATCTCCACGCCGTGGTGCAATCTGTTTTCCACCACCACCTTACTTGGATGGGTATAATGGTGTAAATAAATAACTATATATGATTATTTTAAAGTGATATTGATTCTGAAATATTATACATACACTTAAATACAATTTCACGATCATGGGAATGATATCATCGCTCGTGCGTACATACGGATTACCATCTCCACGACGCGATGAGATTCATTCTCCATGTTAACCATTCAAGAATGATTATAAAGTATATATAATGAATATTAATGAAATATATGACATTATAATTCTATTGTATTTATGCATATATATTTTTCATCTACTTACTTCCATTCAAGTCAATAAGGAAAGGAAAACAGCGTCCATGCGTACGTACGGCCTACCGTCTCCATAAACGGTGTATTTCATTTCATTTATATATCTATTATATATATATATATACTGAATATATATATGATATATAAATCATGATATACATTCTGGAAGTAATTAAATCAAGATATAAGTAATAATAATATCAATAACAACAAGTCCAAACACGTATGATAAATAAAACGATTCTACCCAAAACGTTGCTTTAACATGGAACTTACAAAAGAACGGGTAATATAAAGTCATAAGTGAACCATATATGATATCATAACAATAAATATGATTCTTTAATAAGTCAATGAAATTATTTAAATCATTATACAGGAGGTTCAGATACGTACGAAGCATATCGGACCTAAGGTAAGAGATAACTTTTCCAATCTCGTTTTTATCTGAGATTGTTTATTCGTAAGTATTTACTAGGGTTATATTTATCATCCATGTCCCTATTTTCTAAAAATGGTTTCATGTATGTTTAAATTCATTTTTACCCATTTTTTACTTTTACTACATGGTATGTGATGAATCTTTCTTTTGTTTACCATACGAGGTACTTTTTGACGTTTCCGGCAAAAGTACAAGAAGAATGTTTTTTTTAACTTATACGGCATGAATGGATTTTTACGGTTTTATAATTCCTTATTTTAATGAAGATTAATCTACAATATTTCATGACTAATTTAAACAAAATCCTTTTCTTTTAAAATTCCATGGCATTTTGTGAAAAGAAAATGATTTTGAAGAAGAAAGGATATTTTCCTCAAGAATTCATTTCAAGTGTTTTATCAAAACCATTTTCCATATAAGGTGACATTATTTCATATGTGTATGTTTAAAATATAATGTCTCTATGATTTAAATGGTTTCAAATTTTCTTATGATGAAATGATATCCATTTGTTTTATATGGATTATGTCATGATGGGATGATGTTTATGAAACCCATTTTATTCTTTGGGTTATGATGAATGATTTATGTTTATGTTGTGGCACAAGTAGGAATGATTTAATTATGAGATGGGTGGGACCTATATCTCCCTCAAATGCATTGGGTAAATATTTATATCTTATGAGATAGACATGGCTGGAACGGTAAGTTAATCTGGTTCAGTGTTACAGGACTGAAATGAGGAGTGAACTCGATTCAGAAAGGGACTTTGTCCACTAAGATGGTCTTGGCAGCAATGCCTTGGCTACTATGGAAATCGTATCATGTGCTTAATGGTTTGAAACAATTAAATGTTTTATTATCATGCTATTTTATCATGATTAATGTTCCTTTATAACCTATGTCTTACGTACTTCCAAGATTTATTTCACAACTCAAGATTTTGATGTGTAAACCTTATGTTCATGTTTTGAAGTTCAAATGTATATGGTTTGTTTTATTTTCTCCATGATTACCCTTACTGAGAATTTAAGATCACCCTTTATATGTTTTATTTTCTTCGGGATATAAAGAAAGGTTTTAGGTAATAAAACAAAAGGGGAATATCGTTATGGGAGATGTTGAAGATATTTCACCACGATTAGAAGATTATGTTCCGAGTTTCCAAAGACACTAAACTATTACGGTACTTGTGTGTTTGTTTTTGTTATGTATTAAGTATTCCACAAAAGTAATGTAATGTCCATGTACATCAAGTTTGGGGTCTCTACACGTATGGCCACTCAAGCCACCAGCATAAGTTCTATCGTATCTTTTCTACCTCACACAGGGGCATAGGATCATTATCACCAAAAGGTAATACATTAAAATAAGATTCTTTAGGAACTAAGGGGTTCCAATAACATGATGAGATTTTATAATATATTTATCTTAAAATAATTTCATCAGTAGCATGCATTATAGTCAGCATCGAGTTTAAACGAACCAAGATATACTATTAAAATATTATTATGTAGTAGTTATTTCCAATCCATTAGATTGGAAGGAATAAGTAGTACTAAATAAATTATGAAAAACATATTATTTAAATATGTATAAAATTAATTCTTTAGCTATCAATTAATTATAAATGAAAATAATAACTAATTGAAAATTAAAGGAGATATTTTTCTAAAAAAAATATTTTTATGCGCACAATATGTGTTTATCTTAATAAATTAAATTAATAAATATTCGTGAATTATTTTAATGATATTTATATATTATATATTAAATCAAATTTTTTAACATTCATCTAATATTTTTACTATGCATGACATAAGAATAAATCTAGTTTTATGCTTAAAACTATATTTTTCTAAAAGCGATTTTCATCATGATTTGCATGCCTATTTTAAAATTAATTTATTCTACTTATAGGTATTAATTTTGATAAAATTTATTTTATATTTGGAATCATGTGGTTAAAAGTTGGTAAATATTCCCCTTTTATTTTTATACATTATGAATATTAATTGTGTTAAACTTTATCACCTCAGTAAAGGGTAAATTGGGTTAATCTTGGTTAAAACAATGTTTCCAAGTCACCATTTTTCATATAAATTCCTATTTAATAAATTTAATTATACCATTATCACCTTAGGATCAAAATTAAATTTTTTAAGAGACATTTTTCCATTAAAATGACCAATATAATATTTAAATCCAAGAAAGTTACAAAATGTCACTCTCCTAGTTTTAAATATCTCTTATGTGTTCACAATGAGACAAAAACAAGTTATGAATGAATATTAATAGTAATTTTTTGAATAATAAAATTATATTAATTTTTTTTAAGTTATTTATAATTTTTAATGATTAAATAATTACCTTAAATTCTTATGCAACACTAATAGAGTATTTATTCAATTAATAGAAAAATAAAATAAATGATTTTAAAAATATTAAAATTAATATAATTTGGATGATTTATAGTGTTACACTAATTTTGTATATAAATATAACATATTATTTATGTTTAAAATGATTATATTTAAATTTAATCTTTGTCTTGGTGTCTTTAAAGTCAAATTAAATGAATAGTTCCAAAATTGACATGAATGATATTATATAATAAATAATATTTTATTAAATGGTTTAAAATTAATAAAAATCTTATCTTTTTCTATTTTTATGGTATATGGTATAAAAAATCACCAATGGTACATTTATGAGTCACGTTTCTATTTATTGTAACATTATTAACCCTTTATGGTTAAAATTGTTATTACCATGGTTAAGGTCAAAAATAATTGACAAAGGGATTAATAAAAAAGATAAGGTTTTAAATGACACAAAAACATATATAAATTTCATTGGATGGTTCTATTTTAAACATATATACTTTTTTTTATAATTCATGGTTTTTTAGAATCATTTTTATTGAGAATGAATTTATTGAATTTTAATCTTTTAAGAGATCCCGAGAGTGCCTCTCCCTTCAATTATAAAAGGGCACCCTTACTTTCTCTTCTTCACACCACATTGAGCCTTCTAGATTGACCATACCTTGAAATAGTACCTTACAAACTTACTTATACACATTATAGTGGTTTTCTTCTTCCCAAAAGACTGACCCTAGGATCCTTAATAAGATATCTAAAGGAGTTCTTTCAAAAAAGAGGTAATCACATTAACTGATCAATTTTTTTTTTAATTCATCTTTACCTCATCTGAATATATGGTATTTATTTTAAAATAATAAATTAAGTATCCTAAATATACTAAAATGTTATTATGATTATGAAATATTCATTATCCATTGTCTTTATTATCAAATGAGAAGCAAAACTATCACTTGTGTGTACGTACGACTTACTGACTCCACATAGTGATACAATTAATTTTCCTTCACCGTATTTCATGGATGGTTTTTATGATGGGTTTAATTTTTATATATGATAATTATTAAATAATTATACTTATGTAATTATAATATAACATCTTCCATTTTACCTTCTAATCTGTTGGAAAACAATAATGCAGCTCGTACGTACGTGTGGACTACCGCCTACACAAAGTGATGTGATTCATTTTTCATTTTAATTTTACTTGGATGGTAATAAGAATATATTTAATTAATATAAATTATATATGTGATGTAATAATTATTCTTTAATAGTTAATTATTATTTAAATTTCTTTCATTCTATCTGTATAAAAGTGAAAACAGCGTTCATGCATACGTACAACATATCGTCTCCATGAATGGTGTAATTCATTTTTTTATATCTACTTTTATAGATGACTCTAAATATGTATATAATTAATATATATATATATGTATGTATATATATATATAATATTTATATCATGTTTAATAGTCTTGAGATTATTTAACCATTATCAAAGTATAATGAAAAAATTATTGAACCAAAACATACATGAAAACGGAAGCAAATATCACACTAAATAGTGATTTTAATAAATAATTGTTAATAAACATGTGATAAAAGGTTATAAGTAAATAATATATGGTATGATATATATTATTATGGTTCTGTAATATATGTATAATAAATATATATTTATTATATAGGAGGTTCGAATGTGTATAAAGGAATTCAGACCTGAGGTAAGGGATTTTTGTCTCACATTTAATTTTGTGAGACACATGTCATATTCACCACTTGTTTCTTTTATATTGTGTATATATTTCCCATGAATTTATTTTATGATAATTATTATGAAATATATAGTGATTTACATATCTATATAAGGTTATTTCTTTCATGGGTCTTACGATTCAAATGTTACCAAAGAATTTATGTTACAATATCATTTTTTATCAGGATTGTTTATGATTAAGTTTCAAATAATAAAAAATTTTGATTTAACTATCAATAAACACATTAATTTTATTATAATGTATTAATTTATTGAAAATAAATTTTTTCGTTTCATTTTCCTTGCCTTAATTTCTCAAGAGACCAAAAATATGTTTTTGATGAAAATCGAATTTATTTATCTCTTCAATCGAAAAAACATTTTCTTCCATATCCATGTTTTCTAAAAAATGGTTTAGATGAGGTTTTTGATATTATCCTATGGTGTTTTAAATTCATTTTTATCCATTTTTTATTTTTTTTTAAAATGGTTTAAAATTAATCTTCTTATCATTTTCCAAATGAGGTACTTTTTGACTTTTTATAAAAATGTTAAAGGAATTTTTTCTTTTAACTTATATAGCATGAATTAAATTTCCCACTATAATTACTGCTCAATACCATAAATATTCCTTTATAAGTTTGTAATAATTTTTCAAAGAAATGGATTTTCACAATATTTTTTAAATTTTTAGTTTTTTAAAAGTGATTTTCAAATTGGAAAGGGTATTTTCCTCAATAATATTTTAATTATCATGTAATGGTATTTCTATTCATCAAAGAAAAAACCCTTGATTTAACTTATGCTTTATTAGTGATATGATCCAAGGAAACCATCCTATTCTTTCTCTAGATTTTTTCTATTTAGGATGACAATATGTTTATGAAACTCATTCCTTTTCCATGGGTTATGCTATGATGAAATGTTTATGAAACCAATTTCTTTTCTATGAGTTATACTATGATTAAATGTTTATGGAACTCGTTTCTTTTCATGGGTTATGATATGATGAATGTTTTATGATCTTATGGCACACATACATATTATTTTCATTATGTGATTGGTGGTCCCATAATTATATATCCTCCTAATGCATTGGGTAAATATTGACATCTCGTGAGATAAATAGAACTGGAATGGAGAGTGAACCCAATTTAGTAAGGTAATTTACCCACTATGATAGTCTTGGGAGTAAAATTTGACTACTATGATGGTTTGGGGAGTGAACCCAACCCACTATGATAGTCTTGTAAGTGATTTTTGACTACTATGGAAATGCTTTTTTATACTTATATGTATGCTACAAATCTATGTATTATGCCAATGTTATGCTCTCATGGCTTATGTTCTATGATTACTTTATGATTAATGTCTTATAAACTACCAATATTTATATCATGACTCATGATTATGATCATTGATATAAAGGGTATGGTTTTCAGATGTTAAGATCATGTACCCATACCCTTTAATTCATGTTATGTTTATGTGATCAATGATTTATTCCTTGTTAACCCTTACCAAGCATCTGATCTCACCCTTCCTTATGTTTCATTTTTACCATGTTGTGATAAAGGTACTAAGTATTATATGTCTAATAATGGTTCTAGTTATGAAGATTTTAGTGGGAAATTATATAGTTCACTTATGAACCAGTTTTTTTTATTCCCAAGTTTCCAATGATACTAAACCTATATGATTTTATTCATGCCATTGATTTATGAAAATGTTCATTAAATCCTATTTTTGATATGTCTTCCATATAATTAATTTGAAATCATGTTTTGATTGAAATTATGAAACTAATTTTACATGCCTTATCTTTATTTAAATTAAAGCATGAATGGTTTAATTATTGTGGAATATTTTATAGAACATTTGGTGGAATCCTACTGAGATGTTTTTTATCACACCCTACTTTTGTCTTCTGACATTTTTATATTATGATATTCTAGGTCTAGGAAAAGGGGAAGCGCCACTCAAATGTGGTGGGTGTGCTTAATTCATGGGACCTAGAGTGGTGGTGGTAATTAGTGGAGTTGTGATCCACTCATTTCATAGGGTTGTAAGATCTTTCTTAATGGATGATGTGTCATTTAATTAGATGATATATTCCTTTTGGATCTATATTTTTCTTATTGTGTTACTTTTTTCCTTGAGTAGTGTTTGAAATAATGATTATTCATTGATCCATATTCCATTGTTATATATTGATCATTTTTTTCATGGGGAGAAATAACTCTATATGACTCTTTGTTGATGCCCTGGAACTAGTCTCCAGACCTTGGGGATTGGGAATGCCCTTCAGATCATGTTAGTGTAGGCACAGGTACTGGTGTACTAGGGTATTTGGCTTGGTTCATGACAATTCAGGTAGTGGGGGTTGTCAATCGGTTTATATCAAACCCTGAAAGAGATCATTGAGAGGATATGAATTAGATTCTCTAGTACTTGAATGGTTTTGAAAACTTGGAACTTTTCTTTAGAATGGATGAGACCTTTTAAGGCTTTATGGGCTCGAACATCGGTCAGTATTCAGACACATAAAATATCACCTTTGAGTACCTATTTACTTTCAATAGAATAAAAGTGAGTTAGATTTAGAAGATTTAATCCATAGTTGCACTCTCAAAAATGGAAGTGAAGTACATTGAATTAATGGAATATGGGAAGGATTTAGTTTATCTAAAAGGGTTTTTGGAGGATCTCGAAAGAAGTTCAGGAGTTGGAACATTTTTTCGTGACTCATAGAGCATGATTCACTTATCCATAAATACTATGTTTCATTATCATATTAACTACATTCAGTTGAATTAGTAATTCATCTGAATGTTTTTAAAGGGTGGACTGTTAGATCTCTAGAAGATAAATGTAACTCTAAACCTAGTGGACATTTTGACAAATATTGTGACTCAGGAAGTGTGAAGGTAATGTTTTTCCTCTGTTGGATTGGGTTGATCAGAAGAGTGTGGTAGGGGAACCGTGTGAAGCTATAAAAAATGTTTAGAGGAATTATGGAGGTTTACTAAAGGTTTGTGGAGGACATAATGGATAATCCTAAAAATAATTCTCAAGTGGGATATTTTTAGGATCAACTGTGAAAACCATTCTCCAGTTAAAACATTAGAACCAATGGATGGAGGAACTCCAAGTGGTCTAATGTTCGACCATCAGATGAGGATAGTGGAGTAGAAATAGTGAAGTTTAGTTGGTTCGATTATACAGAATGGATGATGTAGATCATGTGATTTAATTAGATGATGTCATCCAATAATGCAGTCATATGATATAGGTGGATGTAAAATGAAGGTTTTAGTGGACCAATTCACCTAAATATCATCCATGAGATGATATGCTAAGAGGGATATCTTTCAAAAACAATGTAAGGGAGCAGGAAATAATGCACTAGATGAACTAGTTAAGTTGGCGGGAGCCTTTAACCAAGTAGAGGTTTCATCTTCTAGGATAGGATCGGGTGGATTTCATACCATGAAGATAAGAAGGTGGTGGTGACCAGAAGCACTGGTTAGGCACTACTATATATATATATATAGGTTGTAATCAAATTATGTGATTTACTTCAATTTTAATTCTCCACTGATTCTATTGAATAAATGATAAGTGGTATTTTCCTCATGGATTATGATGTAAGACTAAACCACATAAAATTGAGTTTTTTTAGTATTTTAGGTTTTTTTCTTTCTATTGTTACTTATAATAGTCTTTTTTATTCAATCATCTTAAGGGTTTTTCATTTTTTTTTATGGTGTAATGGGCACACTTGTCTTCCAAGATTTGAACATTGTAGTGCATGTTCACATTCTAGGACTTTATTTTTGTGTGTTAATTTTAGGTGGAGATACTATCTGGTGGTTTAATCATATATTGTTCATGGAACCAATAGTGTGATAAGGTTTTAAGATGTATAGAGAAGGCTGAGAAGGTTTTAAAGTCGTTAGAGAAGGCTTGTCTGAATCCTGGTTTGAAATTTTTAGAATTTTTAGATTACTGAGAATTTGACAAAGTGTTTTGGAAAACATACATAAAGGTCAATTGAACTAAGTATGGGAAAAATGGTAAACTGTCTACACTTTTATATACATGAGGGTTATAGATACATGTTTTGAAAATTGTAGCCAAGTCTTGAACACCCTGTATACATAAGGGTGGCCACTACTGAGTGAGAAAAATGGAAGTCCTTGTGTGTGTAAGGGTTGGTAGACTAATTCCCCATATACATAAGGGTTTAAAAGAGCTTATGTAAGAGTAATTAAGCCAATAAGGTTGATATGTAAAAGAAACATCTTGTAGACTTTGAGAAAATTGTAAAGATGAAATACACCTTGTATAAGTATGGGTAAATTATATAAGAAGATAATGAATAAAGAAAAGTGTCGGACAAGAACTATGATATATAAGGGTCATCAACATGATACATAAGAGTAACTTCAATTTATTGAAATACAGAAAAGTCTGCAACATAGAGGAGCATATATAAGGGTCATTCTAATGACTCGTAAGTTAATAGGTAAGGGTCCATACTTTGTTTCTAGGAGAAAAGGGGTCAGTCACACCATGGGAACAAGGTTCATGCTATGATTATTTCATATATAAGGTTCTTTCATACCATGGAATATCAATCACACCATAAAAGAGATTATTGGTAATATGGGGGATTTTTATTTATAGAGATTCCCACACCGTGGAAGTAAGTCACACCACAACTAGTTTTGAGATTGATAATATATAAATGTTTTCATGTTTCTACATAAAGAATCGTGCCATGATTAAATATAATGTGTCAGGACACTTCAATCATGAAGAACGAAGGTTGTGAATGTAAATCTTTAGGATATTCTAGAATATAAATCAAGGATACATTGTTATTTTAAGTGTCACGTTGTGATCCATTTAATAGTTGTAAAAAGTTAAAGAATAAACTAACTAGTCATATCATGAAGTAAGTTTTTACGTCATGACTTCTGTAGTCTAGATAAATTTGAATAGACTTGATGATTTGGAAAACTCAAGGAGGTTTGGTAGTTTTTGGGACAAATATTAACTACCCATTAAAATTTCGATGGTATATATCTATTGTAAGATAATACAAAGGATGGATTTTGGATTAAAAGAAGTTAGAGGTTGATAGGTATTTGCCTATTTGAATTTTAATTTCAAAATTCTTAGAATTTATAAGATAAATTGTTGTAAAGATTAAAGAGAGAATGAAGAATAGAGGAAAAGGAACTCAATGTTCCAAGATGGTAAAAGGATGAAGAAGGAAGGGTCAATAACATGGGCCTTACTATATATCTGAATTAGATAGGAATATTTGTTCCTAAAAAATAAAATATTAAAGATTTATTTAGAACAAAGAGGGTTATGCACAAATGAAGAGGATATCAAGAGATTATTATAATTTATATTGATAATATCTAAATTTGAGTATATGAGAATAATCATGGATTGTGTAACATCATGAATACATATATACTATTAAATTAAATAAGTTAGGATACATTGAAGATAATTCCTATACTAGAATTATTCAATATAGATATTATTTTTTGATTTTGTTTGAATTTTTATTGAAGATTAAAGACTCAACACTTCTCACAAGGAGTTGATTATATCTGGCAGTGAAATTGAAAGCAGCATTTGGAATTTATTAGAGCATAAACATATGTATCACACCTCAAACCTTCTTTTACCTTATTATTTTATTTATCTAATAATTATTTACCTTGTCCTCAAATTTTACATCGACCTAGGTTTTTTTTGAAGTTTCAAAATTTTAGCATAGACATATAGTTGGCACATGATTAGTAGAAACAATGTAGAAACTATGCATTTGAATCTATAGCTCAATAGATCTAAATGCATGGTTGGCACATGGTTTTCTTGACCATGAATCCTACCCATGCGAGTTTCCTATATTCCTAGTGAAGGACACACAAATTGGGTAAATTGAGTAGAAACTAAGTGATATGTCCTACTTTTAAAAAAGTAAATTTATCAAAATTCTCCCTCCTATCTTTTACCCTAGCTAATTACCTCCCCTTATTCCTCACCCCTCTCTCACGTGGGGATGAATGCAGCTCCCCATGTGCACTGCCCCTCCTTCCTCCTCTGATTTATGGGTGTTTCCCTTGTGATTTCAAGAGGATTCCAGTTTGGTTAAGCATTTTTTCCCTCCTATATCTCTTTCCTCTTATTTCTTCTTGGTTTTCCTTTCACCCTCTTATTGTGTGTGTCGTGGAAAAACCCTAATCCCTAGGGGTGTTTTATTTTTATTTATACTTAGATATTATGAATTATGAGACCCATCTTGGGGCCGGTTCTATGAATTTTCATCTAAGGTGGTGAGTTCCTCTTGATTTAAGGTAGGTTTCCCCTTGTTTTTGGTCTTTAAATTATATAAACTTGATTTCTTATTGTTTTAATTTATTTTTTTAATTCCCAAATAATTTATTATACATTATTATAATCCTCATTAAAGGTAGAACTAAGTTTTACTTAGTTTTTGTTAAGTGTGAAGGAATTTCCTTATTAAAACATACAGTTTAAAATTGTTTAACCACTACTTTGCACATTGGATATTTAAAAAAATTCCTGAATAGATGTTACTCATGGGTTTTAGTATTTTTAAAGGTGTCTTAGTTTTAGAAATGAATTTTATATTGGTTCTTTAGTTTTAATTATCATTTCAAGTAATAATTGAAATGCCAAGTATTGATAATATATTTTATGATTGGTTTGAATAAAAATATGGGGTTTGTAAATGTTTTTGATGTATTTAGTGGTTATACACATATACATAGGTATATATACATACAGACATACATACATATATATATGTGTGTGTGTATAAATTCACATGAGAATATGTGAATTTATGCAATGAGAGACATGTGTATATGTGTGTGTGTGAATGTATATGAGTATAATGATAAAATAAAACATTTGGAATTTAAATTTTATGTTTAAAATTGGTTTCCAAATGATATTTTAAGTGGATTTATAAAATAAATTATAAGGCCTTGTTGGAAACTTCCAAATAAATGTTTAATCCTTTGATTGATTTCTAATGGAAAGTTCCATGGGTATTGCTTAAGGAACAGGGATGGATGGTTTAGATATGGTCCTAGTTAGACACTGATTGTATATATGATCTTATTTGTGATTTTTATTATTCAAACTTCATAGGAAGCCCGAGTGCTTGGGTAGGAGACCCTAGATCAAGATAGGTTCCCTTTCCACGAGTTATGCTAGTGAAGTATGTCATGTTTCCACTGGTCGGTGACATGTTACTAGTTTCTTTCTATTGATTGAGGGTGTCTCTAATTAGTGAAGTTATTTCTAGGTTTCCCCTATCCTTAGTGACCTTAGGGTGTTTCTCTCATAGCTTGTTTTAAATTATTTCTTGTATGATTTCCTTTTTCTCCTACCTTACTTTATACTTCCCATTACTTATAGCCTTTTTATTCTTTCTTGACCTTTATTCCACTTTAGTATAATGGTATTATAAAGTTTTTTGAAATGAATATTTTAAAAGTGGTTTGGGGGTAGATTTTAAATTATTGTTTAATTAAAAGAGGCTCCAACCTAATAAATTACTTTCATAGTGATTTTTTTCTTTTAATGAGATTAAAAGGTAATGTTTATAAATTGATTTGTATTTAGGTAATTAGGAAACAAAAACCTATTTTTAATAATGTATCTCAAACTAGCATAAAATGATATTTTATTCAATGACTTTACTTGGGGTGTTGTTTTCTTTGGCATGACCACTGAGCTCTTTACTCATGCCTATCTATATCATTTTAGTACAAGTCCTAATTCAACTTTATGATTACTCAGGGATCAAGTTTGGTTATAGTTGGATGGTGACTCGTGGAGTCACATGGAGATGTGTCAATTGTTTTTGTATTTATTTTCTTTATTGCATCATCCAAATAGGATTTTTTATATCTTTCAGTTATGGTTATTGGTGGATCACATTATATTTGTAGAGGTCGTAGTGGGACTCAGAGATGGATGCAGGTGAGGGTGTTAGAGGGTGAGCTGATGGTTTACTTTTGTTGCCCTGTTTGAATTATTTTCTACTTTTATATTATTGTTGTTTCTTTCTTGATGGTGTATGGACCTATGATGTATAGAGTGATCATGCACATTTTTCTACTGTTATTTTAATTTATTTTATGGGTGAAATCATCCCTAATGATTTAATTTGATGTCAATGGTGCTTGTAATCAGCCTAGGGGATTGGGGATGCCCCTCGGGTATGTTGCAAGCTAGGTCGAGCGTCCAATGGATGGGTGGCTTGGGCCGGTCTATGAAAATATTAAAGTATTATGTAGTTTACACATGATGAAATTAGAGTTACTTTTATGTTAATAAACTGAGAAGAGACCTATAAGTCTACAAACTTATATCTTTTGGAGAAGGTCACAAAGGAGGAGAAGGGAGTGACACTTGAGAGGTAGTGAGTTTCTCCCTTAACCATTCAATAGGTAGTGAGCCTTGGTGAGGAGTGACTTCACCTAAACTTTATATCCTAAAAAATAGTGAGTTATAATGGATTTTTGGTATACCATCACAATGTTGAGTCTATGATCTTTGGATGTAGCTCAGTGTAGATGAACCATGTAAAATTTTGTATTGCAGAAATGTGTGGAGCAATGAACAATAAATGATTTACAAAATAAGAGTAAAGGGGAGAAAAAAAATAAAAAGAATAAGATCACAAGACATAATGATTTATGTGGTTCGAGAATAATATCTATGTCCATAGAGAGGCAGAATGATCCACTAATTCATAATCAAAATTATAGGGTGATCTTTAGAGTACATGGGACCCTAGATTTAATGAGCTCTTAAAGCAACATGATGAATAGTTCTCATGTTTTTATAGTTCCTACACAATAAGTCTACTATGCTACAGTGTCACAGCCACCCAAATCCAAACTTTTATAGTATTGGTGGTAGAAAGTCCATAGAGCTACAATTTCATTGTCACATGCTTCTATAGTAAGTCTACATTGCTACAGTTCCTTATCAGTTTTGTCAGTCAACTCAACTACAATTCCCAAAAGATTTGGGTTGGGGACCTTCACCCCAAAACCCCTATGTGAAGGCGCTCTGCCCCCTGAAATCCCCAATGATCTCACCACGAAGGTCAAACCACAAGTGTTACATCCTCGTGTATAGTATGAGCCACCAAAAATTAGCTCAATTTCATCCAATGATTAGGCTACACTAGTCCAACACTTTGTGTGCTTCATGTTTTAATTTCTACACACGTGCATGATATTTGATGTAGGTGCATTCAATAAGAATATAGGTTCAATTGTATTCATATTAACAAGGGAACAAGATACAATGGAATTTGTAAGCAAATATATAATTGGAATTAGGAAATACCTTGATTCACCCTCCCCCCTCTCAGGGTGTCTTGGGTTACAATACTCATATACTAAATAGGATTCTCGTCAACCAAGTTCCCAAAGATATTGCTCAAGCAACCACATGATAATGATCATTGATAGAGGACTACTTTACATCGTCCCTCAAAGTAAGATCCATGATTCTACACTAGTAAGGGCACTCAATAGACATCATACCAAATTCAAATCACTTCACCTCAACTCACTACCACCATTAGAATCACTAACAAGACCTTTATATATCATTTCCTACTCTAGAGTCAATTATTGAAAGGTTACTCTTGATGTTGGGGAAAACAATATGTCTGGATTGTGGAGCAAAATAACCTATTGAGCAGTTGATGAACTAATGCATTCTGAGCCATCAAATGTTTATGTTTTCTATTTCTCATGAATGCATCGTTCTGTAACATCCTCCAAGGTTGTAATTTTTTTTACTATTGATAGTGTAGGATATTCATTGTATTTCTCTCTTTCACTAGATTGTTGTTGATATTATTATTATTATTTATTTTTCTAATAAAATGATTGTCACAAAATATCATTTTCAACTCAATATTAATAAAAAACTACATTCACTCTAGGGAATGAAATATTTTTTTTAATAAATATTCACACTCACTTTAGGGAATGAAATAATATTATTTGATTGGAAATTATAATATCTTTAAGACTAGTAACATGAACATGTAATTCAATATTTTTATCCATTCCATGGAATGATCTTATCCATATGTTGAATTATTATTATTTATGCGGTGCTTGATGGATGCTTACTTTATTTCAAATATCTTGCATATAGGATTCAAAGAATCATGATAAATCTTGATATGTAATACACATTTTGAAATATTTATTCAAGAAATTAAGAGAGTAAAGTAATTATAAAAAATTGTGTAGCCCAAACAAAGGAAAACATACCTTATTTTATCGAGTCTGTTCATACTTTATCACTAAGACCATTAGCATCAAAATGCATTTCATGTAAAGACCCGGAAATTTCAAGGAAATTTTTTTCTTAATTTTATTTGGAATTTTACAAGAACGCAGTTTCTGACGGCGCCTGATTCCGAGGCCCGGTGTGCCCGGAATCATTTTCCAAAGTTTGGCTCGAGTACGTTCAGTGAACGAACGAGCAGGAATGTTGGCGCCAAAAATGTGGCCCGAAAGAAAGGAACGAAAAGGCCAGCGCGCTGCCTCGCGAAGCTCCGCCGCGAAGCCCCATCGCGAAGCGCCCCAACCATGGCGGCGCCGCGAATCTCCAGAGGCGGTAATGCTCCGCGAACCCATTTGACGTTCGCGAGCCGCCGCGAAGCTCCAGAGGCGGTAATGCTCCGCGAACCCATTTGACGTTCGCGAGTCGCCGCGAAGCACCAGAGGCGGTAATGCTCCGCGAACCCATTTGATGTTCGCGAGCCGCCGCGAAGCTCCAGAGGTGGTAATGCTCCGCGAACCCATTTGACATTCGCGAGCCGCCGCGAAGCACCGAAGGCGGCGCGCGAGTCCTGCATCGCGGCGCCCCTTCCCTATAAATACTGGACTCCCCCTGAGTCCCAAGGGGGAAAATCCGACCTTTTGGCTTCTCCTCTCCCGAATCGCGAAGCACTCTTTGCCCCGGGAATCATGAGCTCCGTGAGGTATTTCTACTTCGCGAGACGCCTCTGCTTTGTCTCGTTTTGAGCCCCTCTTCCGAGAGGGATGCCCTTCGTGAAGCTCAAGGGCGTTCGCGAAGGAAGGGGATTCCCAAGGGAACCCGGGCAGCTGCAGAACGTTTATGCTTCGCGAAACACCCAACCCATGCTAGTGATCCCTATGCCAAGGTAGGATCACTATACATCACAAAGCACACTGCTTCGCGGGACCCTGCTTCGCGAGGCACCCCTTCCTCGCGAGGCAGTGCTCCGCGAACACTGTTCCACTTCGCGAAGCACCTCCCACTCACACCTATGCCCCATGCTAAGGCCAAGGCACTCCACTTCGCGAAGCGCACCCCTTTTCTTAGAGATTCCTCTTCCCGTGCGACCCTCCAGGTTTGCACGATGTGATTTCAAAGTCCCATGGACAATACCACCCGTTGCGTTGCTTCGCCTAATGCTTCTTCGCATAGGCACGCTAACGGCTATTGCTTCTTCGCATAGCCACGCTAACGTGGACCCCTCGATGGTTCGTTCCACAACCCCCCTTAACCATGGCCTTACCGGTACCTTCCCTTCCCCAAGGACCAGAGGGTACCGGTTATGTAAGTCCTAGGGGTGTGGAGTGAACCCACCTCGTCCGAGCTGCAGGACGTTAAACTGCCAAGCACCACGTCCTCAACACATGATGTTAAACTGTGACCCAACCTCATCTCCTTCACGAAGGGTTCCCCTAGCTCGAACATTCTTTACACCACTCGTCTCCACGGGAATGGAACTCTTCCGCACATGGAATGAGATCCTCCTTGTCGGAGTGGCGTATGTTCGCAGGGGAAGGGATGCCTCAGATCGTAAGCCCCTAACCTTTCGTACAGATGATTTCACCCGTGCATTTCCGTACTTCCCCACTACCAAGGTCAGTGGAGGGCGTGATAGGGAACGAGGCACCCCCCCCCCTCTGGGCCTCTATCCTGGAGTAAGTACCAACACCATGGGCCGCCCAACGCGTAAGCCCCTTTTCGCTTCTCACGGACGCACCCCTCGCGACGTGATCGTTAGGTCCTTGCAAACTCTTGTTTCTCACACCGAGCATGACTCACGTGGGATTAGAGTGAGCACCGACCTTGACCCCACACCCCTTTGAACTACGAGGTCTTTGATCCATGTCAAGGCGTGGTACGTAGGAAGCCTCCACAAGGTTCAATCCCACCCATCATCCATTCACGTCGGTTCACCGGCGAATCCCCTTTGAACTACAAGGTCTTTGATCCATGTCAAGGCATGGTACGTAGGAAGCCTCCACGAGGTTCAAGCCCACCCATCATTCATTCACGTCGGGTCCCATTCTGGTTCAGTGGTAAGCCATTGCGACCCATCCCCTTTGAACTACGAGTTCTTTGATCCATGTCAAGGCATGGTATGTAGGAAGCCTCCATGAGGTTCAAGCCCACCCATCATCCATTCACGTCGGTTCACCGGCGAATCCCCTTTGAACTACGAGGTCTTTGATCCATGTCAAGGCATGGTACGTAGGAAGCCTCCACGAGGTTCAAGCCCACCCATCATCCATTCACATCGGGTCCCATTCTGGTCTAGTGGTAAGCCATTGCGACCCATCCCCTTTGAACTACGAGGTCTTTGATCCATGTCAAGGCATGGTACGTAGGAAGCCTCCACGAGGTTCAAGCCCACCCATCATCCATTCACGTCGGTTCACCGGTGAATCCCCTTTGAACTATGAGGTCTTTGATCCATGTCAAGGCATGGTACGTAGGAAGCCTCCACAAGGTTCAATCCCACCCATCATCCATTCACGTCGGGTCCCATTCTGGTCCAGTGGTAAGCCATTGCGACCCATCCCCTTTGAACTACGAGGTCTTTGATCCATGTCAAGGCATGGTACGTAGGAAGCCTCCATGAGGTTCAAGCCCACCCATCATCCATTCACATCGGGTCCCATTCTGGTCCAGTGGTAAGCCATTGCGACCCATCCCCTTTGAACTACGAGGTCTTTGATCCATGTCAAGGCATGGTACGTAGGAAGCCTCCACGAGGTTCAAGCCCACCCATCATCCATTCACGTCGGTTCACCGTAGAATCCCCTTTGAACTACGAGGTCTTTGATCCATATCTCAGCATGGTATGTAGGAAACCTCCACGAGGTTCAAGCCCACCCATCATCCATTCACGTCGGGTCCCATTCTGGTCCAGTGGTAAGCCATTGCGACCCATCCCCTTTGAACTACGAGGTCTTTGATCCATGTCAAGGCATGGTACGTAGGAAGCCTCCACGAGGTTCAAGCCCACCCATCATCCATTCACGTCGGTTCACCGGAGAATCCCCTTTGAACTACGAGGTCTTTGATCCATGTCAAGGCATGGTACGTAGGAAGCCTCCACGAGGTTCAATCCCACCCGTCATTTCACGTAGGGTCTCACCCCGTCCAGCATGACGTTAAACTGCATTCCGGTCCAATGGCAAGCCATTGCGACCCATCCCATAGTGAACTACGAGGTCTTTGATCCATGTCAAGGCATGGTACGTAGGAAGCCTCCATGAGGTTCAAGCCATATTGCTCGGTCGTTCATTCACGTCGAGTTTCGCCCTCGTCCAGCATGACGTTAAACTGCATGCCTCCTTTTGTCCCGCATGACATTAAACTGTACACCCAATTCTAGTCCGACGGCAAGCCGTTGTGACTAACACGAACTACGAGGTCTTTAATCCATGTCAAGGCATGGTACGTAGGAATCCTTCCCAAGGTTCAAGCCCACCACCCATCGGACCAAGGTCCACTTTCATGTCGGTTCACCGACAAAGCCCAATCTGAACTACGAGGACTTTGATCCATGTCAAGGCATGGTACGTAGGAAACCTTCCTAAGGTTCAAACCCACCACTAGTGGACCCACGGGTCTACTTTCACGTCGGTACTCTGACGATGCTCATCGGGCCAAGGTCCACCTTCACGTCAGTTCATCGACGTCATCCCGAACTACGCGGACTTTGATTCCCTACCACGGGGATACGTAGGAAGCCTCGTCAAGGCTCAAGCCCAACTTCAATGTCGCCCCTGCGATGGTCCCATTTCACTCTCCTTCCACTCCATTCATCAACCCACCACCCGTTCTGATTCTCGCCCGGATCGTCTTATCTTGGTGAGACCATGTCGGTACGCTCTTCTTCACAGTCGCCCATGGGCTGGCCCCGGTATCAATATCCCTTCAAGGAGGATCCCTCAATCCGATCTATCCTAGCTAATGCTCTGGTTGGGTTGATCCGTCTCCGCTGGACGTTAAGCTTGCGGCATACCCTGTGTTGAGCACGAGAAGCTGAGGAAAACCTCAGATATGTGTCTATGACATATAATTCCCCGCGCTCGATGTGGGATGCCTCGGGCTTCCACGCCCTCGAGAAGCCTTGTGGTCAAGGATAACAGACAGACATGCCAGGTACCCCAGCATCCAGACACGCTACTGATGCCTCAACGTGACTACTCCCCTGACTGAAGGTTGCTTCCCTGACTGGACCCTTTGGAATGTCCCGACAGAAGCAGTGTAATTAACCGGCGTCCATGGAAACATGGCACTGGGAAGAGTTTCACGAACTACGTATTAAATCTATAAGGGAGACCCGGACTAGGTGATGAGTTCTGAGGAGGAATCCGTAGGAGGAAGAACCGACATCCCATCATCTCGTTTCGATCAAGGAGCAGACGTCCCTGAATAAGGATTGAATGTCGCCCGCCTTTGGAAAGTGGGAATGCGGGGCAACAGAAGCGCCGCGCGTCCTCCCCCATGGACGGACGGGCGCGCGCCCCGGCGAAAGCGTCGGAAACAAGGAATTTATAACTTTTGAACCGGTGCCCGAAATCAAATTCCGAGGGCACCGATGAAACCGCAGCGCCGGTTTTTGCTTAAGGAGACCTTTTCCGAAGTTGCGTTTTATGCAGGTTGAGAGTTAATTTTTTTGGGGGGGAATTAGAAGAAGTTAAATAAAAATGTGGAACACAATTTTATTTTATCAATGTTAGTTATTTTCCTCCCAAGGGGAGTTAGAGGTGGCGCCCGCACCCACATAACCTCCCATGAGAGGATATTAGTGGAGTGGGTCCCACATGTGCCCTAAGCTTTTCATCTCCCCATAACTCCCTTGAACTCCCCCATTAACACATTTTCATTAAGTTTGTTAACTCTCCCCATAATTAATTTGTGGAACCTCCCCATCTCGCATCCATTTATGTTGCCAACACTAATGCCATAATTAATTCAATTTACATTTTGAATTAATTTGAAAATACATGGAAATGTTACATAATGGGAGGGCCTTATTATATTTTTTGGTTGGCAAATATTTTGGGTGGGGAAAAACTTTGGAGAATTTGGAGGAGAGTTCTTCTTACGACGAAGAACACCATCCTTCCACGAAGAACGACGACGTGCCTTCCTTCCTCTTCACCGCAACACGTGCGGAGACGCCGCTTCCTCCTCAGACGCACCCCGATGTCGTCTTCAAATCCTCTTTCCGCGACTCTGCTCTTGAAACCGAGGTAGGGGGTTTACGTGATTTTCCTTACGTGATTCTCTTCCGTCTTTTATCCGCGATATTTGGACCACATGATATCAGTTAACGGGAGGAGGCCGGACCGCACAAACATGGCCGTCCCCCTCCCTTATTGTTTTTCTTGTTGTTTTGGATTGAATGAAATTGACACGGTGTCGTCGCACCATGCGGGATCGAGCGGCAAGGATGCGCGACATCGTCACGCCGCGCGGGATCGAGCGGCAAGAATGTGCGACGTCATCACGCCGCGCATTCAAATTTTTAAACTCTCGTGCGTGGGTATTTGATTGCAAGGTGTTCGGATAATTTATTTTGGATAAATTATACCCTCGTCAATGATTAAAATCATGTGTTTATTATTTGCCAATTGATAACACCTAACGCGGAGGATGCGGGCCGAACAAACACGGCCCGACAACCCTCTGCGGCTCGTTAATCGATGTGCGGATCAACGGACGACGACGAAGCAGACCGCTATGGCGTTTGAATCCCTTCGCAGTGAAGGTCTGGTCCCGGGAGGACCGTTGGCGAAGACGGCAGGAGAAACGGACCACCGGAGCGCGTCTGGTGGTCCACAGAAGGCGGTGGCGGTTCGCCGCCGGCTTCAATTAGCGGCGAGGGGGGGGAGCCGCACACCCCGCCCGCGGCTTCTGCTCGGCCGCGCCGGCCAAGCCGCAGCTGGCCGGTCAGGCCGGACCGAGTCGGCCGGGCCGGGCCACGCCAGCCGGGTCGGGCCGGGCCCAGCCGGGTCGGACCCGGGTCGGGTCGACCCGGTTCGGGCCGACCCAGGGGGGGTCGGGCCGGGTCGGTCCGGGCCCAGACCCCCCGTTTTCGGACCCTCTTTGGTATTTTGCCCATATCTTGGGATACGGACTTCTGATCGACGCACCGTCAGTTGCGTAGCGATCCTTGGAATGAGACGGTCGTTTCAGTATATCTCACTCAAGGTTTCGGAATACTTTGGGTTCGGCCGGGTTGGTTCGGATACGAAACCAACCGGGCCCTCAGAGCGGAAACGCTTATATCTTGAGCTCCGGACGTCTGATTGACGTGTAGTCGACTTTGATGGATTCCTCTAAGTGAGACGGATCATTTGTCTTACTCCGCTTGAGGTTTGGATGTCATCGGAGTGCGGTCGGGTCGGTTCGCTCACGAAACCAACCGGGCCCCTGGAACGAAAAGGCCAATAACTCACAGACCGGGCGTCCGTTTGACGCGTCGTCTGTCTCGTTGAATTCCTCTTGATGAGATGGAACTTTTGGCATTCTTAGCCCGAGTTTCGGTTGCTGTTGGATAGTGTCCGGGTTGGATTGTACCCGAAATCCAACTGGGCCCTTGGAACGGAAAAGCTGATATCTTTCAGACTGGACATCCGTTTGACGAACCGTCAGCAGCGTTGGTGTTCACGTTGAGAAACGGTCCCTATTATTATACCCTATGATAGTTCGGGGTACAGCTGAGATACGGCCGGGTTGGTTCGCTCACGAAACCAACTGGGCCCCTGGGACGAAAAGGCTAATAACTCACAGATCGGGCGTTCGATTGACGCGCCGTCAATTGCGTTGAGACCCCTATGACGAGGCGGTACTTTGAGATACTTCTTCGTGGGAATTTGAGATACTTGGAGTATCGACCTATAGATCGTGGAGCGGACCCTCCCAGAGACGAGCATGCGGAGTATGGAGACCGTGTAGCTGACTGAGACCTGATGACTGCTTGACCGACTCGACTTGGAGTGAGTCGACTAGCCCAGTGGACGGAGCACTACTTTGTGAGGTGCAGACCCATGGCGAACAGAGCACTACCTGTGTGACAGTGCAGACCCGCGGTACTCGTCCGGAGAGTACCTCAGCAGGCTACTAGGGGGTGTGCACTATTGTGTTTGGGTGACATACCTCAGCGGGAAGCACTACTGTGTTTGGGTGGCTGACCTGCGGTACTCGACAGAAGGAGTACCTCAGCAGTCTTAGGTTAGTGAGCAGTACCTCAGAGTCATGACAGGACCACTGTACACTCCAGAGACAGGGCTCTTCAGTATTTACGGTTTCGATAATGAAAATCCTGGTTTGAGCTGAGACTTTTGACCTTTGTGTTTACCTCATGATTGAGATGGGTCACTTGATAACTTGGGTATATGTATGGGCATATACCTAGGTAGTGGTTATCCGTTGATTTCATGATCTTGGTGTTTTCCTCATGATTTAGATGGGTTACTTGATAACTTAGGTATATGCATGGGCATATACCTAAGTAGAGGTATCTGTTGAGATCTTCTTTGTGGTTATCCATGTTGGTTTTAGTGAGACCTTGAGGGTCTCGGGGTCCCTACTGAGTATCGTTATACTCACCCCTGCACGGGCTATGCCCGCACCTCGTTGTGTTGGTTGCAGACGACGGGCAGTGTTGACGGAGGCCGAGTGTTCGAGGACTGGACGGTACCCGGAGGTGGACTACACGACGAGTCAGTACCTGAAGGTGGACTACACGACGAGTCAGTATCTGGAGGTGGACTTCACGGCAAGACGACACACGGAGGAGGTTGACGGGCGAGAGCGTTGTGGAGGCTATCTATACCTACCCTTCAGGTAGGATCTGTGGTGGACGAT
This sequence comes from Viscum album, assembly GCA_963277665.1. Taxonomy (NCBI): domain Eukaryota; kingdom Viridiplantae; phylum Streptophyta; class Magnoliopsida; order Santalales; family Viscaceae; genus Viscum; species Viscum album. Next base: position 129,521,037 of record OY728137.1, read on the forward strand.
CCAGGAGCTGTGCCATCTATACCTACCCTTCAGGTAGGATCTGAGGAGGATGACCCAGGAGCTTCTTCCTTTCTTCCAGCTGTTGTACTTTGTTCAGTTGTAGTTTTACTTTCATTTGGGTTTGTATTCTGGACCATTTACCTTTCAGCACTTCTCTTTGTACTTAGTGTTTTACTTCCGCTTGTACTCTGTAGTGTTTTGTTTACTTTTATAAAGGCAATGTCTTCCCAGTTATCAGGATTTACGCCTTTGGTGCTAGTCGCCAGCCCCTGGCCTGTGGAAGGCGGGCTTGGGGTAGTCACGACACGGGCCCCGAGGACGGGTCGTGATAAATTGGTATCAGAGGAGTCGGTTCTACTGTAGAACATATAACTCTGATATTTTCTTTCTATGAAGCAATGGTGTTAAGAGTACTGAGTGTGGTTTTCAGTTCAGGGAGTCCAGTGTTGGTGCGGGCAGCCGACGTATCCATACACCAGGACCCTGACAACTGATTTCCGACTTTGTGCATGAAAACACTGATTGCGTGTGTATTTCCAGAAGTTTTTAAATGTCATCTCAAACCAGGTCAGCTCACCAGGTATAATCGTTTGACCGTGTCATGTTGTTTCTTTCAGGATGCCTTTTCTCAGACGACCAGCTACATCCCAGAGGGATGTGCATACTGACAGCATGCCGAGCGATGAGGCTTCGGTACAGGGCCCTCTTGCAGTTGAGGCACCAGCGAAGGCACCAGCGGTACTACCATACATTGGGCCACCGATGCCACCAGCCCCAGCAGTAGGTGATGCATGCCACTTAAGTGTGCTGCACGAGTTCCAGCGCTAGAGGCCACCTAGGTTCCGGGGAGAGACGGACCCGCAGGCGGCTGAGGATTGGCTGGAGGCTATGGTGAGAGTCTTCAGGCTAGTGGGGACGCCAGCAGACTTCATGGTGATCTTTGCTGCCAGCATTCTTCAGGCAGCAGCAGGCAGGTGGTGGAGCCACTTGTTCCAGTTTTTCGATGGGATGGCCTTCACATGGGAAGACTTCGAGACCTTCTTCAGGGTGGAGTTTGTGCCAGTAGCTCTACACCCCGAGCGTGTTCAGGAGCTGCTGCCTTTGCCGCGTGTTTTTCGATCAGTAGCCGAGTCATCTGTGGGCAGTAGACAGATGATGCAGAGGTCCAGGAGGACCAGAGCCAGTCATACGGGGAGCAGGTGGACAGGAGAGAAACTAGTGGATATGTCCCTTATACTTCTTGTTCCATGTTGCTATTGTATTCGTGTCTTTGTACTATGAGCTGCAATAATAAAAAGACACTTATCTTTGAGATGTTTGCTTTCCTGTCCTTTGTTTGGTTTATACTGAGTGCTCCCGGTTAAGACTGTTGACTTGACCCTCACTTTCGAGTTTTCTACTGGAGGAGACCCAGTGACCTCACACTGATGCCGATAGTGTGACTCGACCCTTGGAGGCGAGAGTGATAGTTGGATCTCTTGGTAGTAACGTCGAGGCCTTACGATGTCACCCATGGCATGAATACATCATTCATGTCAGGATTTACTGTATTAGGCAATGGGCGTGGTTCATCCAGGGGATGAGACCGAGTTTCTCTTTTCGGCAAAGGAGAAATTTTAGCAGCTCTTTCAGATCGTAGGCAAAGAAGGTGCAGATCATCCAGGAGCGGATGAAGACTGCACAGTGCAGTAAGAAACAGTAAACTGGCACCAGTCTTGGAGACTCGGGCATGTTAAATGTTTCCATAAGAGGAAGCTTAAAGGAGAGATGAGTCTGCGAAGCAGCAGACGTGGAGTCAGAGCTAGGAGAGTAGCATGAGGTGGTGTACATCTTAACATGCTACAACCACCCGCCTTAGTTATCCCCGCCAGGCTCAGGGAGCTGGAGGGCGGAGGAAGAGTGCAGCTGCATGCGGTCAAGGAGTGTGACCCAATGGCTCTAAAAATGATTTAAGGGACAGTCTGTGTCCACTAATAGCTTCTGTAGTAATAGACGTCGATATGAATCATTCCTTGCTTTCACAAATCTTGTTCCATACCTAGAGTTTCCGGTAAGTCGTGGACTTGACCCTCACATCTGGAGATACCTTTGAAGGAGACTCGATAATCACACTTACGCCGACGGTGTGGTCAGACCCTCGAGGCGAGAGTTTCGGTTGGAGTCTCTTGGTGGTAGTGTCGAGGCCTTATGACGTTAGTTTGAGTAAGGAATGGGCAATAACTGCTCATACTCAAATTGACGGTTTTAAGAAAACATCGGGATGGGTTTTCCTTGGTCGGCGAAAAGGAAACCCCAGGCAGCACAGGATAAACTCTTGCACAGGAGGGTGCGACCGATCACTCTTGAGTTGTTCAACCTTACCCTCGTGGCAGAAGTCGTTTGAGATTCAGTTCTAACAGAAAATGGAGACCTCTGGAGTTCGAGAATGATGATCACGTCCTTATACGGGTCTCACCTCAACGAGGTTTACAGAGATGTGTCCAAGGCAGCAAGTTATCTCTGAGGTTCAACGGACCTTTCTAGGTCCTCAGCGGGGTAGGTGGGGTGGTTTACCACTTGACCCATCCACCTCAGTTGCACTAGGTGCATGACGACTTCCACGTATCTCAACTGAGGAGATACGTACTCGACCCTTCGCATAACATCGACCATGAGGAGCTGGACGATGGCGATGGGGTGTCTTTCACGGAGGTTCCAGTGGGGATCGAGGATCGACAGGAGCGGATCCTATAAGGAAGGACGATTCCTCGGGTGCGCTTTCTCTAGCAGTACGAGAACCTCCAGGTAAGCACATGGGAGCGGAAGGCTCAGATGCGTGCTCAATACCGCTTTTGTGACCCTAGTTTGTGTTGAAGCTTTACGGGGACGTAAATCCCTGAGGTGGGAGTAATGTAAAGACCCAGAAATTTCAAGAAAAAATTTTTCTTAATTTTCTTTGGAATTTTACAAGAACGCAGTTTCTGATGGCGCCTGATTTCGAGGCCCGGTGTGCCCGGAATCATTTTCCGAAATTTGGCTCGAGTACATTCAGTGAACGAACGAGCAGGAATTTCTAACTTTTGAACCGGTGCCCGGAATCAAATTCTGAGGGCACTGATGAAACCGAAGCGCCAGTTTTTGCTTAATGAGACCTTTTCCGAAGTTGCATTTTATGCGGGTTGAGAGTTAATTTTTTTGGGGGGGAATTAGAAGAAGTTAAATAAAATTGTGGAACACAATTTTATTTTATCAATGTTAGTTATTTTCCTCCCAAGGGGAGTTAGAGGTGGGGCATGCACCCACATAACCTCCCATGAGAGGATATTAGTTCAGTGGGGCCCACACGTGCCCTAATCTTTTCATCTCCCCATAACTCCCTTGAACTCCCCCATTAACACCTTTTCATTAAGTTTGTTAACTCTCCCCTTAATTAATTTGTGGAACCTCCCCATCTCCCATCCATTTATGTTGCCAACACTAATTCCATAATTAATTCAATTTAAATTTTGAATTAATTTGAAAATCCATGGCAATGTTACATAATGGGAGGGCCTTATTATATTTTTTGGTTGGCAAATATTTTGGGTGGGGAAAACCTTTGGAGAATTTGGAGGAGAGTTCTTCTTACGACGAAGAACAACATCCTTCCACGAAGAACGACGACGTGCCTTCCTTCCTCTTCATCGAAACACGTGAGGAGACACCACTTCCTCCTCAGACGCACCCCGATGTCATTTTCAAATCCTCTTTCCGCGACTCCGCTCTTAAAACCGAGGTAGGGGGTTTACGTGATTTTCCTTACGTGATTCTCTTCCGTCTTTTATCCGCGATATTTGGACCGCATGATATCAGTTAACGGGAGGAGGCCGGACCGCACAAACACGGTCGTCCCCCTCCCTTATTGATTTTCTTGTTGTTGCGGATTGAATGAAATTGACGCGGTGTCGTCGCACCGCGCGGGATCGAGCGGCAAGGATGCGCGACATCGTCACGCCGTGCATTCAAATTTTTAAACTCTCGTGCGTGGGTATTTGATTGCAAGGTGTTCGTATAATTTATTTTGGATAAATTATACCCCCGTCAATGATTAAAATCATGTGTTTATTATTTTACAATTGATAACACCTAACGCGGAGGACGCGGGCCAAACAAACACGGCCTGACAACCCTCCGCAGCTTGTTAATCGATGTGCGGATCAACGGACGACGACGAAGCAGACCGCTATGGCGTTTGAATCCCTTCGCAGTGAAGGACTTGTCCCGGGAGGATCGTTGGTGAAGACGGTAGGAGAAACGGACCACCGGAGTGCGTCCGGTGGTCCGCGGAAGGCGGTGGCGGTTCGCCGCCGACTTCAATTAGCGGCGAGGGGGGGGAGCCGCGCACCCCGCCCGCGGCTTCCGCTCGGCCGCGCTGGCCGAGCCGCGGCTGGCCGGTCGGGCCGGACCGAGCCGACAGGGCCGCGCCGCGCCGGCCGGGCCAGGCTGGGTCGGACCCGGGTCGGGTCGACCCGATTCGGGCCGACCCAGGGGGGTCGGGTCTGGTCGGTCCGGGCCCAGACCCCCTGTTTTCGGACCCTCTTTGGTCTTTTGCCCATATCTTGGGCTACGGACCTCCGATCGATGCACCTTCAGTTGCCTAGCGATCCTTGGAATGAGACGGTCGTTTTGGTATATCGCACTCAAGGTTTCAGAATACTTTGGGTTCGGCCGGGTTGGTTCGGATACGAAACCAACTGGGCCCTCGGAGTGGAAACGCTTATATCTTGAGCTCCGGACGTCCGATTGACGTGCCGTCGACTTTGATGGATTCCTCTAAGTGAGAAGGATCATTTGGCTTACTCCGCTCGAGGTTTGGATTTCATCGTAGTGAGGTCGGGTCGGTTCGCTCACGAAACCAACCGGGCCCCGGGAACGAAAAAGCCAATAACTCACAGATCGGGCGTCCGTTTGACGCACCATCTGTCTCGTTGAATTCCTCTTGATGAGACGGAACTTTTGGCATTCTTCGCCCGAGTTTCGGTTGCTGTTGGATAGTGGTCGGGTTGGATAGTGGTCGGGTTGGATTGTACCTGAAATCCAATCGGGCCCTTGGAACGGAAAAGCTGATATCTTTCAGACTGGACGTCCGTTTGACGAACCGTCAGCGGCGTTGGTGATCACGTTGAGAAACGGTCCCTATGAGTATACTCTATGAGAGTTCGGGGTAAATCTAAGATACGGCCGGGTTGGTTCGCTGACGAAACCAACCGGGCCCCTGGGACGAAAAGGCTAATAACTCACAGACCGGGCGTTCGATTGACGCACCGTCAGTTGCGTTGAGACCCCTATGACGAGGTGTTCCTTTGAGATACTTCTTCGTGGGAATTTGAGATACTTGGAGTATCGACCTGTAGCTCGTGGAGAGGACCCTCCCGGAGACGAGCGTGCGAAGTACGGAGATTATGTAGCCGACTGAGACCTGATGACTGCTTGACCGAATCGACTTGGAGTGAGTCGACTAGCCCAGTGGACGGAGCACTAATTTTTGAGGTGCAGACCCATGGCGGACAGAGCACTACCTCTGTGATAGTGCAGACCCGTGGTACTCGTCCAGAGAGTACCTCAGCAGGCTACTAGGGGGTGTGCACTACTGTGTTTGGGTGACATACCTCGGCGGGAAGCACTACTGTGTTTGGGTGGCTGACCCGCGGTACTCGACAGGAGGAGTACCTCAGCAGTCTTAGGTTAGTGAGCAGTACCTCAGAGTCGTGACAGGACCACTGTACACTCCAGAGACGGGGATCTTCAGTAGTTACAGTTTCGATAATGAAAATCATGGTTTGAGCTGAGACTTTTGACCTTTGTGTTTACCTCATGATTGATATGGGTCACTTGATAACTTGGGTATATGTATGGGCATATACCTGGGTAGTGGTTATCCATTGATTTCATGATCTTGGTGTTTTCCTCATGATTGAGATGGGTTACTTGATAACTTAGGTATATGCATGGGCATATACCTAAGTAGAGGTATCTGTTGAGATCTTCTTTTTGGTTATCCATGTTGGTTTTAGTGAGACCTTGAGGGTCTTGAGGTCCCTATTGAGTATCGTTATACTCACCCCTACACGGGCTATGCCCGCACCTCATTGTGTTGGTTGCAGACGACGGGCAGTGCTGACGGAGGCCGAGTGTTCGAGGACTAGACGGTACCCGGAGGTGGACTACACGACGAGTCAGTACCTGAAGGTGGACTACATGACGAGTCAGTATCTGGAGGTGGACTTCACGGCGAGACGACACACGGAGGAGGTTGACGGGCGAGAGCGTTGTGGAGGCTATATGTACCTACCCTTCAGGTAGGATCCGTGGTGGATGATCCAGGAGCTGCACCATCTGTACCTACCCTTCAGGTAGGATCTGAGGAGGACGACCCAGGAGCTGCTTCCTTTCTTCCAGCTATTGTACTTTCTTCAGTTGTAGTTGTACTTTCATTTGGGTTTGTATTCTGGCTCATTTACCTTTCATCACTTCTCTTTGTACTTAGTGTTTTACTTCCACTTGTACTCTATAGTGTTTTGTTTACTTTTATAAAGGCAATGCCTTCCCAGTAATCGGGATTTACGCCTTTGGTGCTAGTCGCCAGCCCCTGACCTATGGAAGGCGGGCTTGGGGTAGTCACGGCACGGGCCCCGAGGACGGGTCGTGACATTTCAACATCCCAAATCCACAACCAATAATTTTTTTTAATGTTATTGGGAGGGAGAAAAATGAGTTTAATAACATTTTCCATGAAAATTATAACTTGTTTGATTAAACTAACCTTTTAATCCTGATAGAACTTGTGTCGATAAATCATTATAATACTTCACCATGTGAATCATTTCTGTTAGTTGTGCATAATGTCAAACTAACACCCTTAGCACCTTCTTTAAACAATATGTTATCATATATTCTCTCAATCAATAAATGACTAAGTCATAAATAAAAAAATTATATGAATATTATGAAATCCATTAAAATGATAATTATTTATAACAAAATAAAATTATTTATTTATTGAAATAAAATTTAAATTAACTAAAAAATAAATTTAACAATTTAATTAGCCAATTGACAATTCAAAAATGTTTAATTCAACTTAAAGAGTAAAAGGGGGAAAGTGATTCCACATGGTAACACCTCCCCTTGTCATGGATATTCAATATAGTATATGGATGGTTCCATAACATTGGATCTATACATGGAAGAATTGTTGCAGTTCTCATGGAAGGAAATCATAACCTGGGGGAATCTTCTAAATCTTGGTTGGTCACCACACATTTCCACCTTATCCATTATCCTCAATGGGCTTTTTCATTGTGGTGACATCGAGGAGAACACTTTAATTGTTGAGTTTTTTAGGAAGACCGCAACTGTTGAGTTTTTTCTTCGATGGATCCATATGGAAATTTGGTTTCATTAAGAAATAATTTGAGACGTGTGTTTATAAGAGGTTTAGTGGGATTGTGATCATTATACTAGTATTATATTTTGATGACATGTTACTTATTATAAATGACATACCAATCATACAGTCTGTTAAGAACTGGTTAAACAAATGTTTCTCCACAAATAACTTAGGTGAAGCAGCCTATATTCTATGGATCAAGATCATTCGTGATAGATCCAAGAGGCTTCTTAGACTAAGTCAAAGTACATGACTATATACTAAAGAGATTTAGTATAGAACAATCCAATAGGGGGTTGGTTCTAGTGTCACATGGTTTACATCATTCTAAGAAAATATTTCCTCAGACACAATAGGAGAAAGAGAGAGTGAGTAAGATCTCATCTGCTTAAGCAATATGATCAATCATGTATTCCATATTATGTATTAAACTTGATGTTGCCTATGCACTGAGCATGGTAGGAAGATATCAAGCAGATCCAAGGGAACAACATTGTTCTTCTATTAAAGTTATCCTTAAGTATCTAAGAAGAACTAAGGATATGTTCTTGGTGTATAGAAGAAACAAGGATATGTTTATCAGGGTTTATACTGATGCTAGTTTTCATATAGATCATAATGATCTTAAGTCATAGTTAGGATTTTTTTTGTCTCAACGGAGGAGCTGTGAGCTCAAAGAGTTCAAAGCAGCAAGTTGTTGCTGATTATACAGCAAAGTATGAGTATATAACAGCTTCTGATACATCTAAGGAAGTCGTTTGGATATGTAACTTTGTCCAATATCTTGATGTGGTACCTAGTATTAAAGACCCTATCATATTGTATTGTGATAATACTATAGCGGTGGATATTAAAAAAGAGTCAAGGTCACACCAATGAACAAAATATATACTCCGGAAGTATCAACTCTTGAGGGATTTTTATCATAGGGGTGAAGTTGCAGTAAGAAGAGTACTAATGAAAGATAATGTGGTGGAACCATTTACTAAATGTTTATCTCAGTAGAAGCACAAGTATCATGTGAGAGCTAGCGTATTAAAGGTTGTTAGCAGATGGTTCTAGTGCGAGTGGGAGTTTGTTGGAGTTCGTGCCCTAGAACCAACTTCTGTGTACTTTATGATAACTTGTATTCATAGTTTTGAATATTAATAAACTCTGCATCACATCATGATTGTTCTTCTACGTAACATGGTATGCGATAATGTCCTAAGAGTAGCTATCACACTAAAAGGTCATAGCAGTTCTCTACTATGATGAGAACCCAGAAGTTCTATGAAACTATTCTTAAATATATGTTATATAACTGGATGGTATTATTTGAGGGACAAAAATGATATATGCTATCATGGGTGGAGACTCATAGGACTTTGAGGCACCTTCTCATGGTGTACACCCTTGGTAATATCCAGTGTATGATATTATGAGAATGAGACCCATCGGTAGGAAATCCACATTTATATGTGTCGTTGGATGTTTTTATCTGCAGACGTGTGTATTGATCCTTAGAGTTTAAGATTATTATTAATGACTATTATGAGTCACGCACTTTGATGTATTTATGAAAACTGTGACAATAGATGTTTGCGGTGAGGTAGGATACGTTTGGTGCGTCACGAATAATATTGAATTAATGAATAATGCAAGAAAGGATTTGTCCCCTTTTTTATTTAACAAAAGTTAATATCTCAGGTTCTTTTATGGAAATGATATAGCCTAAATAAATCCATGGTCATGGTGTTCTATCTGCATGTTCAATTTTCAGGAAGTCAAAGAAAGAGACATCGACCATATAGGTTGATGGCACCATCATGCAACCTACCTAATTAGAGATATCATGATAAAGGAATTATATTACACAGTCAGCATCTATATGAGGTATTATGTCATTGCGACAATAACTTCTTTCTATATGGGTGTCTTGGCATGTGTCTTGACGTGTTACTAGACACTAATGTTGGACTTTAGACTGCTTCGCCTAATGTCACAAAGAAATAGGCCTAGAGAGTTACACACTAACTGTATCCAGAATATTAGTTAAATAATATGTAAAGACCTGTAAAATTCAAGGGAAATTTTTTTTTAATTTTCTTTGGGATTTTACAAGAATGCAGTTTCTGACGGCACCTAATTCCGAGGCCCAGTGTGCCCTGAATCAATTTCGGAAGTTTAGCTCGGGTACGTTCAGTGAACGAGCGAGCGGGTTTTCCTAACTTTTGAACCGGTGCATGGAATCGAAATTCGAGGGCACCAATGAAACCGCAACACCGGTAATTTCTTAGGAACACCTTCTCTGGAGTTGTGTTTGCTCGGGTGTGGTTTTTTTTAAATTAATGGGTTAACTAAAGAATAAAATAAAATATTGTGCTACAAATTTTATTTTTGTTCTAAGTAGTTTAAACCTACATATGGAAGTTGAGTTGGGACCCACTAAATCCCAACCCCTCTTGATAGTATATTAGTGATGTGGGCCCCACATGAGCCCCACCTATTCAACTTCCTCAAACCTCCCATTATGTTGGCAAACCCCCATTAATTTTTGTGTAACACACTCGCACCCCCTTTTTAAATGCCAAGTCAACTCTCGCGTTTAATTGGATTATTAAACGTCTCTTTAATTGGTCAACGCACATTAATTAAATCGTGTTTTAATTTTGAAATTTCAAAAAGGGATGGCATGACTAATAAAATAAGGCAAAGCCTTATTTTATTATGGTTGATGTATTGTGTGAGAAGATTTGGGGAGAAATTACTCTAGTCTTGAAGAACGTTCTTCCTCGTTGAAGAACGCGAAGAACGACGAAGGACACTGGCCTCCAACAAAAGACGAAGAAGAACGCAAGTTCCTCGGAGATCGAAGACGTGACGTCTTGTACCGCAACGCCAACGATCCTATTCTCCACGACGCCGTGTACCGCGATGCCCACGATCCTCTTCCGCGACGCCGTCTTCCGCGATGTCTTTTCCTACGACGATCCTCGTTCGACAACTTCTTCGAGGTAGGGGGTTTTGGTTTAATTTAATTTATGTGGTTTATATCCTTGACATGTGTTTTAATTGATGGAAGTCATTTGAACCACTAACGCGGTGGGTGCGGACCAACAAACAAATCTGAACCCACTGATTCTCTGTTCTTGATGCGCGGAACATTGGGTGATGATAAAAACGGGACCGTTGAACGATTGGAGGCCGTCGCAATAATCTACGGGTCCCGAGACGACCCTAGGCGCAGACGGGAGCAAGAATGGACCACCGGAGCGGCTCCGGTGGCCCGCGGACTTCACCGGCGGCGCGGGCCACCGGCGCGGCGGCGGCGGCGGCTGGAGGCGGCGGTCGGCACCGGCCGGTCGCCCGGAGGCGGCGGCGTCCCAGCGCGCCGCCAGGAGGAACCGCCGCGGATGAAGCTGCGGTGGCAGGCGACCGGGATCCCATGGTCGCGCGGGATCTGGAGGAGGACGCGGCACCTGCCGCGTCCGCAGAGCACGAAGGGAGGGGGGACCGCGTCCCCCCATGCTCGGCCGCTGGCCGAGCCAGCGTGCCACCCGGCCGGGCCGGGACGGGTTGCGCGCACCGGACCTCCGATCGATGCACCGTCAATTGCGTAGAGATCCTTGGAATGAGACGGTCGTTTTGGTATATTAAAATAAAGGTTTAGAAGAACTTTGGGTACGGCCTGGTTGGTTCGAACACGAAACCAACCGGGCCTTCAGAGCGGAAACGTTTATAACTTAAGCTCCGGACGTCCGATTGACGTGTCGTCGACTTTGTCGGATTCCTCTTAGGGAGACAGAACTTTTTGGATTACTCCACTCGAGGTTTGGACGTAGTTGGAGAGCGGTCGGGTTGGTTTTGACTTAAAAACCAACCGGACCCTTGGAACAAAAAAGTCAATAACTCTCAGACTGGGCGTCTGATTGACGCGTCGTCTATCACGTTGAGTTCCTCTTGTTGAGACAGAACTTTGTGATACATCAAATCTGGACTACGTGTCAGTTGATGTATCGACCCGCTTGGCTCATGGAGCATACCCTCCCAGAATCGAGCATGCTGTGTGCGGGAACCCTAGAGCTGGCTGCGACTACGACGACGATGAAGACTGCACTGAAATCCTCCGTGGGTTCGGCAGCGACGACGACTGCACTGAAATCCTCCGTGGGTTCGGCAGATATGAAGACCGTACTGAAATACTCTATGGGTTCGACGACGATAAAGACTGCACTGAAATCCTCCGTGGGTTCGGTAGCGATGAAGATCGTACTGAAATCCTCCATGGGTTCGACGGCGATGAAGACTGCACTGAAATCCTCCGTGGGTTCGGTAACGATGAAGACTGCATTGAAATCATTCGTGGGTTCGGTAGCGATGAAGACCATACTGAAATCCTCTGTGGGTTCAACGACATTGACTATGTTCTTGTATCCTACGTGGGTCTAGCAGAGTAGCTGGTTTTTGTATCCTACGTGGGTCCCAGCTTAGATGAATCAGTGGCAACATCTGATCATCTTTTTTACCTTACGAAGGAGTATACCTGTGTGAGATGAGTCTTGACTTTCAATCATTATCTTCGATATGATTGACTTGCTTTCCTATGTGGATTGTGTTGTGCTTTCCTGTGTAGAATCAGGTTGTACTATCCTGTGTGGACGTGATCGAACTTGGGCTCAGATGTTGGAGTCGAACTGGAATTGATGACTTAAGTATATGTATGGGCATATACCTAAGTAGTGTTGGATGTTACTTCGTTATTGTATCTTTCCTTTGTGGATTATCCTTTGTGGATTCTGGGAGACCTTCGGGGGTCTCGGGGTCCCTACTAAGTAGCGTATACTCACCCCTGCATGGGCTATGCACACACTACGTTGTGTTGGATGTAGACGATGGACAACGCTGATCGTGGCTGAGGCTTGTGGAGCAGGTCAGTACCTGGAGATGGACCACTGGGCGGGACGTACACGGAGCGGACGGATGGACCCAAGGAGCTGAGGGGGCTATCTGTACCCACCCTTCAGGTGGGACTTCTAGTGGACGTCTTGACATTGATGCTTTACTTTCAGTTGCTTTACTTTCTTTCCAGTTGTACTTTAATTTCAGTTTGGGTTTGTATTCTAGCCCATTTACTTTCCACACTTACTATTGTACCCAGTTTTACTTAGTGTTTACTTCTGCTGGCTTACTCTGTGGTGTTTGTTTGCTCTATAAGGCAATTTCTTCCCCTTTTTATCGGGATTTATGCCTTTGGTGCTAGTTGCCAGCCCCTGGCCTATGGAAGGCGAGCTTGGGGTAGTCACGGCATGGGTCCCGAGGAGGGGTCGTGACAAATTGGTATCAGAGGGGTTCGGTTCTACCGCAGAACTCAGGACTCTGATATTTCTTCTATATGAAGCAATAGTGTTAAGGGTATTGAGTGTGGTTATCAGTCTAGGGAGTCCAGTGTTGGTGCGGCGGCCGACATATCCATACACCAGAACCCTGACTTCTGATTTCTGATTCAATGCACGAAAACATTTATTGCATGTGTGTTTCAAAAGTTTTCTTTGTGATTACTTTGTGTCAGCTCACCAGGTATACTGTTTTGACCATGGTGCACCTGTTTCTTTTCAGGATGGCCCCACGATGGCAGCCAGCTAGGGTTCCGAGCTTTGTGCGAGATGATATCCCACCGAGCGATGAGGCCTCGGTGAAGGGCCCTCTTAGAGCGGAGGCATCGGCGGTACCTCTACCCGCCGAGCCACCGATGCCACCAACCCCAGCCGCTGAGAGTGCACTTCGCCTTAGTGCACTGCACGAGTTTCAGCGTTAGAGACCGCCCAGGTTCCGCAGGGAGACAGATCCTCAGGCAGCCAAGGATTGGCTGGAGGCTGTAGTTCGAGTTTTCTGGTTAGTGGGGACACCAACTGACGTCATGGTGATCCTTGCAGTGAGCCTCCTGCACGCGGCAGCAGGCAGATGGTGGAGCTTGATGCTCCAGGTGCATGACGAGGCATCTCTCCTCTGGACGGACTTTGAGAGCCACTTCCATTCGAAGTTCTTCCCAGCCACCCTTTGTGCGGTGCGCATCCAGGAGCTACTACAGCTGCGGCAGGGCAGCATGACGGTTGCCAGTACTCGGCGAGATTTACCGATCTCTCGCGCTATTTGACGGACATGGTACGGGACCCATTCTTCTGAGACCGGACCTTCGAGAAGGGACTGAGACATGATATCAGGGCATCGATGATCTCCCTCAGCATTCCGACATAGGCAGGAGTACTGGAGCGAGCCCTTATCATAGAGAGCTTTCTTGCTGAGACTACACCAGTAGCGAGACCTACCGCAGGGCGGCATGTAGCAGAGTCGTCTGCAGCTGGAAGTCGACGGACATCACAGGGGTCCAGGCAGACCAGACCATCAGGCGGATGACCTCAGGACACTGGCTCAGAGGTGCGGGGAAACCGGTGCAGATCCAGCCTTCCGAGGAGCAGACAGTGCTACGCATGCGGCGGGCAGGGCCACATGGCTCGTGACTGCCCGACCCGCCATGCAGAGGAGCAGTAGACGGTTGGGGGGCCACCCAGGCAGAGGCAGAGGGTCGACTATGGAGGTCCGCAGAGAGCAGGCGGACGAGGCAGAGAAGTTGGCCGAGTAGCGGGTGGTGGGCGACGCTTTGAGGCTTTACCACCACCACCACCAGGAGGTCCACCCCGACCACAGGGAGCTGGCCGGCAGAGACAGGCTCAGCTTCAGGTAGCGGAGGCCTACAACCACGGCACACCAGAGATGATTCAAGGTATTATCTGTGTCTACTCCACCCTTACTGCAGTTCTTATAGACACAGGAGCGAGTCATTCTTTCATTGTCGCTACCCTTGTTCGGAGCTCAGAGATTCCGACGAAGCCGTTGGATCGATCCTTACGGCTAGAGACTCCTACGGGAGCAGACTCGACGATTACACACTGGTGCCAGCAGTGTGAGCTTACTCTAGGAGGTGAGAGCTTTGGTTGGGATCTTCTTGTAGCGGCGTCGAGGCCTTACGACGTCATCTTGGGCATGGATTGGTTATCTACAGTCCATGCTCAGATCGACTGTATTAGGCGCAAGGTGCGATGTGTTCGCACCGATGGGAGCAGGTTCACCTTCACCGGCGAGAAGGGATCCTTAGCAGTGTAGGATGGAATCACGCAGAGGAGAGGATAGTCGATCACTCATCAGTTGGCTAGCCTCATCCTAGGAGCATTTGACGTGCGGAGTCCTAGTTTTCCTGCAGTGGTGGATCAGTATGTAGACGTTTTCCCAGATGACGTTTCAGGACTGCCTCCTCGCAGAGAGGTAGAATTTTATATTTACATGTACCCCAGGATAGCCTCAATATCTACTCCAGCATATCGGATGGCCCCTGTTGAGCTTTGAGAGCTACGAGTACATTTGGAGGACTTGCAAGGCAAGGGATTTATCCGACCCGGTGTTTCACCCTGGGCTTCCCCGATATTGTTTGCCAAGAAGGCGGATAGGAGCTTGCGACTGTGTGTCGATTATCGTCGCCTGAACCAGGTGACCATGAGGAACAAGTATCTTCTACTGAGGATTGACGACCTCTTCGATCAGCTCAAGGGAGCATGGTGGTTCTCGAAGATAGACCTCAGATCAGGCTATCATCAGCTTAGAGTTAGGGATGAGGATGTACAGAAGACGGCCTTCAGATGTCGGTATGGCCACTATGAGTTCTTGGTTATGCCATTCGGCATAAACAATGCTCCAGCGGTGTTCATGGGTCTCATGAACATGATCTTTCAGCCATACCTCGATCGATTTGTCGTGGTCTTCATCGACGACATATTGATATACTCGACCACTGAGGAGGAGCACGCATATCACTTTCAGGTTGTACTGGACACACTCTGAGAGCACCAGCTTTATGGTAAGCTCTTGAAGTGTCAGTTCTGGTTACGTGAGCTCCACTTCTTGGGACACGTCATCTCTGAGGCGGGAGTTGCGGTGGACCCTGTGAAGATCGAGGCAGTGCTATCTTGGGAGCCACCCAGGAGCGTGACGGAGGTGCGAAGTTTCTTAGGGCTAGCTGGGTACTACCGGAGATTCATGCTAGACTTCTCTAGAGTTGTGGCACCGCTTTCAGCTTTGACAAAGAAGGGTAAACCCTTCGTGTGGTCAGATAGATTTCAGCAGAGCTTCCAGGAGCTGAGACATAGATTGACCAGCGCACCTATCTTAAGGCTACCGGAGGAGGGAGTAGGGTACGTAGTCTACTGCGATGCATCAGGGACCGGACTCGGATGTGTCCTGATGCAGGAGCGAGCAATGATCGCCTATGGATCATGACAGTTGAGGCAGCATGAGCAGAACTACACTACCCATGACCTGGAGTTTGCAGTAGTGGTCTTCGCTCTGATGATGTGGCGACACTATCTGATGGGTGAGCGCTTTACAGTCTACTCTGACCACCAGAGTCTCGGATACATGTTCTCACAGAAGGACCTGAACTTGAGACAATGGCGATGGCTTGAGTTCCTCCAGGACTATGACTTTGAGATAGTCTATACTCCTGGAAAGGGGAACGTAGTAGCTGATGCTCTCAGTAGGAGGACGGGCATTCAGCTACTTGTAGAGGCGATGGAGCAGCTAGACGCTTTGCAGATATACTTCATGGATAGAGATGGAGCAGCCTTTCTTCAGTCACTCATAGTCACTCCTCCACTACTACAGTGGGTCAGAGAGGCACAGCGTGGGGACGTTGACTGTGAGACGCGGTGTGCACAGATATCCTCAGGACTGGCACCTGATGGATTCTCTATAGGAGGAGAGCATGATGTTCTTTTCATAGGATGTACCATGGTACCATCTGCTTTACGGGAGGAGGTGCTGAGGGAGTTTCACACTTCCCCTTTAGTGGTACATCCAGGAGTGGCGAAGATGTACCAGGATCTCAGACGTCAGCACTGGTGGTCGGGTATGAAGAAGGTTGTAGCAGAGTTTGTTTCTCGGTGCCTCACCTTCCAGCAGGTGAATGTGGAGCACCAGGTACCAGTAGGCTTGGTACAACCCTTGGAGGTCCTGGAGTGGAAGTGGTATGGGATATCTATGGATTTCGTGACTGGACTACCACGTACTTCCAGAGGTCACGACTCCATTTGGGTGATTGTCGACCGACTCACCAAGTCGGCTCACTTCTTACCCATCAGAGAGCAGGGATCAGTAGAGAGCTTGGGACGTCTCTACGTTTGGGAGATTGTACAGCTTCATGGTGTGTCATCATATATCGTCTCCGATCGAGATGCTCGCTTTACTTCCCATCTTTAGAAGGGGTTTCAGGAGGCATTCGGGACGCAGCTACGTCTAAGCACCACCTTTCACCCTCAAACGGATGGTCAGATGGAGAGGACCATTCAGACTCTCGAGGACATGCTCTGTGCATGTGTCCTCAACTTTGGTCGCAGCTGGGAGGACCACCTACCCTTGGTGGAGTTCGCATACCACAACAGCTACCACTCCACCATCAGGATGGCACCATACGAGGCATTGTACGACCGAACTTGCAGATCACCTCTGTGCTGGACAGACCCTGGGGAGTCAGCACTTGTGGGACCAGAGATGGTCTAGGCCACGACAGAGAAGGTTCAGGTCATCCAGGAGCGGATGAGGACAGCTCAGAGCCGGCAGAAGTCTTATGCTGACAAGAGGTGGAGACCACTAGAGTTTGAGGATGGTGACCACATCTTCTTACGGGTCTCACCTCGACGTGGATTACGGAGATTTGGTCGAGGAGGAAAGTTGTCTCCGCGCTTCATCGGACCTTTTCAGGTACTCAGCAAGATAGCCGAGGTGGATTATCGTCTGGATCTACCACCTCAGTTGCACCGGGTGCACGACGTCTTCCACGTATCTCAGCTGAGGAGATATGTGCATGACCTGACGCATATCATCGACCATGGGGAGATGGACACTGTCGATGGGGTGACTTTTGTGGAGGTCCCGGTGGAGATCGAGGATCGACAGGAGCAGTTCCTACATGGGCATCCAATTCCTTTAGTGTGCATCAGGTGGCAGCACGGGAACCTCCAGGAGAGCACTTGGGAGCGGGAGGCTCAGATGCGTGCACAGTACCCACATTTTTTCCCCTAGTTTATGATGCATCTTTACGGGAATGTAAAGCCCTGAGGTGGGAGTAATGTAAAGACCCATAAAATTCAAGGGAAATTTTTTTTAATTTTCTTTGGGATTTTACAAGAACACAGTTTCTGACGGCACCTGATTTTGAGGCCCGATGTGCCCGGAATCAATTTCTGAAGTTTAGCTCGGGTACGTTCAGTGAACGAGCGAGCGGGTTTTTCTAACTTTTGAACCGGTGCACGGAATCGAAATCCGAGGGCACCAATGAAACCGCAATGCCGGTAATTGCTTAGGAAAACCTTTTCTGGAGTTGTGTTTGCTCGGGTGTGGTTTTTTTTAATTAATGGGTTAACTAAAGAATAAAATAAAATATTGTGCTACAAATTTTATTTTTGTTCTAAGTAGTTTAAACCTACGTATGGAAGTTGAGGTGGGACCCACTAAATCCTAACCCCTCTTGATAGGATATTAGTGAGGTGGGCCCCACACGATCTCCACCTATTCAACTTCCTCAAACCTCCCATTAAGTTGGAAAACCCCCATTAATTTTTGTGTAACACACCCGCACCCCCTTTTTAAATGCCAAGTCAACTCTCGCGTTTAATTGGATTATTAAACGCCTCTTTAATTGGTCAACGCACGTTAATTAAATCATGTTTTAATTTTGAAATTTCAAAAAGGGGTGGCATGAGTAATAAAATAAGGCAAATCCTTATTTTATTATGGTTGATGTGTTGTGCGAGAAGATTTGGGGAGAAATTACTCTAGTCTTGAAGAACGTTCTTCCTCTTTGAAGAACGCGAAGAACGACGAAGGATGCCGGCCTCCGACAAAAGACGACGAAGAACGCAAGTTCCTCAGAGATCGACGACGCGACGCCGTGTACCGCGACGCCGACGATCCTCTTCTCCGCGACGTCGTGTACCGTGACGCCCACGATCCTCTTCCGCGACGCCGTCTTCCACGACGTCTTTTCCCGCGACGATCCTCGTTCGACAACTTCTTTGAGGTAGGGGGTTTTGGTTTAATTTAATTTATGTGGTTCATATCCTCGACATGTGTTTTAATTGTTGGAAGTCGTTTGAACCACTAACGCGGTGGGTGCGGACCAACGAACAAGTTTGAACCCACCGATTCTCTGTTCTTGATGCGCGGAACGTTGGGTGACGATGAAACGGGACTGTTAAGTGATTGGAGGTTGTCGTAGTAATCTACAGGTCCCGAGACGACCCCAGGCGCAAACGGGAGCAAGAACGGACCACCGGAACGGCTCCGGTGGCCCGCAGACTTCACCGGCGGCCGGCACCGGCCGGCCGCCCGAAGGCGGCGGCGTCCCGGCGCGCCGCCAGGAGGAACCGCCGCGGATTCAGCCCCGGTGGAAGGCGACCGGGATCCCTCAGCCGCACGGGATCCGGAGGAGGACGTGGCACCCGCCGCGTCCGCGGAGCGCGAAGGGAGGGGGGACCGCGTCCCCCCATGCTCGGCCGCTGGCCGAGCAAGCGTGCCACCCGGCCGGGCCGGGCCGGGTTGCGTGGACCAGACCGGGATGCGCCCTAATGGGCCGGATCTGGGTCGGGTCGCCCGGTTCGGGCCGACCCAGGGGGGTTGGGCCGGGTCGGACTGGGCCCAGACCCCCCACTTTCGGACCACTTTCGGTCTTTTGCCCATAACTTCGGCTACGGACCTCCGATTGATGCACCGTCAGTTTCATAGCGATCCTTGGAACGAGACGGTCGTTTTGGTATATTATAATCAAGGTTTCGAGGAACTTTAGGTATAGTCGGGTTGGTTCGAACACGAAACCAACCGGGCCCTCGGAGCGGAAACGCTTATAACTTAAGCTCCGGACGTCCGATTGACGTGTCGTCGACTTTGTTGGATTACTCTTAGTAAGACGGACCTTTTTGGATTACTCATCTCGAGGTTTGGACGCAGTTGGAGTGTGTTCGGGTTGGTTTTGACTTAAAAACCAACCGGGCCCCTGGAACGAAAAAGCCAATAACTCTCAAACTGGGTGTCCGATTGACGCGCTGTCTGTCACGTTAAGTTCCTCTTGTCGAGACGAAACTTTGGGATACATCAACTTCGGACTACGTGTCAGTTGATGTATCAACCCCCTTGTCTCGTGGAGCGGACCCTCCCGAAATCGAGTATGCTGTGTGCGGGAACCCTAGAGCTGGCTGCGACTGCGACGACGATGAAGACTGCACTGAAATCCTCTGTGGGTTCGGCAGCGACGACGACTGCACTGAAATCCTCCGTGGGTTCGGCAGCGATGAAGACCGGACTGAAATCCTCCGTGGGTTCGACGGTGATGAAGACTGCACTGAAATCCTCCGTGGGTTCGGCAGCGATGAAGACCGTACTGAAATTCTCCGTGGGTTCGACGGCGATGAAGACCGTACTGAAATCCTCCGTGGGTTCGACGGCGATGAAGACTGCACTGAAATCCTCCGTGGGTTCGGCAGCGATGAAGACCGTATCGAAATCCTCTGTGGGTTCGACGGTGATGAAGACTTCACTGAAATCCTCTGTGGGTTCGGCAACGATGAAGACCGTACTGAAATCCTCTGTGGGTTCGCCGGCGATGAAGACTGCACTGAAATCCTCCGTGGGTTCGGCAGCAATGAAGACTGCACTGAAATCCTCTGTGGGTTCGGCAGCTATGAAGACCGTACTGAAATCCTATGTGGGTTCGACGACATTGACTCTGTTCTTGTATCCTACGTGGGTCTGGCAGAGTAGCTGGTTTATGTATCCTACGTGGGTCCCAGCTTAGATGAATCAGTGGCAACATCTGATCATCTCTTTTACCTTACAAAGGAGTATACCTGTGTGAGCTGAGTCTTGACTTTCAATCATTATCTTCGATATGATTGATTTGCTTTCCTATGTGGATTGTGTTGTGCTTTCTTGTATGGAATCGGGTTGTACTATCCTGTGTGGACGTGATCGAACTTGGGATCGGATGTTGGAGCTGGACTGGAATTGATGACTTAGGTATATGTATGGGCATATACCTAAATAGTGTTGGATGTTACTTCGTGATTGTATCTTTCCTTTGTGGATTATCCTTTGTGGATTCTGGGAGACCTTCGGGGGTCTCGGGGTCCCTACTGAGTAGCGTATACTCACCCCTGCACGGGCTATGCCTGCACTACATTGTGTTGGATGCAGATGACGGACAACGCTAATCGTGGCTGAGGCTTGTGGAGCAGGTCGGTACCTGGAGGTGGACCACTGGGCGGGACGTACACGGAGCAGACGGTTGGACCCGAGGAGCTGAGGAGGCTATCTGTACCCACCCTTCAGGTGGGACTTCCAGTGGACGGCTCGACGTTGCTGCTTTACTTTCAGTTGTTGTACTTTCTTTCTAGTTGTTGTACTTTCTTTCCAGTTGTACTTTACTTTCAGTTTGGGTTTGTATCCTGACTCATTTACTTTTCGCACTTACTATTGTACCCAGATTTACTTAGTGTTTACTTCTGCTGGCTTACTATGTGATGTTTGTTTACTCTATAAGGCAATGTCTTTCCCTTTTTATTGGGATTTACGTCTTTGGTGTTAGTCGCCACCCTCTGGCCTATGGAAGGCGGGCCTGGGGTAGTCACGACACGGGTCCCGAGGACGGGTCGTGACATAATAATAATATTATTTATTATTTAACAAGTTGAATAATTATTATTCTTGCACATGGTTTAATAATTATTCATATTTGCTTGATCGCATTTATTATGTCACCAGTTATTCGAGAGAATATAATGTGGGTGGAATATTTAATAAATATTTATTTTTTATTTTGTGAATATAATATTTATTTATTTATTGGGGAATAATGTAATGATATTTATTTAATAAATAAATAGTCACTATTCAAGGCCTGATAAATATTGTGGTGAAATGGCAGATCGAGTTTAATAGTATAGTGAGAAATAATAAATATTGAATATTATTTAATTTAATAGTGTTTAATTTAATTCGCAAGTTAAGCGCATATTGAGAAATAATAATAATATTGTTATTATTATTTGACATGGGGTTCCGCAAAGATTAAATAAATAATAAGGGGCATTTGTGTAATTATTTATTTCTCATCATATCGATATAAAAACCCAATTATATTATTTTCTCGGTGAGTTAATTCATTTGTTTGGTTGTGCACCACGGATTTGGAGAATGCTCGTAAGACCTGAAGAGCTCCCTTCTCCAAGAATGCTCCCAAGAACGGGGAGTGATCTTCCTCCACCTCTCACTTTCAAGTCAAGAGAGGTCCTGGAGAATGCTTTGGAAGCAGTTCTTGAAGCGCTCACTGGCGGACGATGCAAGTGATAGGATCTGTTGGGCTAGCAGCCGGAGATTCCTACGGCGACGTTCGGAGATTTGTAGAACACATGTGGATCACTGCTATAGGGGGTATGCTTTGATTCCTACAACGCAATGAGGACACAACGCAAATCTGTTGTCAAATCCATCAACTAAAAAAGAATTCTAATAAGGTAATTCTTTAATTAATTAAATTGATTATAAATAATATGTGATGATCCTCTATCTAGTTCTGACGTTCTATCCCTTGTCTATATTCTTTGGTTCAATTTCGTAGATCACAACATTTATCATTGTGTAAATCTTGGATTGATCATCAATCATGACAAAAAGCAAATTTTGGGCATGATCCATTGTACACTTCTGTTGCGCCTAGAACCTACACATGAAACCCTAGCTTGAATGAGCTCTTAAAGCAACATGATGAATAGTTCTCACATTGATACAGTGCCCACACAATAAGTCAACTATGATACGGTGTCGCAGCCACCTAAATCCAAGATGTTTTAGTATTGGTGATAGGAAGTTCACGGAGCTACAGTACCATTGCCATATGTTTCTATAGTAAGTCTACACTGTCATAGTTCCCTATCAATGTTGTCGGACAACTCAACTATAATGCCAACAAAATTGGTTTAGGGGCCTTCGCCTCGAAACCCCTGTGTAGGGGTGCGTTAACCCCAACAACCCTCAACAATCTCACCATGGAGGTCGAACCGTGAGAGTTGAATCCTGGTGTATAGTATGAGCCACCAGCGATTGACTCAACTTCATCCAAGGATCGGGGAACACCAGTGTAACACTTTGTGTGCTACATGTTTTACTTTCTACACATGTGCATGATATTTGATGAGGGTACATTCAATAAGGAGATAGTTAGAATTGTGTTCCTATCAATAAGGGAACAAGATCCAATGGAATTTGTAAGCAGAGAAAAAAAAATGAATTAGGCAATACCTTGATTCACCCCCCAACTCATCCTCTCACGCCTCACCTTGCACCGGTAGAGCACGACCCCCCCAGATTTCCTTGTTTTTTTGTCATGATCCGGCCGCCAGCAGCTTCCCTCTCCACCTCCACCTATTGTATGCAGCGCACCCCAACCTCCTCTTTATTGAACCCGTAATGCCCTTCTATCTGGGCCTCGTAATCCCACTATTCACACACCGTATTGGCCGCGCTCACCCCCGTTCGAAAACCTTTCTGGTCACCGAATGAATATCCCTCCCGGTGCACCTCCGGCTCGATAGTGCGTCACCCCACGGACTTGCTGTCCAGCATCACAATCCCTGTGCGACCCCTTTTCCATTCCCATGTCATTGCTTGGTGCCTTGAGACCCCACTGTTCAAGCGCATCTCCACACCAACGTGAGGTTCACACTATCCTTACATGAGTATTATGTATTTACTTTAGTGTGTGTTGTGTTTAATTAAGATTGTGTGAATTTAGTTTTTTATTATTTTTTAAATATTTGAGTATGTTTAATTATATGGTGTGAGTTTTTTTTTGAAAGTACGTTGTGGTGGTTTTTGCAATGTTTGTTCATTTAAAATATTTTAGGTCGGTGTTTGTGTGTTTCAGTCCTTTTTCAGTTCATCCAACATGTTGGAAGGATTTTTTGTGAATTATGGTCGTCAGCTGGCACGTGATTTTTTTCCTGCACGAGGCGAGTCACATCATCATGACTGGATTGTGAGTCAAGGTAGGCACCCCATATCACTCGCCGTTAAATTTAGAATATATTAATTGTTTGATATTTTATTAATTTTAATAAATTGTAAATAGTATTAGATATTTAATTTTTAAAAAATTACACAGCAGTTTATATTATACACGAATAGGATTCCAGTCAACCAAGTGCCCAAAGATATTGCTCCAGGGTTGTGCATAACGTTGGGATCTGCACACGGCGGCGCTGCTGCAGTTCCCGCGGAAGGAAATCACAGCCCGAGGGAAGACGATACATTAATGCATCGGAGATTCAAGTTTGCTCCAGCGACTCGAAAATGGATGCACAGCAGCTCTTTTCACTGCCCTCCCGAGGTTTTCCCCGCCGACACAGTGAACGCGCATGCTAGGGTTTCTCTTCACACTCTCTTCCGTGCCCGTGACACGAGCAACAGAACACCATCCCCGCAGCTTAATCTCAGGCCGCGCGTCCCATGCTTCGAGTGGTTGGTGTGGCAGCATTGCGATTCTGGGGTTCTACGTCTTCTCGACGATGCCGAATGGTTGTTCGATCGGATGGTTCAGATGAAACCACTGCCGCCGATTTTCGAATTCAACAAACTATTATCTGCAGTCGCGAGCCTCAAGCACCACTCCTCGGTAATTTCTTTCGCTAAGCAGATGGAGCTTGCCGGGGTTGATCCCTGTTTGTATACTCTGAACACTGTCATGAATTGTTACTGCTATTTGTGTCGGACTGATTTTGCTTGGTCTGTCCTTGGGAAGCTTCTAAAGCTTGGCCGGTCACCAACCATCGCCACCTTCTCCATTCTCCTCAAGGGGCTTTTCCATTGCGGTGGCATCGAGGGGAAGACTGCAACTGTTGAGTTTATGAGGAAGATAGAAGCCATGGGCTGTGCTCCTAATGTCGTGATTTACAGCACCATCATTGATGGTCTCTGCAAAAAAAGGCTAGTGAACGAGGCTTCGGAATTCCTTCGCGAGATGACTGGTAAAGGCATTGCTCCAAATTCTGTTACCTATACCTCAATGATTGACGGGTACTGCCATTCAGGGCAATGGAGGGAAGCTGGGCGATTGTTGAATGAAATGATTGATAATGGAGTTAACCCCCACGTGCCCACTTTCAATGTGTTAGTTGATAACCTTTGCAAAGAGGGAATGGCTGAACAGGCGCATAGAATTGTTCGGTTGATGATTGAAAGAGGCCTCAAGCCGGATGGCATAACTTATAATGCATTGATGGATGGGTATTGCTTGCGAGGTGATTTGCAGAAGGCATCAAATATATTCGACATGATGGGGAAAAGGGGCTGTCCACCAGATGTTCGAAGTTATAGCATCCTGATCAATGGGTTTTGCAAGAGCGAATGCATGGAGAGAGCCATGGGGCTTTTCAATGCAATGCCTCAAAAAGGAATAACCCCGGATCTTGTGACATTCAACACTCTTATAGGTGGACTCTGCAAGCTAGGCCGGCCCAGGGATGCACAATTGCTTCTTGATGAGATGCATACTCTGGGCCAGACTTCCAATATCATAACATACAGGACTTTGTTGGATGGCCTTTTTAAAAACAAAGATACCGAAGAAGCAATGACACTGTTTAGGGTGTTAGAAAATTCTAACTTGGCTCCCGATATATGCATCTACAATATCCTCATTGATGGCTTGTGCAAGGCTGGGAGGCTTGAGGATGCTCAGCATATTTTCTTTAATCTATCTACAATATAATGATTAATGCATTCTGTAAAAGGGGGCGTATGATTGAAGCAGATAATCTGCTTCAGAAAATGGAAAGCAGCAACTTATTTCCGGATAAATGTACTTACAATGTTATGATCCAAGGATTTCTTCAAAATAATGACCTTTTGAGGGCAAAACATCTCCTTCACATAATGGTTGAAAGGGGCTTTGCGGTGGATGCAGCTACCATGGCAATGCTGATGACTTTACTATCTCTTGGCAGGATAGATAAATCGTGGCTGGAGACGGTTCATGTGCAAACATGAGTAAAGGTATGAAATTTGTGTATATGAACTCAACAGTTTCAAATTCTATTATTCATGGAAACACAATGAATTTTTTTGATCAAATATGATGGCGGTTCTCTACAATTACAAGCATCATTGAAATCTTCTTGGTATTTCTGCTAGTGCGTTGACTGGATTTCTACGATTATAAATTCTGAAGTTTTTGGTTGGCTCATTCCCTGATAAATAGTTTCATGCAATACCCTCCAATTCTTTGCATCTTCATGGTCAAGAACATTTCTGCTTCCCTTCTCCACCAATTTATGTTTGCAATGCCAGTGACTTGATTTATTACTGATATGTTGTTGCCTCTTTTACACCTTTTTTTTTTAATTAGATTGTAAGGAGTGATACCTCTTGGCTTTGTTTGGACTCAAATTATACCATCAACACCTTAATGCAGGCACCCCACGCCCCTAACAAGCATCAGAACTCACCTCTCATGCTTGGCAGCTCATGGAATCACTAAATTCCAAGGCATCCAAAGATCAATGACAAGTTTGTGGCTCCAATGTCTGGCATTCAGGCTCTGTTTGACAATACTAATTGAAAACTGCTTATAGTATTTATCATTTTTGATAAATGGCTCTGTATAAGTGTTTCAAGATTGATTATTTTCTGCCAGTCATTTAAATGGGTTTCTTGTAGAATTGAAGTGTAATTGTTTTTTTTTTCACACAGAACAAACGCCAGTTATTTTCAATAATGTGAAAGAGGCCATGCTATGTGAAACTCCATGGAGAGTTTTTTAGCTGCACCGAGTGCCGAAACACTCATCTCTTACTATAAGTAGAAAAAATAAGTGGTGTTTATAATGTTTGTGAAAAAACACTTCCACTGAAATTTTGTAAGAAGGGCGCTTGAATAATTGATAGGAAAACATTTTTTTCCAGCAAGCAATGTTTAAACCCTTGTACAGAAAAAATTCTCACAAATGATAAGTGCTGTAAACAGTTTTCAGTAAGTGATGTCAACCAAGGCCTCGATTGGCTGCAGTGAATTCTAGGTTAAAGGAATGCCCTGCAAAATGTCTCTCATTTGATTCTTAACCCATGATAGGTTTTGGCTTTGGGAGAGTTGGCTGGATCACAGAGGAGTTAAGATATTCACTTTTTTTGTCAGTATGTTCCTCTAATTTTTGTTTTATATTTTTTAATGGCTTCATATAATTAATGATTTCTATTAAACTTTATATTTCCTTAAAATTTTCATACAATTTTATTCTTTTCTTCTTCTTATAATTGTAGCTATTTCATTGACCCTCGAGAGATGGGCCATGAGAGGCACCTCACTCTATATCTTCGTAGACGTGGAGATCTATGAAGTGGCTTCGTGGTTACCTCAAGTAGAACAAGCTTGTAGGTTGCTTATATGAGCATGAGGGAGGGAGTGAGCATGAGAGGGAGAGGGAGGGAGGGAGGGAGGGAGGGAGCGAGCGAGGGAGGTAGTGTCAATGTAGGATTCTTATTGTTGACTCTCGTAGTGTAGTTGTTTTAATGGTCACAATTACTCTAATGTGTTTATAACTTGTTTTTTTCTTGTTTTTAGTGTATTTCTATTGTTTTGTTGGTGGCAGGAAGGCAACCGATCGAGAACCTTTTCCAAGTCCTTTGTAGCAGTGAAGCACCGACCAGTCGGTAGAAGTGCATCGACCGACCAATACAAAATCCAGAAGCATACTTAGCCAAAAGCTCTCCATCGGCTAGTCGGTGGCGACTCAATGGATAGCTTGTGAAGGTTCTAGACATCTAGTAGCTACTGTCGTGCACACCGACTAGCTGGCAACATTGGCGGCTGACCGGTGTTGTTGTTCCAGGATCTTCCAGGCTACATTAATGATGGTAAAAAAGGTCCCCGCTGAACTCTTGACTTGGCCTGACCTTGGTCGACCCCGACACCTTAGAATACTTTAAACAGAGGTCTTGGAATGCATGAATCATAATTCAAACGAAACACACATCAAACAAAACGCTCTCCGATCTCCAACGATCAAGAATTCCTCTCCGATCTTCAAAGCGCTTCAAAGTTTCAGTCTTTCTCATCCTTTCTCAAAGACGATCAAGAGTACTTTCTTCGTGGAAATTGTGATTATCAACGAGCACCTTTCAATGGTGTGATCTTCATCGACTATCTTCACACGTCATCGAGCTCATCGATCTATTCTTTCTTCGCGCCTTCTTATTTCATCTTCTTCTTCACTTGAGGCTTTGTATTTTCTTGTATAACCCCTTAGCCCTCTCATTCTCAAGTGTAACCTCTCTCTCTCTCTCTCTCTCTCCCCCTCTCCCTATCCCCCCTTCCCACCCTTTCTCTCATTTTTAATCTTTTAGTGAGAGTTGAGACGACATTGTAACGAGTTTTTCAAAAGACAAACCATCTCTTTTCTCCCTTGTGATTGGTTTCTTGCATTTTCCGTTCATAAGCAGGTGTTCTTTTAGGTATTGGGTTTTGTTAAAACCAAAAGTTCTTGGTTTTTGCTTTCTTCGTTCAAAAGCAATGGACTATTTTGGTTCTTGGACTTCCGTTAAAATCAAGGGACGCTATCATTTTGGTTATCATTTTGGTTCTTGGATCTCTGTTAAAACCAAGTGTGTTATATAACCCTCTAAAGTCTTCTTGAGAGGATATATAGGGGCACATTGTTTGCTATTGCCAAACTTTGTTATCAAAGCGTCTTATCTTTTTTATTTTCTGCATTTACTTTTCTGTTATGCTTTCACTTAATTATTTTTGTTTTAATTTCTCCTACGTTTTACTTTGATTTTATCACATGCTTGCATTATATCATTGTATCTTTTATATTATCAATTTATTTTATCGCTTTTATTTTTAAAAGACAATTCACCCTCATTATTCTCCGACCAACCAGTATTAAATGTGATCCTTGTATTTATTTCAAAATCCTAGTTTTTTTGTTCAAAAATTGTTTTTGATTTTCAAAACCCTAATTGGTTTCAAAGTTCATCCTTTTTATCGCATCTTATTCGCATGATCCTTTCTTTGATGACACCACTTATTTCTATTGGAAGAATTGAGTGTCTATTTTTCCTAACTACATTAATTATATTGTTTGGAAAATGGTTATGCATGAATGTATACTTAATAAAGAACCAGAAGATAAATGGACTCCTTAAAATATTATTGCTTTTGAATTTAATGAAAAAGTTATGAATGTCTTACATTGTGGTCTTGATTGTAATGTGTTTAATCGTGTTTCTTCTTGTAAAACAACTTATGAAATATGGAAATTACTTGAAGGCATACATGAAGGTACGAATGAAATTAGACACTAGATAGGATATGTATTATCAAGATTTTGAAATTTTTTTCATGCATTCAAATGAATCTATTATTATAATGTTTGCAAGAGTTACTGACACTTGCAATGGTAGAAAATATCTCGGTGATGAATTGTTTATAGAAACATCTATAAGGAAAATCCCATGGGTTTTACCTATTTCATGGGCTCTCAAGTCACGAAAATCCAAGAAGTCAAGGACGTAAAGAAAATGGCGGTTGAAGAGCTTATTGAATCACTCATGATGTATGAATATGAAATGCCAAGTCGTAAAGGAAGTAATGAAAGTGATGAAAACGAAGAACATAGTTTTTAAAGGTATTAAAAATGACGATTCTTTTGAAGGTGACATCGATGGTGAAAGTGAACGTGAACAACTTGACAAAATGGTGAACAAACTTCTAAAGAAGAAGAAATCATCCCGTGCTAAAAAGTAAGAAAAAGACCATATTAGACTGAAATGTCTGATCTACAAAAAGAAGTTGAAAGAGAAGAAAGGTAAGAAAGCTTTGAAAGATTCGACTTTGAGTGATTCAATGTTCTCAAGTGACTCAAGTCCCAAATATCTCATGGCACATCTTAATAAAGATGATGATGCTAGTTCTCCTATTTCTTTCTCTCCTTCTCAAGCCTCTTCTTCTTGCTCTTCTTCTTCTCCAAGACCCCTGAGTTATGAAGAACTAGAATATGCTCGTGATGAACTTGAAAATGGTTTTTGTGAACATGCTTCTTTATACAGAGTTCTCAACAAAAAATATAAATAAGTTCTTAATGAAAAAAATCAAGTTTTAAATGAAAATGATCTTCCTTTAAAAGAAAAATATGATTAGGTTTTGAAATAAAAAAATCAATCGGATGATGTTTTCAAATTTGAAATCAAGGATCTCAAAAGCTCTCTTTTTAAATTCATTGAAGGTGAATAAAATCTTTACATGATCTTTGATTCTCAATGTGTCAAAATAAATAATCATGATTTTGATTTTTCAAATAACGCGAGCTTTTCAAAAAATTCAACTTTTGTGAGTTGTTTCTTAAAATAAGTTTTGCAATTGTTTTGGAAAATATGAGCATTTAATTTAGGAATGCGATTACAAAAATGCTAGATATGATAGACCTAAGTCTGTCCACCATTCTAATAATTTTATTCAAAAATCTAAACAAGTTTGAGTTCTTAAATCTCTTTTAGTCAATCTTAGTGGATTCAAAATTGTTCACCATCTCAATTTTTATGTCCTCACACCGTCAGACCTAAAATTTATGTACCAAAAGACTCTCTTTTAACATCTTACTGAAAGAGATATGCCCTAAAGCCTTGTGTGTGTGTGTGTATTATATGAAAATTATGATTCATATGCATGGTATATCGATCCATGCAACTAAAATGATAAACTATTAGCCTTTATCAATCTCTCATATTAATTATCATTTACCATACAGTTTCATTTGATGAAACGTTTGGGAGGACTTGCATTCATGTATATGATACATGAACCGTCCGTGACATTTACTAATGTGTTATGTATGGATGAGTAAATGTGACTACCAAAGGAGTGTCCTTGTGGCTTATATTAACCACTGTCATGTGATGACAAGAGGTGTGTGTGTGTGTGTGTGTGTGTTTGCATGATGTTTCTTGGCCAAGACTCTTCCTCACATGTAGCTCTTCTTCTCCCACCTCCTGTGTGTCATGAGATGCTAGCACATCATTGAGGGTGGAGAATCTCGCACATGCGATGTGTGATTCGGTTAGCCCACACTGTGTTTTCTTCCAATCTAAAAAGAAAGTGATGAATGTGCTACATCTTTCTTGGTCTTTTATTTTATAGTTGAAGTGATATAGGGGCATGGCCCTCTCACAATGATTTGCTTGTTTTATGGCATGTCCTTGGACATGACCTTCTTTATTATAATTGGACTTTACAAGTGACATGATTTAATGTATGACTTGATGTAAGTGATAAATGAACCATATTAAATGGATCCAATGTGCCTTGAGTGATGTCAGCTGCCTTTTTACAGAACGTTGGGCTAAAGGCTCATAGGGAAAATAGATTACATGTGCTGATTATGACTGAGGGACCTTAAGTAGGGTTGTTGGCCATGGCGTGTCACAACCCCTTGGTCGAGGATGGTTGACATGACGTCCACATCTTCTGGGTTGCTGGACGTGACGTTCCACGCCCCCTTGCATAGGAGGTTGGGTATGGCCCACCTCGCCACTGACCGTGATACTCGACATGGAGGCCTTTATTCATGATGTGATGCAGGCATGACTCGTCTTCCCTTGTTTATGATACTCGACATGGTGACCTACATTGAACATGATCATCGGGCATGACGACCCTTACTCATTATTGTGGGACTATATTTATTATTAGTAATAGTATTATGCACGAACACATGAGTTACATCCTAAGTCCTGGATAATACTATGTATCCATATATATGGCTATAAGTGTCACTACGCCTATAGTGTATGCATATGTATACAGACACACACACACACACACACAGACATTTCTGGCTTAAGCTGAAGTAGGTATAGTCGGCCATGTGTCTTTGAGGAACCTGAGCCGACCGATTTACATTTATTTTTTTTACATCAAAACTTTACATTTTATATACATGCACACTGCTTTATTATATATGCACAGACTGAATTATGCATTTGACACCATTGGTGGTGACCTACTGAGTATATCTCACACCGTGTTTGGGTCGTCATTGCACCGGGGTACTCGAGCAGACCTCATGTTTGCAGGATCAGGTTTCTGAATTGCACTTGCTTGTTGCTACCCTTCTTGGCTAGGTTGGAGTATGGGAGCAGAGGACCGAGTTGGTGCTCGTGATGCTATTGGAGATAGCTACAATGTCTTATTTATTTCCTTTGTTAGTCATGCTTTGTATTGTACACATGTTGTATGTTTATTTGTATGTTGTAGCATGTTCATGCATGATACATTCATTCATTTACTTTTGCCTGTCGATTTATTATATTTCACTGCCTTTACTTATTATTGCTTCCGCTGTATTTATTACTGATCCAAATGGTATATGGTTGCACCCAAATTTACCATACAGGTATAAGCGGTCGTTGAAGTACATGTAGGGATCAAATTCACAAGGATCGAAGAAGAAACCTTGAGTCACTAAGATTGGATGTGAGGATTGGCTATGAAGTGGCCAACTTGGGGGTTGATTTTGATTGAAGAACTAATTATTTAATTTTAAGAAAAATAGAAAAAACATAAATTTACTTGATCAAAAATAATTAATTAAGATGAGTCGATCCTAGGTTGTCCCTTGGGGTGGATTGGATGCATTTGTCTCTTAAAAAGTTTGAGATCACTAATTCAAGATGAATCCACAAAACGAGATAATTCCACAACCTCATTCACCAATTTAGTTCTTACACAATTTCAAGGATAATCACTATTGCACTTAGAGGATCAATTTCATGATCACTCCAAGGAATTGGATTGTACTAGCACTCAGAATGTGTCGTCGTTAAACTTGGCAAAGACGAAGAAGAACATAACTCATCGAATGGAAATCTTAAAATAACAAACAGATTTAAAAATTAAAGTACATGAAATAACATCCAACCCATAACATTTCTATTCCCTTGGATCAACCCATGAGAGGGTTATCCCTCCATTGATGTTATTTTATCAATGAAAGCGGGAAGCAGACTTACGGGTGCAGAATTGAAGAAGAAAAACATTAAAAAAACGGACACTCCACCGTTGTGTGAAGAATTCACAAGTGTTGGTGCGAATAAATTCACACCTTGGTTCAACGGTATCAACGTGTTAATGGAAATGAAATTAAATTAAGAAGAAGAAAAAGAACTTTTATTAAGAAACTAATGTGATATAAAAAACTTCCATTATAGACATTGAAGAAGCGATTACAAAATGAAAGCGAGAAAATACAATTGAGCGAAAAATTTGCACACCCCCATTTCCTTCACCACCAACTCCTTATATAGTCAAATGAGGAGCCTAGGGTCAATCCTCCATCAATAAAT
Organism: Viscum album; assembly: GCA_963277665.1. Lineage (NCBI taxonomy): Eukaryota > Viridiplantae > Streptophyta > Magnoliopsida > Santalales > Viscaceae > Viscum > Viscum album. The sequence continues at coordinate 129,553,917 of OY728137.1, forward strand.
TTCTTCCCCAAAAATTAAGAGAGTCAAAAGGGGGGATGAGAAATAAATGAAATTGGTTATTTCAAAGTTGACCACAAAAATATGACCAGATTCATCCCTCCTCTTGGAGTATGAATTTGTAACCGAATATAGCCAAATCTGAAGCGGTCATAGAATACAAATATCTTCATCTAGGTATCCTCTATCATCTTTCAAAATTTCAAGTCATTTGGTTTAGTCGTTTGGAAGTAATGATTGAAATGGTGGGAGGACTTTATGGGCGTTCAGGTATTGGCCACCATTTAAATGTCAACTTCAGCTCCCATTATCTCCATAAACATTCCATAATTATCTCTGAACATAGTTGAATGAAATGATCCCCACATTTTTCTATTTCTACAGTTAAAATTTGAGCTTTATTGGTTTTGGATTTTGTGCCCCACATTTGCTTGATGGGCCTTAGGCCCATTATGCTTTGTCCAGAAATTTTTTACATTCATGCCAAAAAAACTCAATCTTACCTTGGGATTCGTTCATCGATTATAAAAGATAAAATATTCCAAACAAAGTGATCAATCATATCCCAAAATATTAAATTCAAAAAATTGAAGAAATGAATTCCACAAATAGATGATTGATTGAGCCCAAATTTTCACTTTAAACATAAATTGCACTTATGATGAGAAATGAAGTTCAATTTATAAAATACACTAAAATTGATGTTTATGGACTTTGAAACACATGAATATTAAGATATTAACAATGAATATTATCCTCTTTCAGTGGCTAATCACACCCCCAACTTGACTTTTGCTAGTCCTGAGCAAAAAGAATCTCAAAAATATGAAATTGAACTTCCTTTTCTGAAAATATTTTAACATACATTGCTAAAAAAATACATCATGCCAAACAACCCTAAAACCTATCAAAATTATTTCACACAATTTAGGTTCACGAGCATATCCCAAGCCTAAGCTCATTCCTTTGTTCAAATTCATTGTCACATTTCATCCAATTTTAATTAAGCATGATGATGTGTTGTGTATCTCAAAAGATATGAGGCTCATTTTCTTGTTCAATGGGAAACAAATAGAAGCTCCAAGTGGGAATCACATTAATCCTTAAGATGAGTATATTTTTTGTTGTTTTTTTGTTTTTTTTTGATTTGTTTGAACCACAATAGATATGAAAAGACTAACTCTAGGCAAGACAACTATGGAGTCACGATCCCCAAGTGTCAGACGCCACACATATTGTCAATTTCATGCTCTACAATATATATATAAAGCCTAACTCTGGGCAAGACAACTATGGAGTTACAATCCCCAAGTGCCGAACGCCACACATTTGGACAAAACATTGCTCTATGTGGTCTTTTTTTTATTTTTTTATTGGATACTCAAATTAAAAAGAAAGTGTCCCCAATCCCTATGCTATGATGAAAGGGACCCAAGAACTCAAATTTACACCCAAGATCTAATGGATGTGCATTGTGGCATTTTGATTAAGAGGATGAAAATGTAATCGTTGAAAAATCACATCAGACAACCACACTTTCCAAAAACTATGCTAATGAACTTAAATATGCATTAAAATCATAATCAAGGCATTCAAAATCATTTGAAATTCAGTTTTCATGTTTCACAATGTACATTAATTCATTCAAGGATAATGCATTTTTTTCTTCATTGATTTGAATTTTTATCAAAAAAACCCATTTTTTTTTCAAAATCCCAGATTTTTACTCCCCCCTAACTTAGAATGAAACTGCCTTCAGTTTTGAAAGAGAATAGAAGAGAGAGTTATGAATTAGAAAAAAATAAAGGGATAAGTGATTTGAAATGAATTCATGGAACAAAATCATCTGCTTTGATGTTGATGACCCTTCAATAAGCAATTGATCAATTTGGATTCATGTCACATATAGACTCCTTAGGGATGATTGAATGTTGGGTTTGAACTCTGGAAGGCATGAGTTTTATTTGAAAATACCAAACCTTTTCAACTATTAAATCTCACAAACAAAAACAATAGATCACATCGGAAACCTCAAGTTTTTCCCTTAAAAAAACACAAAAACGCACAAAAAAAACAAAAAAAAAATGAAGAAGTTGGGTTGCCTCCCAGAAAGCGCTTAATTTAAATTCTTTAGCTCGACTTGGACCCCAAATATTATCCAATACCAACTTTCCACATTTTTAAGACCCCATTCTTGTCTACTTAAACTTGATTGTGATTGAGTCTCCCTTGTGGTTGGTAGAAAAGTTTTAAAATTGATTCAAGAAAAATTATAAAGGTCCCAATGAATGGGCTAGTCCCATGAAAATCAAAATGTGTCCATCCAATTTCTTTCCTAATCTTGCATGATACATCAAGGATAATTTTCACATTATTAGACTCAAGAGAGGATGAAATGGTGACAAAATGTTTTTTATTATCCCCCATGACGCAAGAGTTGAGAGAGGATTTATGGACCTTGAATTCGAGCTCAGGCTGGCTAACACTTTTAGAAACAGGTGGGGAATTTGAATGGAACCCAGTTTCATTTTCAAAATTGCTTATCGGAATTGGTTCCCTTTGAATAGAATTTTTAACCCCCAAAATTTCTAGATGATTTTCAATAATGGGTATAGAATTGAAGCTTGAGATTTCTTCCAATGGTTCAATTATTGGTGTTTCTAAAAAATCATCATTGGAGCAATATTCAGGACATTCAATCCATGAAGACAAATTTTCCCCTTGTGAATCCAAAAAATAAATTTCCTCCTGATTTAAATACCCATCAACAATTTCTTCATGTTCTTCAAGTCCCAAAGATTCAAAGTTTGGTTCTACAGTAAATTCAAGAGTGGATTGTGGGTAACTAGATTCTTCTAAAAAATGATGAGGAAGGGACAACCTGAGTGGGCATGGGTTTTGCAATTGTTTCAATGCTTATTAGTTCTACCCTCATTGACGAAACATCCGAATTTATTTTATCCATTTTTTAACACAATTTTTCAAGAATTTGTTAGGGGTTAAAATGGATAGGAGGTTTAACATCATGGACTTTCCTAGGATTGATATCTTCAAGCATCCTTAAGAGGGCTGAGAATTTATCCTTAAACAATCGTCATCCCATTGATTATACATCTCATCAGGTGTGGGGTATTCATTCAAGAGTTGATTAAAGAAATTAAAAAAGTTTGGTGATTCCCAATGTGGATTTCCAATTTGAATTAATCCCGAGTTTAGGTTGGGGACTCCTCAAGATATTCCATTAGGGAAGACTGGAATTTGGATTTGAGATTTTTTTTGGACAAAATGAAACATAAAAGGGAAAAGATAAGAGAAATTGTGGTGAGAAAAGAGAACTTGGATGATAAAATAAGGCGAGTTTCTAAGATACTTACTCGGGTCCCTAGCAACGACGACAAAATTTGGTTGCAACCAAATTTTGGAACTTGGGTTTGAATTGATTGAATTATTAAATGAGATTTTTAAAGACTTAAGTGAATTAAATTTAAAAATAATGATTTGGTCCTTAGTTATCACATGGGGTGGATTGGATGAATTTATTTTAAATTATTTCAATGTCTTAAATTTAAACATTTCCTTTAACGAAATATGAACATCCCAAATCACTCCCATAATTTTGAGTCTTCACTATCCTAAGGATAATTACCTATACACTTGGAGGATCATATTTATGAGCACTCCAAGGTAGAGGATATTTTTAGCACTTGGGATATATATCGGTAAAATTGGTGAGTTCAAAGGAGAATATACATTATTGAATGAAAATCTCAAAAAATAGAATTGATTAAGAATTATTAAACTGAGAAATAACATCCAATCCATCATATTGCTACTCTCTTGGATCAACCCATTAGAGGGTTAGCTCTCTATTAATGATATTCTATCAATGGAAGCGGGTAGTGGACTCATGAGGGTGGAATTGAAGAAGAATAAAAACAGAATTATGATCACTCCACCGTTGTGTGATAAAATTCACAAGTGATGGTGTGAATAAGTTCACACCTTGATTCAACGGTATCAACTTGATATTGAAAAGAATAAAATAATAGAATGTTAAGAAGAACTTTTATTAATAAATTATGGTGAATGAAAAACTTACATGATAAAAATTGATGATGTGATTACAAAATGAAAGTGGGAAATTACAATTGAAAGTAAACAACATCGATAGAGAGGAAAAACATGGATTGAAAGAAAAACTTCGATAGAAAGAAAAAACATGGATCCTAATTCCCTTCACCACCAGATCCTTATATAGGCATATTAGGAGTCTTAGGTTCACTCCTCAACACTCAATTCCATCCCCATTAATTGAGAGAGTCAAAAGGAGGGTGAGAAAATCAAGGGAAATTTGACGTTTCAAAGTTGACTAGGAAAATCGTCCAGATTCATCCCCCTTCTTGATGTGTGAATTTTTTACTGAAGATGGAAGAATCTGTAGGGGTTGTAGAAGGAAAATATCTTCTTCCATTTGTTCTATAACATCTTTAAAAAATTCGGGAAAATCAGACCAGCTTTTTGGAAGTTATGGTCGATCTAGTGGGATGATTTTATGGGTGTTCAAATATGACCCACCATTTAAATGTCAACTTCGGCTCTCGGTATCTCCATGAAAAATTTAGAATTATCTTTGGTTATAGTTGAATGAAATTATACCTATATTTTTATCTTTCTATAATAAAAATTTGAGCTTCATTGGGCTTGGATTATGGGTCCTACTTTTGTTTGATGGGCCTTAGGCCCATTATGCTTTGTCCAGAAAATTTCTTCATTCATGCTGAAAAATATCCATATTTACTTAGGATTCATCCATCGATCCTAAAAGATAAAATGTTCCAAACAAAGTGATCAATCATATCACAAAATATTAAATTCAAAAAATTAAAGAAATGAATTCCACAAATAGACGATTGATTGGGCCCAAATTTTCACTTTAAACATTAATTGCACTTGTGATTAGAAATGAAGATGAATTTATAAAATGCACTAAAATTGATGTATATGAAATTTTAAACACATTAATATTAAGATATTAACAATGAATATTATCCTCTTTCAGTGGCTAATCACACCCTCAACTTGAATTTTTCTAGTCCCGAGCAAAATGTATCTCAAAAATATAAAATTGAATTCCATTTTTTAAAAACATTTTAACATACATTGCTCACCAAAATAAATCATTCCAAACAATCATAAAACCTTTCAAAAATCATTTCACACAAGATAGGTCCAAAAACATATCCCAAACTCAAGCTCATTCCTTTGTTAAAATTCATTATCATATTTCATCTAATTTCAATTAAGCATGATGATGTGATGTGCATCACAAAAGACATGGGGCCCATTTTCTTATTCAAGGGGAAAAAATTGAAGTGCTAGGTGAGAATCACATTAAACCTTAATATGATTATCCAATTTTTGTTGTTTTTTTGGTTTTTTTTTGTTTTTTTTGAACCACAATAAATATGAAAAAACTAACTCTAGGCAAGAAAATTATGGAATCACAATCCCCAAGTGCTGGACACCACATATATTGTCAATTATATGATCTACATTTGAGATATAAATCCTAACTCTGGGTAAGACAACTATGGAGTCATGATCTCCAAGTGCCAGACGCCACACATTTGGACAAAACATTGCTTTATGTGGTCTTTTTTTGATTTTTTTGTCAGATACTTAAATTAAAATGAAAGTGGCCACAAACCCTATGATATGATGAAAGGGACACAATAAATAAAACTTATACCCAAGATCCAATGGACTTGCATTGTGTAATTTTTATTAAGAGGATGAAAATGTAAACTTTGGAAAATCACATCAGACAATCACACTTTCCAAAAACTATGCTCATGAACTTAAACATGCATTCAAATAATAATCAAGGCATTCAAAATCATTTTAAAATAAATTTTCATGTTTCACAATGTACATTAATGCATTCAAGGATAATGAATTTATTTATTTTTTGAATTTATTGTTTTATCATAAAATCCCAATTTTTTTGAAATCCAAGATTTTCACTCCCCCCAACTTAGAATGGAACTGCCCACAGTTTTGAAAGAGAAGATAAGAGAGAAAAAATAATTGCGAAGAAAGAGGGGATATGTGATTTGAAAATAAATCATGGAATAAAATCACCTGGTTTGCAGTTGAAAACCCATCAATAAGAAATTGATTACTTTGGATTCACATCACGTGTAGACTTCTCAGAGATGATTGATGGTTGGGTTTGAACTTTAGAAGGCAAGGCAGTTATTTGAAATAAAAAAAATGAATCAATACCTAAATCTCAAACACAAGAAGCATTATATCATATTGGAAACCCCAAGGGGTTTCCTTGAAAGAAAAAAAAAACACAAAAAAAAAGTGCAGAAGCCAGGTTGCCTCCCAAAAAGCGCTAATTTAAAGTCTTTAGCTCGACATGGACCCCCAAACTTATCCAATACCAACTTTCAACATCTTAATGAACCCATTATTCTCCACTTAAACTTTATTGAGATTGAGTCTCCCATGTGGTTGGAAGAAAAGTTTTAAAATTAATTCAAGAAAAATTATAAAGGTCCCAGTGAATGAGCTTGTCCCATGAAAATCAAAATGTGTCCATCCAATTTCTTTTCTAATCTTGCATGATACATCAAGGAGAATTTTAACATTGTTAGACTCAAGATAGGATGAAATGGTGATAGAATATTTTTTATTATCCCCCATGACGTAAGAGTTGAGAGAGGATTTATGGACCTTGAATTCGAGCTCAGGTAGGCTAACAATTTTAGAAATAGGTGGGGAATTTGAATGGAACCCAGTTTCATTTTCAAAATTTATTATCGGAATTGGTTCCCTTCGTTTAGAATTTTCAACCCCAAAATTTTCTATATTATCTCAATAATGGGTATAAAATTGAAGCTTGATATTACTTTCAATGATTCAATTATTATTGCTTCTAAAAAATCATCATTGGAGCAATATTAAGGACATTCAATCCATGGAGACAAATTTTCCCTTTGTGAATCCAAAAAATAAATTTCCTCCTGATTTAAAGACCCATCAATGATTTATTCATGTTCCTCAAGTCCCCAAGATTAAAAGTTTGGTTCTACAGTAAATTCAAGAGTGGATTTTGGGTAGCTAAATTCTTCTAAAGATTTTGAGGAAGGGACAACCTAAGTGGGCATGGGTTCTACAATTATTTCAATGTGTTTTAGTTCTACCCTTATTGATGAAACATCCGAATTTATTTTATCCATTTGATTACACAATTTTTCAATAATTTTTTGGGGATCAAAATGGATAGGAGGTTGAACTTCATGGACTTACCTAGGATTTATATTTTAAACATCCTTGAGAGGGTTGGGAATTTATCCTTTAAACAATTGTCATCCCATTGATTGTACATCTCATCAGGTGTGAGGTATTCATTCAAGGGTTGATCAAAGAAATTAAAAAATATTGGTGATTCCCAATGTGTATTTCCAATTTGATTTAATCCTGAGTTTAGGTTGGGGTACTCTTCAAGATATTCCATTGGGGTAGACTGAAATTTGGATTTGATATTTTTTTGGACACAAGGAAACAAAAAAGGGAAAAGAAAAGAGAACTGGTGGTGAGAAAAGAGAACTTGGATGAGAAAAGAAGGCGAGTGTTTAAGATACTTACTTGGGTCCCCAACAATGATGCCAAAATTTTATTGTGCTGAAATTTACCCAAGAAATATGGTAAAGGTAGTCACTTTAAGTACAACTTGGGTTATCGAATCCACAGGGACCAAAGAAGTAATATTTAGAAACACACATTCTATGGAGGTGATTTGGCTATAAAGTTGTCAACTTGGGTTTGAATTGATTGGATTATTAAAGGGGATTTTTAAAAGACTTAAGTTAATTCAATTTAAAAATAATTATTTGATCCTTGGTTATCACATGGGGTGGATTGGATGAATTTCTTTTTAAATTATTCCAATGTCTTAAATTCGAGCGTTTCCTTTAACGAAATATGAACATCCCAAAATCACTCCTATAATTTTGAGTCTTCACTATCTTAAGGCTAATTACCTATACAATTGAAGGATAATATTGATGATCACTCCAAGTTAGAGTATCTTTTTAGCACTTGGGATGTCTATCGGTAAAATTGGTGAGTTCAAAGGAGAAGGTACATTGTTGAATGAAAATCTCAAAAATAGAATTGATTAAGAATTATTAAATAGAGAAATAACATCCAATCCATCCCTTTGCTACTCTCTTGGATCAAAAAATTATAGGGTTATCCCTTAATTGATGCTATTATATCAATGGAAGCGGGTAGTAGACTCGTGAGGGTGGAATTTAAGAAGAATAAGAAAAACTGAATTACGATCACTCCACCGTTGTGTGATAAAATTCACAAGTGCTGGTGTGAATAAGTTCACACCTTGATTCAATGGTATCAACGTGATATTAAAAGGAATAAAATAATATAATATGAATAGGAAATTTCATTAATAAATTATGGTGAATGAAAAACTTACATGAGAAAAATTGACGATGTGATTACAAAATTAAAGTGGGAAATTATAATTGAAAGTAAAAAACATCGATAGAAAGGAAAAGCATGGATTGAAATAAAAATTTCGATAGAAAGGAAAAACATGGATCCTAATTACCTTAACCACCATCTCCTTATATAATAATATTATGAGTCTTAGGTTCACCCCCAAACAATCAATTCCATCCCCATTAATTGAGAGTCAAAAGGAGAGTGAGAAAATCAAGGGAAATTTGACGTTTCAAAGTTGACTGGGAAAATCGTCCAGATTCATCTCCCTTTTTGATGTGTGATTTTTTTACTAAATATGGATTAATATTTGGGGTCCATAGAAGTAAAATATCTTCTTCCATGTGTTCTCTAACATTTTTAAAATTTTTGGGAAAATTGGACAATCCGTTTGGATGTTATGGTAAATCTAGTGGGATAACTTTATGAGCGTTCAAATCTAGCCCGCCATTTAAATTTCAAATTCGACTCCCTTTATATCCATGAAAACTTCAAAATTATATCTGGCCATAGTTGAATAAAATGATCCCTATATTTGTCTATTTCTACAGTAAAAAATTTGAGTTTCATTGGGCTTGGAGTATGGACCTCACTTTTGTTTGATGAGCCTTAGGCCCATTATATTTTGTCCAGAAACTTTATTCATTCATGTTGAAAAATATTCATCTTCCCTTGGGATTCATCTATCAATCCTAAAAGATAAAATTCTCTAAACAAAGTTATCAATCATATCACAAAATATTAAATATAAAAAATTAAAGAAATGAATTCCACAAATTTACCCGGCAACAACGCCAAAATTTGGTTGCGCCCAAATTTACCCTACAGGTATAAGCAGTCGTTGAAGTACTTGTAGGGATCTAATCCATAGGAACCGAAGAAGAAACCTTGAGACGCTAAGATTGGATGTGAGGATTGGCTATGAAGTGGACAACTTGGTGGTTGATTTTGATTGAATAACTAATTATTTAAATTTAATAAAAATAGAAAAAACATAAATGTACTTGATAAAAAATAATTAATTAAGATGAGTAGATCCTAGGTTGTCGCTTGGGGTGGATTGGATGCACTTGTTTCTTAGAAAGTTTGAGATCACTAATTCAAGATGAATCCACAAAACGAGATAATTCCACAATCTCATTCACCAATTTAGTTCTTACACAATTCCAAGGCTAATCAAAAATTCACTTAGAGGATTGATTTCATGATCAATCCAAGAAATTTGATCATACTAGCACTCAAAATGTGTCATCGTTAAACTTGGCAAAGATGAAGAATAAGATAACTCATCGAATGGAAATCTTAAAATAACAAACAGATTTAAAAATTAAAGTACATGAAATAACATCCAATCCATAAACTTTTTACTCCCTTGGATCAACCCATGAGAGTTTTATCCCCCCATTGATGCTATTTTATCAATGGATGTAGGAATCAGACTTACGAGCACGGAATTGAAGAAGAAAAACATTAAAAAATGAACACTCCACCGTTGTGTGAGGAGTTCACAAGTACTGGTGTTAATAAATTCACACCTTGATTCAACGGTATCAATGTGTTAATGGAAATGAAATGAAATTAATAATATTAAAAATAACTTTTATTAAGAAACTAATGTGATATGAAAAACTTACATTATAGAAATTGAAGAAGCGATTACAAAATGAAAGCAAGAAAATACAATTGAATGAAAAACTTGCACACCACCATTCCCTTCACCACCATCTCCTTATATAGTCATATGAGGAGGCTAGGGTCTATACCTCATCAATAAATCCCTTCCCCAAAAATTAAGAGATTCAAAATGGGGGATGAGAAATAAATAAAATTGGTCATTTCAAAGTTGACCACAAAAATAGGACCAGATTCATCCACCCTCTTAGAGTATGAATTTGTAACCAAATATGGCCAAATATGAAGTGGTTATTAAAGAAAAATATCTTCTTCCAGGTTTCCTATATCATATTTCAAAATTTCAAGTCATTTTGTTCAGCCGTATGATTGAAATAGTGGGAGGACTTTATGGGCGTTCAGGTATGGACCACCATTTAAATGTCAACTTCAACTCCCTTTATCTCCATTAAAACTTCAGAATTAGCTTTGGACATAGTTTAATGAAATAATAATAATATTTTCATATTTCTATATTTAAAATTTGAGCTTCATTGGGCTTGGATTGTGTGCCGAACATTTGTTTGATGGGCCTTATGCCCATTATTCTTTGTCCAGAAAATTTCTGCATTAATACCAAAAAATATCCATCTTCCCTTAGGATTCATCCATCGATCCTAAAAAATAAAATTTTATAAACAAATTTATCAATCATATCCCAAAATATTAAATTCAAAAAAATTAAATAAATGAATTCCACAAATATATGATTGATTAGGTCCAAATTTTCACTTTAAACATGAATTGCACTTATGATGTGAAATGAAGTTCAATTTATAAAATGCACTAAAATTGTTGTTTATGGACTTTAAAATACATTAATATTAAGATATTAACAATTAATATTTGCCTATTTCAATGAATAATCAGTATAGTCTCCCCACAAGTACCTCCACTACACCCTCATTGCTAGTCGGTAGCCTCTGGCGTACGTGGAGGCGTGCTTGAGGCCTAGTGACAAACCGGCTCAGTGCACCATTTAAGTGGAATTCAGGTCAGGATGATACAATATGATTATATATGGGTGATAGTGGATCATTTTAAGAAATCATACAACTTTATAGCAATCAGGGCGTCGAGCTCAGTGGAGGTTTTGTCAAGGCATTATCTGGAGGAGGTGGTGCGACTCTATGGAGTCCCAAGGATGATCATCTCAGATCGAGATCCTAGTTTTACCTACTAGGCATGGAGAGGTCTCCAACATGATTTTTTTTCTCATTTATGCGTTATCAATACTTTTCATTCACAGATGGTTGTTCAAACAGAGCGGACCATCCAAAATTTTAAAGACATGTTGTGCTATTGTGTTATGTATTTTGGACGTTTGTGGATGAGGCACCTACCCTTGGTTGAGTTTTCTTACAATAATATTTTCCACTTCACTATTGATAGGACTTCGTTTAAATATTTGTATAACCGACCTTGGAGTTCTCTGTTGTGTTGTACTGGGGTCGGAGTGGTAGTAATTCTTAGGTCGGAACTAGTGCAGAATACGACAAAGATGGTACAAGTAATTAGTGAGAGGATGAAGATAGCACATGATCATCATAAATCCTATGTAGATCATAGGACTAGGCCTTTGGAATTTGAAATTGGAGATCATATGTTCTTGAAGGTGACTCCTTGTCATAAGAAGCAAAGGTTTGGTCACGGGAGTCAGCTTTCTCCCCAATTTGTTGGGATTTTTGAGGTGTTAACTCGTGTTGGAGTCATGGAATATCAGATAGAACTTACCCCATAGATGAGTAAGATATACTATGTTTTTCATGCATCACATATCCATCGTTATATTAATGATGATTCTCATGTCATCGATTGGGGCAAGATCGATTTTGATGATGATGTGACCTTCGAGGAGCGACCTGTGGAGATCCAATACTGTTTGGAGAAGGTGTTGTGTGGGTGTGCTATTCCCTTGGTTTGTGTCTTGTGGCAGAAAATGGCATGGAGTAGAGTACCTAGGATCATGAGTCATATATACACACTCAGTACCCCAATCTGTTTGATGTTGATCTCTTCTCTTCTAACATTGTTCTCTTGTAGATGTTGACCTTTCTGGTTTATGTGCTGGTTTCCTATTGTTGCTTATTGTGGCTTTACTCTTGTTTGATTTTTACCTCCCCCAGGAGAGTGTTTAGGAGCTGATTGTAGTTTTTGTGTGGTTTTTCACTTGTTTCCTATGATGAGGCGGTTGATCTCCTAAGATAACGAGATCTTTTAGAGGTATATCGTAGGGTGGTTGTTCGGACGACCCCTTTTTGTTTTCTCTCTAAGTTTGGTTTTGGATTCTCATGGATGAGAATTGTTTGAGATATATTTAATATAAGGGCCCAGGTCCATGTAGATTGACCCTTTGTATGTTTTCGAAGCTTGTGGTGCTCGAAGGCCTAGAGTGAGTCTAAAGGGGTTCGGCTGCTAAATAATGGAAATAGGGAGATTACACACCGTGTGAGTTTCACAGCTTGTGTAAGTATGGTTCATAGGATGTTACATGACATGTATTAATTTGAGGTTAAATTCCTTGTGGTGATGTGTTGTTCAAAAAAAATTGAAAACTTTACATTTACATTATGTGTAAGCTTTACACGCTGTGTAAAACCCCTGTGCAACATGGTTATAAAAGGTTCAACGGCTAGGGTTTTATCAAACCCTATGACCAGAGACGTCTTCTGATTCTAGGTAATCCAACAGCCCCCCTTTAGTTTTTTGGGATTCCTTTGATGGGGATTGATCCTTGGCTTCTCGTCTTCAATCCACGGTGACCCAAGGTGCGTTCTTTCTTGGTTTTCTAGTGGTTTATCCCTGAATGGTCTCATTTCCCCCCATTTCTTCTCACCATGTGATGATGAATCATCACCATGTTTCTAATGGAGTTTTTATTGGTTATTTGTTGGTGTAGAGTTGTCGTGACGTCCTTGGATGGATGAAGCTTCTTGCAGGAGAGGTGATTGGGATCCACAACATTGGTCCGTTCTCGTGTGAAGAACATTAACACCTTTGAGGTATTGGATTCATTGTTTCTCTATTTATTTATATGAAATCATAAATTGAGCATAGTTTATCCCTTTGGATGACAATGAAATTAACCTAATAGTGATTTAACCGGATTCATAAAGAATTGGTTGGCAATCACATGTTGATATGCTTTGTACCTTGATAACCGTTTGCCTCTTGATTTTCAAAATAGTGTGATATCTATGCTATGATTTGTTAACATGTTCTTATGCTTGGAGTAACATGTTGAAATTAACAAAGAGAATAAAGATGAAATTGATTTATAATTAATTGTCTTAAGAGTAACTAAAGAAGATACATGTTTGTAATATAGTATTTGTTGTAATTTTATGGTGATCAAATTGATGAAATGCACATTTATAATTGAAGATTATCTTCCATGTAATTAATGGAATTGATAAATAATGTGAAGCATTTTTATTCTTATTGATATTAATGAATTTCATGTTAATAAATCATAATTCCACAAGTTTTCTGAAACTGGAATGTATGCTTGGAAACATATTTAAATGAATTGTTTAATTAATTTAGTGGCTTGTTATATCCTGATGTCTTAAGTTTCCCATAGTTGGAACTTGTGATTAATGAATCGATTAAATTCAAGATGGGATAAAAATCGGTTGTGTGATAAAGATAATTGCAAGGGTTTGAGTTTCTTATCTTCTTGATAAGGTCGAGTTCCTGGATTTTGGAGTTGTGAGAGCTTGTTTATGTGTGAAAAATATATGCCTTGTTTTTAGAGCCTAGACCACCCTATTGGCTATGTTTGTTTGTTTCTTGATGCTTTTGTGATGTGAGTCTATGATGGATGAGCTTGGGATGACTGATGTGATATGGGTCGGGGAGGCCTAGATAAGATGTGAGCATGGGATGGCTGAGCCTGGGATGGATGACGTGATATGGGGAGGGGAGACCCAAATGTTGTGGCAGAAGTTGATGCATGTGATAGCGAGATGCATCAGTATATGCATGTGAGTGTCAGGAATGACACTAGAGATGATGGAACAGGATGGATATGGACTTACCCATTAATGTGTTGCTGAGAGACGGGATGCTCGTTTATGAATATGTTTAATGGTCGATGGTCAGAGTGCTTTTTTTATTTTAATTCTTTTCCCCACTGCTTGAGGCAGCTTGTTATGATTGGTTGCATGTTTCCTCTTGGTGGTAGATTAGGATGGTTTTCCTAGATCACCTGGATTATGGATTGATGTTAACAATGAATAAATAATTCTTAACCCATGGGGTTGGTGTTGATGGAATAAAAAATGAAAAAAAGATGTTAATCTTGATAAATTGAGGACTCCGTTTGCATTATGGTTGGTGGGCATAGACTTTAATCTGATGATTAATGTAATATAATTTGTTATAATGATAAAGTTTAATGAATGGATAATGAATTAATTAATGAAAAGTGAATTGTTCAATGAAAATAATTAATTTAATGTAGCTCTTTAAATGCTTGATTTCTTATAGGATATTTGGTGTTAGCATTTCCAACAGGGAGTCCAAGCGACGTTAGCTACAATTGAGTTTAACACTAGGTTATTTCCATGGTTTGGTTGTGTGATATGTTATATCTTGTATATTATGTGATTTCATATGCTTCCCTACCCATGTATGTTAGGGAAATTGACACCCAATGAACTTTGGGAGGGTGTTTTCTTCAACATCCCGATAGGAGGATGGATGAATGACTACCCCCTCTGGTCCAGCTATCTTCTCTTGGTAGTTACTCGTGTTGGTAGGCACAACAGTTCGTTTTCCTATATATGTGTATAGAGGGTTGTAATGGCTTGTGGTTATTTCACACACATGTATCTCTAGATATACTACCCAAGGATTATTATAGGTTTAAATTGTATAGGCTATGATGGCTTGAGGTACTTACTCAGTGTATGGGCTGTAATGGCTTGAGGTATAATACCTAATGTATGATACATGTCATACAGGCTATAGTGGCTCCCAGAAACTACTAGGTTTCTTTATATGGATATGTGGATGGGATGATGAGATTATGTGATGCATGAGGTGCATGTTGTGATGCATTTCTCTGGTGTCTTCGGCTTGAACTATTTTGGAGATAGATTGTCAGGACATGCAATGCTGGGGCAGAGTGACAAACTAGTGGGGAAATAGGAGCGGGGTCCTCTTGATGTTCCATTTCTATATTATACGCTCTTGTGTATGTGATACTTAGTGAAAGTTATCCATGGTGAGGATGTGAACTTATTATACCTGTTTAGTTGATGAGTTAGTTTCACTATTTTTTACTATGATTTGAGATGTTTCTTTATCTTTTACACGAGAAGCTCCAGGGTGTATCCTATTGAGTATACTATTATTCTCACCCTACACATATATAAATTGTTTTTAGGTCAGACGAATTAGGTTGGATATCGGTCCGGATATTACTAGTTCTTGGTTTTATAGGAGCTATTGGGGTTTGTGGTCGCTGCCATCTTTATCTTTTGGTACTTATAGTTTCTTGTTAGCTGTTATGGTATTGTATGGAATTACATGTCTGCACTTGGTATTTCTTTATATATATATGTCGGAGTAGGTGTTGATTGGTGTATCATTCTTATATCTCTATTTTTCATGTTCTTTTATAGGGTAATGCCTCCCATATGTATTCTTATTATACCCTTGGTGCTAGTCACCAACTTGGGGCCTACTAAAGGTGGGACTCAGGCAGTCAATATCTCTCTCCCCACCTTACAGTATCTTTGTGGGGAGTGAGTTATGACATGATTGATATGATAAGTGTTTAAATAATGATTAAGTATATGATATTTAGATTATGTAAAATGTTTACATAATAAAAATTGAATTATAAATTGTTTATAATTCATAAAATATCATATATTTGAAAAATAAGGGCCATATAATTATAAATATGAAAGTGTTCATATTTGAATTAATATAAAGGGTTTATATTCAAGTTTAACGAATGTATATAATATAAAGCTAAAATTATAAATTGTTCATAATTATCTTTTATTTATGAATTCTTCATAAATGTTTATCTCATGTTTAAATATGTGAATTGTTCATTTATTTAAAAGTTATTCCATGTTTTATTCATAGTTTTGAATTGTTTATATTATGAATGGTTGTATGCCAAAATTTTTATGATAAATTACTTCTAGGATAGATCCTTGAATTTTTATGATAGGATTGACACTACAATGAATTTAGTTTTTCATCTAACATGACCTCAATTTTTAATTGAAGTTATCATCTTAAATTTAGTTGTTAAATATAGTTTTTGAATATTAGGTGTTAGAGTTATGATGAATTTGGGTCTCTCTTGAGTAAAGTATCCCCAGGTAGAGGGACTTGGGGTCAGACTACCTACCCACCTAGAGGCTTATTCCCTATCTAGGCTGGTGAATATTGTTGAATATTTGTTACTTCAGGCTTACTTATGTGGATAACTCTATGCCTTTACATGATTTTTTTATGTAACTTATGCATATGATACATATGAATATTTATTAATATGTTTGGACTTTAATTCTGGGTGAGTAACACAAATTTTTGGGTTGCGTAAAGGGATACACATCAATATGGTCTGAACATATTGATATGGTGGAAGGAACATGATTTAAAACTAAATTACCAGAAGCATGCATACATAAAGGGGAATAACAAGAGATAAGATGGTGATATTGAATCCCATTCAAATACTATGTGTGAGATTCCTTCCAAAGCGACACTTGTTAAGACCTCGACCATCCAACTAGGTAGGACATGCCAAAGCTAGGTACCCATGGATTATCTTGTGTAAGGCATGCAAGGATAGGTGACACTAGAACGCCCTTGTGTGGGTCATGACAAAGATGAGTTCCCCTAGATTTACCATCGTTAGTTTGTTTTTTTGGGTTACACTAGCTGGGAGACCCTAATGAGATTAGGTTATCTGAGGAATAGAGTTGATTTTATCCATATGATGGATTGGACATAGAGTTGTTTATTCAACTATCCAAGAGTCGTATATGATTTTATTGGGATGAAGTTGTACCAAGAGAAGTTCAAAATTAATAAATAAAGGATAACACTAATCTTAAGTTAAATCATTTTCTGCTACGTTTTACTTTGATTTTATCACATGCTTGCATTATATCACTGAATCTTTTATAGTATCGATTTATTTTATTGTTTTTTATTTTTAAAAGACAATTCACCCTCCTCTTAGCATTATTCTTTGGCCAACCGGTATTAAATGAGATATTTTTATTTATTTCGAAATCCTAGTTTTTTTTGTTCAAAAATTGGTTTTGATTTTCAAAACCCTAATTGGTTTCAAAGTTCTTCCTTTTTATGGCATATTATTCACATGATCCTATCTTTTATGAAACCACTTATTCCTATTGGAATAATAAAATGTCTACTTTTCTTAAAAACATTAATTATATTGTCTGGAAAATGGTTATGCATGAATATATACCTAATAAATAACTAGAAGATAAATGCAGTCCTCAAGATATTACTGCTTTTGAATTTAATGTAAAATTTATGAATGTATTACATTGTGGCCTTGATTGCAATGAGTTTAATTTCATTTATTCTTGTAAAACGGATTATAAAATATGGAAATTACGTGAAGTCATACATGAAGGTACAGATAAAGTTAGACACTATATAGGATATGCATTATCAAGGTATTGAAAGTTTTTTCATGCATCCAAATGAATCTATTACTATAATGTTTGAAAGATTTACTGACATTTGCAATAGTAGAAAATATCTAGGTGATGATTTGTTCATAGAAACATCTGTGAGGAAAATACCATGGGTTTTACCTATTTTATGGGCTCCCAAAGTCACAGAAATCCAAGAAGTCAAGGATGTAAAGAAAATGGTAGTCGAAGAGCTCATTGGATCACTCATGATGTATGAATATGAAATGCCAAGTCGTAAAGGAAGCAATGAAAGTCATTAAAATGAAAAAGAACATAGTTTTTAAAGGTATTATAGATGAGTATTCTTTAAAAGGTGACACCGATGGAGAAAGTGAACTTGGGAAACTTGAAAAAATGGTGAAAAAACTTCTAAAGAAGAATAAATCATCCTGATGTGCCAAAAAGTAAGATCTAATTGAAGTACCAGAAGTGATGTATGACGAATGCAACAAAATAACCATATTAGATTGAAATGTTTGATCTACAAAACTAAGTTAAAAGATAAGAAAGGTAAGAAATATTTGAAAGTTTTGACTTTGAGTGATTCAACCTTCTCAAGTGACTCAAGTCTCAAATTTCTCATGGAACATCTCAAGAGAGATGATGATGCTAGTTCTCCTATCTCTCTCTCTCCTAAATCCTCTTCTTCTTGCTCTTCTTCTTCTCCATGGCCCCTGAGCTACGAAGAACTAGAATATGCTCATGATAAAATTGAAAATGGTATTCGTGAACTTGATTCTTTATAGAAAGTTCTCAACAAAAAATATAAATAAGTTCTTAATGAGAAAAATAAAGTTTTAAATGAAAAAGATCTTCCTTTAAAAGAAAAAGATTATTTGGTTTTGAAATTAAAAAATCAATCAGATGATGTTTTCAAATATGAAATCAAGGATTTCAAAATCTCTCTTTCTAAATTCAGTCAAGATGAAAAAAATCTTAACACGATATTTGATTCTCAATGTGTCAAAATAAATAATAATGATTTTTATTTTTCAAATAACGTGAGCTCTTCGAAAAATACAAATTTTTTGAAAGGTGTTTCTTAAAATAAGTTTTGTAATTATTGTGGAAAATATGAGAATTTAATTTATGAATATGATTACAAAAATTCTAGATATTATAGACATAAGTCTATCCATATTTCTAATAATCTTATTCAAAAATCTAAGTTTGAGTTCTCAAATCACTTTTAGTCAATCTTAACAGATCCAAAATTGTTCACTATCTCAATTTTTGTTTCCTCACACCGTCGAACCCAAAATTTGTGTACCAAAAGACACTCTCTTTTGACATCTTACTGAAATAGATATGCCCTAAATACTTGTGTGTGTGTGTGTGTATTATATGAAAATTATGATTCATATGCATGGTATATTGATCCATGCAACTAAAATGATAAACTATTATCATTTATCATTATCCCATATTAGTTATCATTTACTATACAGTTTCATTTGATGAAACATTTGGGAGGACTTACATTCATGTATATGATTCATGAACCATTCCTGAAATTTACTCATGTTTTATGTATGCATGAGTAAATGTGACTACCCAAGGAGTGTCCTTATGGATTATATTAACCACTTCCATATGATGGAAAGAGTTTTGTGTGTGTGTTTTCATGATGTTGCTTGTCCAAGACTCTTCCCCACATGTAGCTCTTCCTCTCCCACCCCATGCACGTCATGAGATTTTATCACATCATTGGGGGTGGAGAATCTCGCACATGTGATGTGTGATTCAGTTATCATGTGGATACACTGCGTTGTCTTACAATCTAAAAAAAAGTGATGAATGTAATACATCTTTCTTGGTCTTTTATTTTATTGTTGAAGTGATATAGGGGCATGGCCCTCTCATAGTGATTTGATTGATTTATGGAATTCCCTTGGACATGACCTTATTTATTATAATTGGACTTTACAAGTGACATGATTTAATGCATGGCCTAATTTAAGTGATAAATTAACTATATTAAATGGATCCAATGCGCCTTGAGCGATTTCAGTTGCCTTTTTATGGAATGTTGGGCTAAGGGATCATAGGGAAAATAGATTACATGTACTGATTATGACTGAGGTACCTAAAGTAGGGTTGTTTTCCATGGCATGTCACAACCCCTTGATCGAGGATGGTTGACATGACATCCACATCTCTTGGGTTGCTGGACATGACGTTCCACTCCCCCTTGCATAGGAGGTTGGGTATGGCCCACCTCGCCACTGACCGTGATACTTGGCATGGCGACCTTTATTCATGATGTGATATAGGCATGACCCGTCTTCCCTTGTTTATGATACTCGACATGGAGACCTACATTGAACATGATCCTTGGGCATGACTACCCTTATTCATTATTATGGGACTATATTTATTAGTAGTAGTAGTATTATGCACGGACGCCTGAGTTACATCCCAAGTCATGGATAATACTATGTATCCATATATATGGATATAAGTGTCACTATGCCTATAGTGTATACACACACACACACACACACACATATATATATATATATATATGTGTGTGTGTGTGTGTGTATATATATATACTTAGAGACATTTCTCACTTAATATGAAGTAGGTATAGTCAGCCAGGTGTCTTTGAGGAACCTGAGCCAACCAATTTTTATTTATTTTTTTACAGCACAACTTTACCTTTGATATACATGCACACTGCTTTATTATATATGCATGGATTGAATTATTCATTTGACACCATTGGTGGTGGCCTACTGAGTATATCTCACACCCTATTTGGATCGCTATTGCATCGGGGTACCCGAGTAGACCTCATGTTTACAGGATCAAGTTCCTGGATTGAACTTGCTTGTTGTTACCCTTCTTGGCTAGGTTGAAGTACGGGAGCAGAGGGCCGAGATGGTGCTTGTGATTCTATTGTAGATAGCTACAATGTCTTTTATTTATTTCCTTTGTTAGTCATACTTTGTATTGTACACATGTTGTATGTTTATTTGTATGTTGTAGCAAGTTCATATATGATACATTCATTCATTTAGTTTTGCTTGTCGATTTATTATATTTCATTGAATTTACTTATTATTGATTTAGCTGTATTTATTATTGATCCAAAGGGTATATTTTCCCTAAAATACCTCCTTTACACCCTCATTTCTAGTCGGTAGCCTCTGGAATACGTGGATGTGTTCTTGAGTCCTAGTGATCAACTGGCTCGGGGCACCATTTAAGTGACATTCAGGTCAGGATGCTACACTATGATTCTCTATGGGTGATAGTGGATCGTTTGATTAAATCAACCCACTTTATGAAAATCAAGGAGTTGAGATCAGTGGATGTTTTTTCGAGTCATTATCTAGAGAAGGTGTTGCAGCTCCACGGAGTCCCAAAAACGATCATCTCAGATCTAGATCTTCATTTTACCTCCTGGGAATGGAGAGGTCTCCAACATGCTTTTGGATCTCAATTATGCGTTAACACTACTTTTCATCCGCAAATAGATGATCAGATAGATCAGAACATCCAGAGTCTTAAAGACATGTTGCGCTCTTGTGTTCTGTATTTTGGAGGTTTGTGGATGAGGCACCTACCCTTGGTTGAGTTTTCTTACAATAATAGTTTCCACACCACTATTGGCATGATGTCATTTAAATCTTTGTATGACTGGCCTTGGAGTTCTTGGTTGTACTGGAACGAGGTCATAGAGGATGTAATTATTAGGTTGAAACTAGTGCAGAATACAACAAAGATGGTACAGGTAATTTGTGAGAGGATGAAGACAACATGGGATCATAATAAATCCTATGTCGATCATAATAGGAGGCCTCTAGAATTCAAAGTTGGAGATCATATGTTCTTGAAGGTGACTCGTTGTCATAAGAAACGAAGTTTTGGTCATGGGAATAAGATTTATGCCCAGTTTTTTTGGATTTTCAAGGTATTGGATCGTGTTGGAGTCATGGCGTATCAGATAGCACTTTGCCCATAGATGAGCTGGATACATGATGTTTTTAATGCATCACAACTCCATTGTTATCTTCATAATAATTCTCATGTCATCAATTGGGGTGAGATCGATGTTGATGACGAGGCAATCTTTGAGGAGTGGCCTATGGAGATCCAGGACTATTACGAGAAGGTGTTGTGCAGGTGTGTTATTGCCTTGGTTCGTGTCTTATAGTGGCACAATGGAATGGAGGAGAGTACCAAGGAACGTGAGTTATAGATGTGCACTCAGTACCTTGAGTTTTTTGATGTTTATCTCTTATATTCTAACGTTGTTCTCTTGTAGATGTTGACCTTTCTGGTTTATGTGCTGGTTTCCTCTTGTTTCTTGTTGTGTTTTTACTCTCATTTGAGAGGTACCTCACCCGAGAGAGTGTTTTGGAGCTGATTGTAGTTGTTTCTTGGTTTTTCACCTGTTTCCTCTGATGAGGTGGTTGATCTCATGATATGGAGAGATCTTTGAGAGGTATACCGCAGAGTGGCTATTCAGATGACCCCTTTTTGTTTTCTCTCTGAGTTTGGTTTTGGATTCTCAATTATGAGAATTGTTTGAGTGATATTTAATATAAGGGCCCAGATCCATGTAGATCGACCTGTTTTATGTTTTCGAAGCATGTGGTGCTTGGAGGCCTAGAGTGAGTCTGGAGGGGTTTAGCTGCTAAATAATGGAAACATGGAGATTACATGCCATGTGGGTTTCATGGCTTGTGTAAGGATGGTTCACATGATGTTACATGAAATGTATTAATTCGAGGTTAAATTCCTCATGGTGATGTATTGTTCAAAAAACAGTTGAAAACTCGACATTTACATGATGTGTAAGCTTTACACATCGTGTAAAACCCCTGTGCAGCGTGGTTATAAAAGGTGCAGTGGATCGAGCTTTCTCAAACCCTATAACCAGCTATGTCTCCTGATTCCAGGAGATCCAACATCCCTCCCTTCAATATTTTGGGATTCTTTTGACGGGGATTGATCCTTGGCTTCCCATCTTCGATCTTCGGTGACCCATGGTGCATTCTTTCTTAGTTTTCTAATGGGTTCTCCCTGAATGGTCTCATTTCCCACCATTTATTCTCTCCATGTGATGAAGAATCATCACCATGTTTCTAATGGAGTTTTTCTTGGTTATTTTTTGGTGTATTGGTGCCGCGAAATCCTTGGAGGGATGCAGCTTCTTACAGGAGAGGTGATTGGGATCCACAATGTTGGTCCGTTCTCATGTGAAAAACGTTGACACCTTTAAGGCAGTTGATTCATTGTTTCTCTATTTATTTATGTGAAATAATAAATTGTGCATAGTTTATCCCTTTGGATGAAAATGAAATTAACCTAATAATGATTTAATCAGATTAATAAAGATTTTTTTGGTGATCACATGTTGATATGCTTTTTACCTTGATAGCGGTTTGCCTCTTGATTTTCTAAATAGTGTGATATCTATGTTATGATTTTTTAGCATGTTATTATGCTTGGAGTAACATGTTGAAATTATTAAAGAGTGTAAAAATGTATTTTATTGATAATTAATTATCTTAAGAGTAATTAAAGAATAGACATGTTTGTAATCTAGTATTTTTTGTAATTTGATGGTGATAAAATTGATGCAATGCACATTTATAACTGAAGATGAAATTTCTTGTAATTAATGGAATTGATAAATAATGTGAAGCATGTTTATTATTATTGATAATAATGAAAGAAATATTAATAAATCATAATTCCACAAGTTTGATGAAACTGGAATGTATGCTTGGAAACATGTTTAAATCAATTGTTTAATTAATTTAGTGGTTTGTTATAGTCAGATGTATTAGGTTTCCCATATTTGGAACCCATGATTAATGAATCGATTAAATTCAAGATGGGATAAAAATTGGTTGCGTGATAAAGATAATTACTAGGGTTTGAGTTGCCCGTCTTCTTAATAAGGTCGAGTTCCTAGAGTTTGGAGTTGTGAGAGCTTGTTTATGTGTGAAAGCTAGATGGCTTGTTTTTAGAGCCTAGATCACCCTATTGATTATATTTGTTTGTTTCTTCCTGCTTTTGCGATGTGAGTCTGTGATGGATGATCCTGGGATGACTGATGTGATATGGGTCGTGGAGGACTAGATGCGATGTGAGCATGGGATGGCTGAGCTTGGGATGTATGACATGATATGGGGAGGGGAGGCCCAAATGATGTGGTAGTAGTTGACGCATGTGATGGCGAGATGCATCGGGATATGCATGTGAGTGTCAGGAATGACACCAGATATGATGGAACATGCTGAATATGGACTTACCCATTAATGCGTTGTTGAGAGCTTGGATTCTTGTTTATAAATATGTTTAATGGCCAATGGTTAGAGTGCTTGTTTTATCTCCATTATTTCCCCACTGCTTGAGGCAACTCGATATGCTTGGTTGCATGTTTATTCTTGGGGGTAGATTAGGATGGTTTTCCTAGATCATTTGGATTGTGGAATGATTCTAATAATGAATAAATAATTCTTAACCCATGGGGTTGGTGTTGATGGAATAAAAAATGAAGAAAGATATTAATCTTGAAAAAATTTGGACTCAGTTTGTATTATGCTCGGTGGGCATAAACTCTAATATGATGATTAATTTAATATAATGTGTTATAATGATAAAGTTTAATTAATGGCTAATGAATTAAATAAGGAAAAGTGAATTGTTCAATGGAAGGAAGTAATTTAATGTAGCTCTTTAAATGCTTGATTTCTTATTGGATATTTGGTCTTAGCATTTCCAACCCGGAGTCCCAGCGACGTTAGCTATAGTTCAATTTAAGACTAGGTTATTTCCATGGTGTGGGTGTGAGATATGTTATATCTTGTATATTATTCTCTTTCATATGTTGCCTCACCCATGTCGGTTCGGGAAACTGACACCCAATGAACTTTGGGAGGGTGTTTTTTCCAACATCCCGATGGGAGGATAGATGACTGACTACCCCCTTTGGTCTCGCTATCTTCTCTTAGTATTTACTTGTGTTGGTACGCACAACAATTCATTTTCCTATATATGCATGTAGAGGGTTTTAATGTCTTGTGGTTATTTCACACACATGAATATTTGGATATACTACCCAAGGATTATTATAGGTGTAACTTGTATAGGTTGTGATGGCTTGAGGTACTTGGTGTATGGGCTGTAATAGCTTGAGGTATAATACCCGATGTATGATACATGTCATACAGGCTATGGTGGCTCCCAGAAACTACTTGGTTACTTTATATGAATATGTGGATGAGATGATGAGATGATGTGATGCATGAGTTTCATGTTGTGATGCCTTTCTTAGGTGTCTTCGACCTGACTTGTTTCGGAGAGAGATTGTTAGGGCGTGCGATGTTGGGGCAAAGAAAAAAACCAGTGGGGAAATAGGAGCAAAGTACCCTTGATGTTTCATTTTTATATTATATGATCATTTTTATAAGATACTTGGTGAGATTTATCCATGTTGAGGATGTGAACTTATTATACATGTTTAGGCGATGAGTTAGTTTCACTGTTGTTCATTGTGATTTGACATGTTTCTTTATCTTTTTCACAAGAGGCTCTTGGGTGGATCCTATTAGTTATACTATTATGCTCACCCTACTCATATATAAACTGTTTTTCATATCAGTCATAGTAGGTTGGAGATCGGGCTGGATATTACTAGCTCGTGGTTTTACAAGAGCTATTTGGGTTCGTGGTCACTGCCATCTTTATCTTTTGGTACTTATAGTTTCGTTTTAACTGTTATGGTATTATATGACATTTCATGTTTTCACTTGGGATTTATATATATATAGGATCAGGTCTTGATTGGTGTATCATTCTTATCTCTCTCTTTTTCATGTTCTTTTATAGGGTAACGCCTCCCATATGTATTCTTATTATACCTTTGGTGGCAGTCACCAACCCGGGGCCTACTGGAGGCAAGACTTAGGCAGTCAATATCTCTCTCCTCTCATTACGGTATCTTTGTGGGGAATGGGTTTTGACATAATTAATATGATCAAAGTTTAAATAATGATTAAGTATACGATATTTAGATTATGTAAAATGTTTACATAATAAAAATTGAATTATAAATTGTTTATAATTCATAAAATATCATATATTTGAAAAAGAAGGGTCATATAATGATAAATATGAAAGTGTTCATATTTGAATGAATATAAAGGGTTTATATTCATGTTTAGGGAATTTCTATAATATAAAGCTAAAATTATAAAATGTTCACAATTATGTTTTATTTATGAATTGTTCATAAATATTTATCTCATGTTTAAATATTT
Organism: Viscum album; assembly: GCA_963277665.1. Taxonomy (NCBI): domain Eukaryota; kingdom Viridiplantae; phylum Streptophyta; class Magnoliopsida; order Santalales; family Viscaceae; genus Viscum; species Viscum album. Next base: position 129,580,102 of record OY728137.1, read on the forward strand.
GATTTGTTCATTTATTTAAAAGTTATTCCATGTTTTATTCATAGTTTTAAATTTTTTATATTATGAATGGTTGTATTCCAAAGTTTATATGATAAATTTCTTTTTGGATAGATCCTTGAATTTTCATGCTAGGATTAACACCATAATGAATGTAGTTTTTCATTTAACTAGACCTCAATTTTTAATTGAAGTTATCATCTTAAATTTAGTTTTTGAATATAGTTTGTGCATATTAGGTGTAAAATCCCGTATTTTTGAACCAGGTTAAAATACGAATGTTGTCAATTTTTTTTTCGGTTTATCAATGGGTCAGTTTTTTTTAAACCCAGCTCTGGAATTTAATTCTGAGTGTTGGAACACCTAAAGGTGTTGTTTTTGTACTTGCATAATTACCCTATAATTTTAGCGGGTGTCCCGATGAGTCTCGGGAGCACCGAATTTGGAAAAATCCACTTTAATAGATATGTGAATTCAACGCACAGTTGCGGTCCAACCCATGCAGTTTATCATATTTAATAAATTATTTAATTAAATTAAGTAAGTTTAAATGATATATTGTGATTAATTAAAATAAAGTTTTTAATAATAATAATAATGAAGTTATTATTATTATTGTGGTTGTTTAATTAAATGAATGATAAATAATTAATTAGATGGCGGTTGAAGAAATTAATGTGGATATTGGATTTACTGAAGAACCATTTTAATTAAATAAAGAGTTTCAGAATTATTAAAGGACCATTTATTATTAAATGGAGGAATGTCCTAATAATAATAATGTTATTATAATTATTATGGTGTCATAAATTATTTTAATGCTTTGATATTTTAATTGCATGTTAAATGAGTGTATCATTTATGAGAATTTAATGTGGCTTTTGAGCTTCTCAAAGAAACATTTAATAAACTGAGGAGTTTCAGATTTAATGAAGCGTTGTTAATAAGTACTAGTGTTGGGTTTATCAAAAGTTTGAAAAATAATAATAATGAGGTTATTATTATTTTAGTTTTATGAATGTAATAATTATTATTATTATGGAAATTAAATTAGGGGTTATGGGTTAGAGTTTTTATCATATTAATGATATTGTAATAAATTGGGAGTTTCATAATTAAATATGGAATGTTTATTAAGAGAATAATGAATGGAGAATATTTTTTAATTAAATGGGGTGTAACATTTATGTAAAAATATTTTAATTGGACGTTTAATGAGGTGTAATAGTTATGTGAAATTAATGAGGCTTTTGAGTATCTCAAAGCAACGTCCAATTAAATAAGAAGTTTCGTAATTAATAAAGAACTGTTTTTTATTTAATAAGAGGTGTTGAGTTTTATCTAAGGTCGAATAATAAGAATAATAATAATGTGATTATTATTATTATGGTTTTATGAGGGGTTGTTATTATTATTATGAATAATAATAATATTGGATTTTTTGGGGGTTTCATTTAATTAAATTAAAGGTAAATAATAATTTAATTAATCGCTACGAAGCAGAGGTTTATATTTAATTAATTTGTGTTGAGATAATTAATTAAATAACGATGAGTTTGAGTTTTTAAATTTAATTAAATTGTGTTGAGAGAATTTAATTAAAAAAACATAAAGTGGGGAATTTATTTAATTAAATTTTGTGAATGAATTTAATTAAATAATGTGTAAATAAGGAGTTGGGTGTTATCAAAGTAGGGTAATTTTAAATGATAATATTAAATGAGGAATAAATATGGAGTTGAGTTTAATTTAATTAAATCATTTTAAATGCAGATATCAGGTTGTGCACGGTTAGTCAAATAGTGTGGGTCAGCTGTGCGGTTACCCGAGTTTTAAAATGATTTATTTTTTATTTTATTTTAAATAAAAGAAATATTTAATAATAATAATTATATTATTATTATTATTATTGTGTTAATTTGATTGGATAATTAATGGGGGTTTTCAGAATTAATTGTGAAATATTTATTTAAATAGACTATTAGTTTATCTTGGAGATAATTGGTATTTGGGGGAGATAACATGAGGGTGGCGCACCACCATACGAGAGGAACAAAAAAAATGAACGAGGCCCCTCCTTTGAGGTGCACTACACCCCCCTCACCAGCTCCTCATCGTGTGATCAAATCCTCCCAGTGTCTTCTCGAATCTTGTCTATCTCGGTGAGGTGAGTTTGTCTGCATTTGTTTTGTGATTCACATCGAGCATTTGGCTCCTCCCTCACCCTGTTTTCTCAGACAAAACCCTAAGGTTCGGGTTTTATTGTGTTTCCTTGTTTCTTCGGTTCTAGGGATGTGTAAGGGGCTCCTCTAGACCCTTTGGACTATATTCTGGAATCCTCCGGCAAAGGCTAGGAAGATGGATTTGTTTTCGCTTTTCCGTCATGTTTTGGGTAAGGTTATATAACCGTGTTATTGTTTCTCATCATTCAATTAAGGGTTTGATATTTTATATGAGTCCCTCGTACATAGTTAGAGGTGCGTTGGTCCTTACAGCTTTGATTCTGAGTTCCTTTTTAATATTTTGAATTTTATTTTTATTATTTCAGGGTGCGCGCATGAATATATATATATATATATATATATAATGTGCGCTCGCATTTGATTGTGGACCAGTTGTGGACTGGTTGTCTCCAATTATATTAAATCGCTTCAGATTTAAAATGGTGTCACCCCGAGTTAGGGTCTCAAATCCTTAACACTTTATTTAAGAATTATATCTTCTTTAAATAAATTGAGAATGTGAATTTCCTTGATTATGATATGTCGATTCATGACACTTTTGATGTTATTAAATTATGTCGCCCACATGAGATAAATGAGGACTTGACCATATGTTGATTTTATGCATGTTTTGATAATTTAGTTAAAGTGATATGATTATACAGTTAAATGATTTGGATGGGAAGATTGGGTAATAGGATAATTAATTGTAGAATTAATTATCAAGTCATGAGTAGGAATAAAATTCTGATTTTTTACTGATTATTGAGCATATTGAATATTTGACATTTTTGAAATATAAATTGGAAACTAGTAATAATTAATGGATGGATTAATTATTACATATTAAAAGGTAAATGGTTAATTAATTGATGATTGGTTAAAGATATAAGATTTAATTAATTGATTTTTGAATTAATAAATTTGCATGCATTAAATTAAGATTGTGAATTGATTGTTTGTTTTGACTGTTGTCCAAGGGTACCTTTTGATGGGTGTTATTTGTCCATGCCTTAAGTTGTCTTGGATAGAGTTGTTTAAAAATATGATATGCTGTGTGAGATGGTTTCTAAATATATGGGTTTTGTTCAGCATGTTTTGAGATGATTATGACTTTTATGTAAATTGTTAAAGTCCTAGATGAATCACTGTTTGAGTGGATGGGTTCAGACTTGATAAAGAGTTTGGATAATTAATTCTTGAGTTAATTATTTATTTGGATTGATAAGAATAATTAATTTTTAATTAATTATTTACTATTGAGATGTTTAATGGATAATTAATGGCTGACTTTTGACGGGCGATTTATGTTGTTAAGTAATTGTTGATTTAATTAACAAATTGGATTAATTAATTTATAAATTAATTAATGGATGGTTTTGGGGTGTTAGACATGGAATTCTATACCAATGATAAATATATATGTATGATTGATAAATGGGTTGTCAGATAGGGATTGATGCTCCAAATACTCACGGGGTTCTAAACATGGAGTTCTACACCCATCTTGCAAGAAAATATTCTTTTATGGGTCAGGGACTGATGCTCCAAATACCCATGGGTTGTGAGAAAAGGACTGATGATCCAAATACCCGCGAGGGTGCTATACATGATGTTCTACACCCATTAATTGGCATTATACTATGGGTCCAATTGTTCGTACATGAAATGAATTAATGGTTAATGAAAACTGTTGCGACATAATGATTTTTGAATTGAATATGATAAAGGGTTCAGAATTATTAATGAATTGGGTGAATCACTATTAGTGGACGAACCCAGGAGTGAATCACTATTTCAGTGGATGGGCTCAAACATAGTATATGAAAGATTAAATTGAATAAATTATGACACATTATCCAATCCAAAGAACAAGCTTGGATTCGGTCTTTACTTTGATTTCTTAGATGGACTTTAGAGACATCTGTGGTGAGTGGTGAGTGACTTATATGGGGAATGTCGGGCTTAGGAAGAATCTCAAGACTTTCATAATTTAATGAGGTTTGAAAAATTGAAAAATTAAAATGATTATGCAATGATTGTTGAGTATACAAGACAAATGTATAATGCACGTTCAGACACCAGCTGAAAGCTAAAGCGGGTACTTGGGTATATAGTTACTTTGTACTTCTTACCATATTTATACATGCTTTCACATGGTTTAAATTATTTATCAAATTTCTGGATTTGGGGTAGACACCGGTAGTCCCAGCCTACTGATATTTATATCTCACACCCTATTCGGGCCGCCACTGCACTGGGGTACCTGATTAGATTCTATTTGGTTGTAGGATTCTGTTGTCTGCATTTACCTGGAAGATAGGAGCAAAGGACCGAGCAGAATCTTGGGATGCTCGAGGAGACCTCCCTTGGGGCTTGGAGTTATTGTTTATTTATTTTTGTAATGGAATGTTCAGAATGCTACTTTGTTCATTGTTTTCCATTTTTTTCATTAGCATGTCATGCATGCATATGCTGTATAATTGGCATTGTCCATTTGTTTGTATAAGATTTATAAAATATGACTTCCACTGCTTTATCATCTATTAGACTACTTCTACTATTTATTTTCATTTTTTTATTTAATCTGATATACTAAGGTGAAACTCTAATAAGAGGGTATAGTATCCCCACTGACTATCCTTAGACCCTCGCTGCTAGTCGACAGCCTCTGGCGTACGGGGAGACGCGCTTGAGGTCATGTGGTGACCGGTTCGGCCACCGGTTTAGGGGTGAGCCGGGTTAGGACGTTACAAAGTGGTATCAGAGGGTTTTTTCTCTTTATCTTACTGTTTTGGGGTTGGAAGACACGAGACTAGGAATGTGTAGGTGCTTCGGTTAATAATTGTGATTGGGACTGATCACCCCATGTACGGGAAATGACCAAGTGTCCAGGGAAGGGAATTGATGTTTGTACTATTAGAGGTTACAGTTGATATGATTTCACCTTGAGTGACTGGCGTATTTTCCACAGTTTATTGATTTTGTGAATTTTGAAAAGAATAATTTTCTTGGCCTGATATGGCAAGGGAGTTTTGTACATGCATCATCTTAGTCACTTAGAGATTTACATGTCATGCATATAACATGCCATGTAGTTGCATTAGTAGCATGCCTACTAATTTGGATTGTGTTCCTCGGGTGCAATTCCAGGTTTTGATCTGCTTTAGCATGCCTCTCTAGATAGCTTGTTTTGGTGATAGATTTAACATGCTTGAGTGATTATATGCCATACTGCCTTAGTTATTAGCATGTTTTTTGTTGTGCCATAATTTTGTGTTATAGCATGTTGTTGTGTTACTTATTATGCTAAAATGCTATTGATGTTTTGATATATTAAAGGGCTGCTAAAGTTAAAATGTTAAATGAATGTTGATTGTGATAAATGGTATCCAACTGCCAGCGATAAGGTGTATGGGCACCTTATCGATTGGTAGATAGCCCACCCACGTGACTAAACCATATAACCATAGTATTATTTGAAAATGATTATGAATGTAGAAATGTTGAGTTTTGATTGTAATGAACCATTGTGGGGTTGCTTTTGAAGAACACGAATTAAATAAATGGGACTTTTAGAGGTCTCCTTTTTGTAGAAAATAATTTATATGCTAAATTGCCTGTTAATATTTGAATAACACTGAATGTTAAAAGTTTAAAGAGGATGTTTGTGATATCATGCTTATTTTGTTGTAGGGTATTATTTTGAAAACAAAGTGGATTGTTGTGAAAAAGTACTTGTGTGTTTGTTGAAATTCATTCAAATGATGAAAGGTTGAAATGAATTAATTAAAATGGATAAAATGAAAAAGGGGATTTTGAATCTTGTGTTTTTGGTTTTGTGTGACCAAGAGAGAGGGTCAGAGTTAATGACCGTAAGGGTCTAACCTATGGTAGGTAGCACCCATAGAATGTTCTAGGATATTAAAGTAAGTTCTTCCCACTTCTTGGGAGGACTTCTTGGGACTCGGCTGTTTTGGCACGCCGATAGGTTTATGTTACGACTTTTATGATCAATGTTTGACATGGTGATCGTGGTTCGAGGAATTTCACATGAATGGGTTAATGTGTTCTAAAAACATGAGCTGGTGAGCAGATGATCTTTTCTTGTGATGTCATGGAAAATGTTAAGGTGGGTATTATTGCATCATTTTCGATAAACATTTCATCAGGTGATGTCGATCTTTTAGAACAGAGTTGTCCGACAATAGTTTGACTGATCTTTATAATGACCTTGGTTTTTCTCTTAGTATTCTCTTCTGAATACGACGAGCATGTGACCTATCTTGACTTTGTTATGGAGACACTAAGATAGCATTGGTCTTACGCCACACTACAGTTTAAATATTGTTGGGCTTGATGAGTGGTTGTTATCTAGGTAGTATGCGGGAAGCGTTGATTCTTTGGGATACTTTTCTTTTTGTGATAGGGAATGGTTGTTTTAAAATATCCTTGTGATGACTTGACTTGGAAATTTCACCAGAGGTCAGGTAAGGACTTCATTTTACATGCATATGGTTTTGGATAGTTTTAAAGGAACATCGTCAGATAAAGGGCGAATTGGGGTTTTGGGTCTGTGACGTCTTTCGAGGGAAGCATGTGAAACCTATTCTGTTGATTGATTGAGATTCATCCGTTTTCGTTGACGAGGTCCTTCTAATGACCTATGATATAAGAATTGTTTCGATGTTTAAGCTATAAACTGAGCATTGGCTCTAGTTTTAAAGGCTTAACCATTAGGCTTGTGAAGGGTTAAAGGTGTGTTTGGTGTTGGGAACACAACACGTCACTTCTAACAAGATTAAATGACCTTGGTAGGTTGGTTGTCTTAGTAGTGGTTCCTGATGGCTTCTCGGGTACGAGAAGTTTTTAAGGTGGGTATATTGTAAAATCACGTGTTTTTTAACCGGGTTAAAATACGAATGTTTTCGAATTTCTTTTTTTCAGTTTATCAACGGGTTAGTTTTTTTTAAATCGAGCTCCAGAATTTTATTCTGAGTGTTAGAACACCTAAAGGTATCGTTTTTGGACTTGCGTAATTACCTTATAATTTTAGCGGGTGTCCCGAAGAGTCTCGGGAGCACCAGATTTAGAAAATTTCACTATAATGGATATGTTCATGCAACGCACAGTTGCGGTCCAACCCGTGCAGTTTATCCTATTTAATAAATTATTTAATTAAATTAAATAAGTTTATATGAGATATTGTGACTAATTAAAAGAAATTTTTAATAATAATAATAATGAAGTTATTATTATTATTATTGGGGTTGTTTAATTAAATAAATGATAAAGAATTAATTAAATGATGGTTGAAGAAATTAATGTGGATTTTGGGTTTATCGAAGAACCGTTTTAATTAAATAAAGAGTTTCCGAATTATTAAAGGACCATTTATTATTAAATGGAGGAATGTCCTAATAATAATAATTTTATTATTATTATTATGGTGTCATAAATTATTTTAATGCTTTGAGATTTTAATTGCATGTTAAAGGAGTGTATCATTTATGAGAATTTAATGTGGCTTTTGAGCTTCTCAAAGAAACATTTAATAAAATGTGGAGTTTCAGATTTAATGAAGTGTTGTTAATAAGTAGTGGTGTTGGGTTTATCAAAAGTTTGAAAAATAATAATAATGATATTATTATTATTTTAGTTTTATGAATGTAATAATTATTATTATTATGGAAATTAAATTAGGGGTTATGGGTTGGAATTTTTATCATATTAATGATATTGTAATAAATTGGGAGTTTCATAATTAAATATGAAATTTTTATTAAGAGAATAATGAATGGAGAAGCGTTTTTAATTAACTGGGGTGTAACATTTATGTTGAAAGATTTTAATTGGATGTTTAATGATGTGTAATAGTTATGTGAAATTAATGAGGCTTTTGGGTATCTCAAAGAAATGTCTAATTAAATAAGGAGTTTCGTAATTAATAAAGAAGGGTTTTTATTTAATAAGAGGTGTTGGGTTTTATCTAAGGTCGAATAATAAGAATAATAATAATGCGATTATTATTATTATGGTTTTATGAGGGCTTGTTATTATTATTATGAATAATAATAATATTGGATTTTTTGGGGGTTTCATTTAATTAAATTAAATGTCAATAATAATTTAATTAATCGCTATTAAGCAGAGGTTTATATTTAATTAATTTGTGTTGAGATAATTAATTAAATAACGATGAGTTGGAGTTTTTAAATTTAATTAAATTGTGTTAAGAGAATTTAATTAAAAAAACATGAAGTGGTGAATTTATTTAATTAAATTTTGTGAATGAATTTAATTAAATAATGTGTAAATAAGGAGTTGGGCATTATCGAAGTAGGTTAATTTTAAATGGTAATATTAAATGAGGAATAAATGTGGAGTTGGGTTTAATTTAATTAAAATATTTTAAATACAGATATGAGGTTGTGCACAGTTAGTCAAATAGTGTGGGTCAGCTGTGCGGTTACCCAAGTTTTAAAATGATTTATTTTTTATTTTATTTTAAATAAAAGAAATATTTAATAATAATAATAATGATGATATTATTATTATTATTGTATTAATTTGATTGGATAATTAATGGGGGTTTTTAGAATTAATTGCGAAACATTTATTTAAATGTACTATTAGTTTATCTTGGAGATAATTGATATTTGGAGGAGAGAACATGAGGGTGGCGCACCACCATGCAGGAGGAACAAAAAAAATGCACGAGGCCCCTCCTTTGAGGTGCGCTACACCCCCCTTGCCAGCTCCTCATTGTGCGATCGAATCCTCCCAGTGTCTTCTCGAATCTTGTCCGTCTCAGTGAGGTGAGTTTGTATGCATTTGTTTTGTGATTTACATCGGACGTTTGGATCCTCCCTCACCCAGTTTTCTCGGACAAAACCCTAAGGTTTGGGTTTTATTGTGTTTCCTTGTTTCTTCAGTTCTAGGGATGTGTAAGGGGCTCCTCTAGACCCTTTGGACTGTATTCTGGAATCTGCCGACAAAGGATTGGAGGATGGGTTTGTTTTCGCTTTTCTGTCATGTTTTGGGTAAGGTTATATAACCGTGTTATTGTTTCTCATCATTCAATTAAGGGTTTGATATTTTATATGAGTCCCCCGGACCTAGTTAGAGGAGCGTTGGTCCTTACTTCTTTGATTCTGAGTACCTTTTTAATATTTTGAATTTTATTTATATTTTTTCAGGGTGCACACGTGAATATATACATATATATATATATATATATATATATATAATGTGCGTGCGTGTTTGATTGCGGACCAGTTGTGGACTGGTTGTCACCAAGTATATTAAAGCGCTTCAGATTTAAAATGGTGCCACCCCGAGGTAGGGTCTCAAATCCTTAACACTTTATTTAAGAATTATAGTTTCTTTAAATAAATTTAGAATGTGACTTTACTTGATTATGATATGTCGATCCATGACACATTTGATGTTATTAAATGATGTCACCCACATGAGATAAATGAGGACTTGAACATGTGTTGATTTTAGGCATGTTTTGCTAAGTCAGTTAAAGTGATATGATTAAATAGTTAATTGATTTGGATGGGAAGATTGGTTAATAGGATAATTAATTGTATAATTAATTATCAAGTCACGAGTTGGAATAAAATTGTGATTTTTTACTGATTATTGAGCATATTGAATATTTGACATTTTCGGAATATAAATAGGAAACTGGTAATAATTAATGGATGGATTAATTATTACATATTAAAAGGTAAATGGTTAATTAATTGATGATTGGTTAAATATATAAGATTTAATTAATTATTTTTTGAATTAATAAATTTTCATGCATTAAATTAAGATTGTGAATTGATTGTTTGTTTTGACTGTTGTCCAAGGGTACCTTTTGATGCATGTTATTTGTCCATGCCTTAAGTTGTCTTGGATGGATTTGTTTAAAAATATGATATGCTGTGTGAGATAGTTTCTAAATATATGGGCTTTGTTCAGCATGTTTTGAGATGATTATGACTTTTATGTAAATTGTTAAAGTCCTAGAAGAATCACTATTTGAGTGGACGGGTTCAGACTTGAAAAAGAATTTGGATAATTAATTATTGAGTTAATTATTTATTTGGATTGCTAAGAATAATTAATTTTTAATTAATTATTTACTATTGAGATGTTTAATGGATAATTAATGGTTGAATTTTGACGGGCGATTTATGTTGTTAAGTAGTTGTTGATTTAATTAACGGATTGGATTAATTAATTTATGAATTAAATAATGGATGGTTTTGGGGTGTTAGACATGGCGTTCTATACCAATGATAAATATATATGTATGATTGATAAATGGGTTGTGAGATAGGGACTGATGCTCCAAATACTCACGGGGTTCTAGACATGGAGTTCTACACCCAACTTGCAAGAAAATATTCTTTTTTGGGTCAGAGACTGATGCTCCAAATACCCATGGGTTGTGAGACAAGGAGTGATGCACCAAATACTCACGAGGGTGCTATACCTGACGTTATACACCCATTAATTGACATTATACTATGGTTCCAATTGGTCGTACATGAAATGAATTAATGGTTAATGAAAACTGTTGCGACATAATGATTTGTGAATTGAATATGAGAAAGGGTTCAAAATTATTAATGAATTGGGTGAATCACTGTTAGTGGACGGACCCAGGAGTAAATCACTATTTTAGTGGATGGGCTCAGACATAGTATATGAAAGATTAAATTGAATAAATTATGACACGTTATCCAAGTCAAAGAACAAGCTTGGATTCAGTAATTACTTTGATTTCTTAGATGGACTTTAGAGACATCTATGGTGAGTGACTTATATGGGGAATGTCGGGCTTAGGAAGAATCTCGAGACTTTCATAATTTAATGAGGTTTGAATAATTGAAAAATGAAAATGATTATGCAATGATTGTTGAGTATGCAAGACAAATGTATAATGCACGTTCAGACACTAGCTAAAAGCTAAAGAAGGTACTTGGGTATATAGTTACTTTGTACTGGTTACCATATTTATACATGCTTTCACATGGTTTAAATTATTTATCAAATGTATGGATTTGGGGTATACACCGGTAGTCCCAACTTACTGATATTTATATCTCACACCCTATTCGGGCCGCCATTGCACTGGGGTACCTGAGTAGATTCTATTTGGTTGCAGGATTGTGTTGTCTGCATTTACCTAGAAGATAGGAGGAAAGGACCGAGCAGAAGCTCGGGATGCTCGAAGAGTCCACCCTTGGGGTCTAGAGTTATTGTTTATTTATTTTTGTAATGTAATGTTCATAATGCTTCTTTGTTCATTTTTTCCATTTTTTTATCATTAGCATGTCATGCATGCATCTGTTGTATAATTGGCTTTGTCCATTTGTTTGTATAAGATTTATAAAATATGACTTCCGCTGGTTTATCATTTATTAGACTGCTTCTGCTGTTTATTTACATTGTTTGTTATTTACTCTGATATACCATTATGCAACTCTAATAAGAGGGTATAGTCTCCCCACTAACTATCCTTAGACCCTCGCTGCTAGTCGACAGCCTCTGGCATATAGGGAGATGCACTTGAGGTCATATGGCGACCGGTTCGGCCACCGGTTCAGGGGTGAGCCAGGTTGGGATGTTACATTAGGTGTTGGAGTTCTGATCAATTGTGTTCTCTCTCGAGTAAAGTATCCTCAGGTAGGGGGACTTGGGGTCAGACTACTTGCCTACCTCAAGGCTTATGCCTAGTCTAGGCTAGTGAATGTGGTTGACTATTTTTCGCTCTAGGATTACTTATGTGGATAACTCTATGCCTTTACATGAAGTCTTCATGTACCTTATTCATATGATACATATGAATATGTATGAATATGTTTGGATTTTAATTTTGGGTGAGTAACACAAATTTTTGGGTTGTGTAATGGTTTACACGTTAATATGGTCTGAATATATTAATAAGGTGGAAGGAACATGATTAAAAACTAAATTACTTGAAGCATGCATACCTAAAGGGGAATAACAAGAGATAAGATGGTGATATTGAATCCCATTCGAATACTAAGTGTGATATTCCTTCCAAAAAAACACTTGTTAAGACCTCTATCATCCAACCAGGTAGGTCATGCCAAAGATGGGTACCCATGGATTATCTTGTGTAAGGCAAGCAAGGAGGTGACACTGGAATGTCCTTGTGTAGGCCAGGACAAAGCTGAGTTCCCCTAGACTTTCCCTTGTTATTTTGTTCTTGGTTCTTTTTTTGGGTTTCATTAGTCAGGAGACCCTAATGAGATTAGGTTACCTGAGGAATAAAGTTGAGTTTATCCATATGATGGATTGGACATAGAGTTGTTCACTCAACTATCCAAGATTCATATATGATTTGATTGGGATGAATTTGTACCTAAATAAATAAGTGGTGAGAGAAACACCAAATCATACTTATTACTTAGTGAAATATGGATTTTGAACTACTAATATATATAATGATCAAGAGGGGTTTTTATTTTAGTGGGAGCCCATTTAATAAAATTCTTTATTAAATGCTTCATAATACATGATACTCATTTGATAAAAGATTATATTTTAGATAACCATAATCATCATCATCAAGCTAAAATTGGTTATTAATCATTGTAAAGGTGAAACTTAGTGTAAGTAGCTCTTAATACTGGGAAGTTTAGAAAAGTTTTTAATAAAAAATTTATGTTTCAAAATAGTTCCTTCCTTAGTAACCAAGTGTCGAAGTTATTTAATAAGTGAATCAAGCTGCTTATGAAAGCATAGAGTGATTCATTTAATGTTTCAAAGTAATTATATATAAAATGAAAAAAATAATCTTAGTCTTCACTCATGTACTCAATATGATTCGTTATATCAATGATTATATACTCAATATGTTTGGGTACATCAAATGATATCCAATATGATTGAATATGCTAAATGACTTGGTGAGACTAAAGGTTTCCTTAAGACTTTATTGGTTATAGAAATCAATTCTATTATTTTGATAGATATTTGATATCAAATGTATTTTTTACAAAGTAGTGTAAATATATTAACGGTTAGAAGATGAAAATAATTGAATCTTGGATTTTGTTTTCAGGTAATAGGGAAATGGAGTAGTTGCATTGATAACATGGATACTTCAAGATTGCATAAACTTGTCATAAGATATGTATTTTATCTCATTTAGATCTTGAGAATATAATGAAAACAATTGTTGTTTAATAAAATGATATAAGGTGTTTTTGATGCACATAGTTATGTTTTATTCAGTTATATAACATGATTTAAGGGGATACTAAAATGACTTGTTCTGGTTAGGGAATTCATACTATTTTCATTTATGGAAATTTTCTAAAAAATTGAATGAATTCATGAAAATTTTACCTAATATTCTGAAAGTGTTGAGAATAGATGAACAAGTTATATAATGTCTAGATTCTGGTACTGTATGGATAGTACAAATGGGTAAAATTTCAAACTAGAAGAAGAAAAGTTTGATGAAAAAATCAATAATGTTTCTTCATGAATCCAATCAAGGTCATTGAAATATAGGGTAGTCAAGAAGGAAAATTAACAATTCAATATGATTGAATTATCTAAGATATACCTGAAGGAATTTGTGAAACTCCATGGAATGTCCATGTTAGGTATGAGTGTTATAGAAATTAATTCTTCAAATTTGAAAGACATGTGATATTGAATGTAAATTTTACAAAGTGTTGTAAATATATAGGAGTTCATAATAAAAGGAATAATTAATTGACCTTGTGGTTTATATTCCTGAGATAAAGTAAATAGTTACTACATAAAGGATTTGAATGTAAAATATTTTATCAAGCTCAAGTGAATCTATGTAAAATATGTGTATCTTCATTTCATTTCTCTTATGTGATAAGAGAACATGTTAGATAACAAAGATTTGTTATGAACAAGTATTATATGATTAAATGAATACATATGGAACATGTTTTGAGAAGAAGATTTGGATAAAAGTGTTTTATCTAGAATAAAATGTTTATCCAAATATTTGTTAAAATAAGTGGGAATGTGTTCCCACCACCCATCGGTGGTTTATTTTAATAAAGTCTTATTTTCAAATTAAAAGGTTCTAGATAAATAGAATACCATATTTTATATGGAAACAATAGTTTATTTATTTAATATTATCACTGAAAGGAAATAAATGTCATTTATTAACACAAAAGAGTTTGTGTATCTTAGCAAGACATTATGAAAAGAATATAGTCTATAAGAAGTCAGTGGGTGTATTTTTGGACTTAGATAAGTTTAAAATTAATAAATAAAGGATAACACCAATCTTAAGTTTAAGAGTTTTCCACTTAATATCCTAAAATTTTTAGGATATTTGATATTAAAGAAATATGTAAATTGTTACATTTAGTTACCATTTTGAAAGAGGATATCACTATTATACTGGTTTAAGATAAAGTGTCTTCACTCAATATTATAAAAGAGTTTAGGATATGTAATGATAAAGAAAAATGTAAAGATTTATATTTAGTTATCATGAAAATAGAAGACACTATTTCTTGAAGGATTGTACCAATCAAAATGAAAAGTGAATTACACTTGATATCCTTAAAAATATTCAGATATGGAAGTAAATAAAAATTTAAAGAGTTACAATAGTTACCATAACAAAGTTTTATCACTTTATTCTAAAAGAGTTTAGGATGTGGCAATAAATAGAAATGTAAGAGTTACATTCAGTTATCGTATTAAATTTATTGTCACTTTATCCTAAAATAGTTTAGGAGGACCGATAAATAATAATTAAGAAAAAATATTTATGGAATATGGTTTAAAATATGATGATGATGATGAACTTAGAAATAGATCTAAGTAGACAACATAAGTTGACATCATAACATTAGATGTTGTGAAGTTAAGAATTTTGAATATGTTCAAGAAGTTGAATAGTTATGAATATGATTCCAAAGTCTCACCATTATTCAAGCTGACATTTATCACTTAAGAGTTCAATGGTATGATTTTATTATATGGTTCCACATATATGTGATGTAGATTATGTATGATGTCATGTGTTAACAAAACCTATAAAGTGTAGCAAACATAAGGCCGATCTAGTGGTTTATCATATATGATATGATAAACTGGTGACTATGTTGGTTATGTTAAATATTCTTAAAGATTTTAAGAGTATTAAGATGTATCATATTAAAAGGAAACCTTCATTTTATCATTATTTCACATCATATAAATAAATAAATATATATATATATATATACATTTTGTGAAGAGTAATGATAATTGACCTCTCAAAGTATGAATTTGAGTTTATCTCTAACCGATGTTCAACATGAAGTATTATAGGTTTTTGTGTAATGTTATGTTTACCATGAGTATGATTCTTGTATAGAGATACAAAATATTCTTATGAGGCACAAGATAAAGAATAATATTCTTTGTGTGTGCTGGATGACCTGCTAAGTATATCACATGGAGTGTCATGCAGAGATGTATTTGGTATACTAGGGGTGTGTGGATCATATCTGAGTCCCCATTACCTGAGGTTGATAAGATATCTAGAATGAGAACCTTCACACTTTGATACCCTACTTACACAAGTCTACATATTGACTTACCTAATACGGGGGTGGTTGAGTATTTTTCTAATCATGTCGTCAGATGGAGCTTAACCAAGATGAGATTTGTTCTCTCGTATGATGATTATGACATCAGGTCCCTCAATTGAGATAGATCATGGGAGTGTGCACACGTACTTAGATATTATATATCTATCTAGATATACAACATGTGACATGATTATCCAAAAGGATGAATGACATGTGATGTATTCATAAATCAGTTCAGTTTATACTTAGAGAGTCGAGAACAGTTGAGTCGGATATATGAAACTGACATGTTCCATGTCCCATGGTCACTTGATGCCATGGAAAAAGGTAAAATATGAGAATTAATGTTTTCATATGATGCATACTGGTAGACATGCATATAGATATACACGTGTTTGAAGGTAATCATGTCAGATCATTTTATAGTTTGAGTAGAATTGATGATTTGATAGAGGCTACTATTTTATTAAATATATGGATGTAGAAATTCATATTTGTTGTACACACAATAAAGGTCCGTAGGGACACACTTTGTGATTGACTTAATGAGGATTGATCTTGACTCAGGGAGCTACTCTAAAAGTGTTTTAGAGTTAATCCAAAAATGTTTTGGATGACTATTCACAAGGTATTGCATATGATTGATTCAAGTTGAAGTTGAAGATAACTTTTTAAAAGTTTTTTGTAAGATATCCAAAAAGGACTTTGGGATATGGTTTCATAATTTTCTGTGTACGATACACTATAAAGTGAAATGAAAAAAATTCTCTAGGTATTAGTGCAAGTGGGAGATTGAAAGAGATATTCCCTAAAGCCTTATATATATATGATATATTTATATATTACATGTAAACTATGATTTTCATACATGTTATATCAATCCATGAAACTTAAATGATAAACTATTTTCATTTATTACTCTCCCATATTAGCTATCATTTATTATACTGTTTCATTTGATGAAATGATTGGGAGGAATTAAATTTATGTATATGATACATGAACTAACCATGAAATTTACTCATGTGTTATGTATGCATAAGTAAATGTGACCGCCCATGGAGCATCCTTGTGGATTATATTAACCACTACCATAGGATGATATGAGGTGTGTGTGTGTGTGTGTGTGTGTGCTTGATGTTTCTTAGGAGAGACTCTTCCTCGCCCATAACTCTTCTTCTCTTACCTTCTCCATGTCATGAGATGTTACCACATTGTGGAGGATAGATAATACCACACATGCGATGTGTGATTCAGTTATCCTTTGGATACACTGTGGAGAGGGGATGTCATTCAGTTTCCCTTATGAAATATTTATAAAATGCATTAATTGAAGATCATGAGTTGTAGCATCCGTTTTAGTTTAAGGTATGCCCATTTATAGAATTTCTTCATTTCAGTTTCATATGTATTTTTCATATTATCTTGCATGGATATCCTCAAAATAAGAGTTTTAATCACTTTCTCTTCATCTAATAATTGTTGGTAGACTCTAAAAAAACCCTTCATGTATAAGGATTTTCCACTAGGCCTCAATATCATATCAACTATGAAAACTATTTTCTGGATTAGACATTAAAACCAACAGATGGATGAACTCTAGCTAGTCTAATTTTCAACCATCGTATGAGGATAGTGAAACAACAAAGTTCAGTTGGTTGGATAACCTAGATGGGATGATGTAGATGGAATGATTAAACTGGATGATGTCATCTGACAGTGCACTCATACGATATAGGTTCATGTTAAATGAAGGGTTTAGTAGATCAGTTCACCAAAATATCATCTATTAGATGATAAGCTAAGAGGGGTATCTTTCAAAATCATCATGATAGAGTAGGGAACAATGTAAAGAACTGACCTAGGTTACCCTCAAACCTGGAACCCAACCCATTATGTTACATACCTGAATGGCATTTCCAATCCCCATGGTCTAGAGACAAGAACCCAGGCATCGAACAACAAACCAAACAGAACGATTTTTCCAACATGAATAAACACATGGCATATATACACACAGAGCATGAAGGAATAGTGGAAAGCTAATAAATATATTCCATAACTGGTATAAGATAGTGGAAACAGAACAACTGTAAAAGTATCCAAAATCTCCAAGAGACAAGCCCAATTGCAAAGGACCAAAACCAAACTGCTACTCCATATGATAGCATGGATGAACTCCCACCATCTCACCACCAGCTACCCAACTCATCTAACAGAAACCTTATCACCTCACTATGGTACCTTTCCCTTCCCTACATTGGAAGACATACAAAGGTCTACACACCGCCAAAGGGGTGCGTAGGGTCTGAGGTAATAGGCTCAATAAGATCTCACCCAAGTGTTCCATGAAAAGTCTATGTATAACAATTCATGTATGCTCATTTCAAATAAAACATGGCATGATAAGTAGTTTATTATTTTTATAGAAAACATGGTAAACATTTACCTTTTTCACATTTCTAAGACAAAAGTAGGTATATCAATTTCAAAGCACAATTTTCATTTCATTTATCACAAGTATAAGCATGCATATCAAGGCTAAAATGACAAAGGCATGCAATACAAAACAATAGTAACAAAACAAGTATCAACACCATGTAATATAGCATATCAAGAGAGAAAACTACTCGTACCACGATCAATCAAGTGCTCAATTCGGTTCCTAGAACACAAGCCTAGGAAGCAGAGGAATACCCCGTGAGTAACCCCCCTAATAATGTAAATATAAGTCCCTTGGACCAAAGGGCCTAGGAAACAGAGGAAATCCCCATGATAAAACCACCGGATAATCACAAAAAATGTATGATGCCCTCAATACAAACCTCACCTAAGTACCTAAGGTAACCCATGTTCTCATTTTCACAATTCATTCCAATTATTGAAAATACCCTTTTTATTTCCATTTATCAACAACCAAGTAAAACCCATTTTTCTTTAAAAACTATTTTCAACACACACACAAAAATCATGCCAATTTTATACCAATTTATTTATAAATAAATTTATAAAAATGAAACAATACGGTTTATTAAACATAGGCTAGAGATAAAACCAACTACCTCGAAACTCAGGTCACACACGCCCGCAATGGGATCCACCAAGAATGAAAACTCAACAACATCAACGAAGGAACTAAAACCCAGTCTACAAATCTCAAAATTCATCCAATTGAGAAAGAGGGTATACAAAGAAAAGGAAACACCACGTACCTCAATAATGAACACCCGTCGCGCCCCAAAAAACAAAGGAACGACCTCCAGAACGAGATCGCACAACAGATCTAGAAGAAGACAAGAAGAAACACCATTTCAGACAAACGAATCCAATAATATAAGGCAAGGGCACTACTATGATCAATGGAAACAAAGAATCATAAAGGTCACTCACTTGGAGAGATGCACCGCAACTTCAATAAAGATTTAACGCTGAATGGATCGATCTAGAAGGAACAATGTCTCCCAAAATTGCCAGAGAGAAACCCTTGGTCCAGAGTAGAGGAGAACTGGCAACCAAATGAACACAAAAATCCTGTACGATGCACTAAAAATCCTTGCTTGGGAATTACATGATAGGTAATACCTTCGCACGTCATAAAATCAATGTTGTCCAAATACTCCAAAAAACTAGTCATCACAGATTAAAATATGATCTTTAATTAACTCATGACGTGTAAAACTCATCACGTCCTATAACCTTTCAAAGTGTGGATCCTTCTCACAGCATGCACCCAACAACCATTACACGTCAACCCCTAGAAAAATATGAGGCCACTGCTCCCTCATCAACAACTCACATTACTAAGTATCATGAGAATCTCATCTGTATTTCCATAAAACTTTGAACAACAAAATAGACTTCCCACAAAAGACTTTAACTTGAGTGTCAATGATCTGAACTAGTTTCTCCAAAACAGAAACATTTGGATCTAACTCAATTTCTTCCCAACTAAGAATGTGAACAGGATCAAGATGATACTTCCTCAGCTGAGATATGTGGAAAAAATCATGAATACTTGTCAACTGAACCGAAAATTCGAACTGATAAGTAACTTGCCCAAGATGCTCAGTGACCTCAAACGGTCCAACATACCTCGGATCCAAATTTCCCTATTTTCCAAGATGATGGGGACCCAA
Organism: Viscum album; assembly: GCA_963277665.1. Classification (NCBI taxonomy): domain Eukaryota; kingdom Viridiplantae; phylum Streptophyta; class Magnoliopsida; order Santalales; family Viscaceae; genus Viscum; species Viscum album. The sequence continues at coordinate 129,600,073 of OY728137.1, forward strand.
ATGAGTAGAAAATTTCAAGAAAATCTAGCCACCAATGGAAAACTCCAATGGATGTCACCACTAATCCACATACAATTTTTTTCGACTCTAGGATATAACTAGATGTCTATGTACATCTTGAATCTTCGCTGACATCTTCTGGAACAAACCTGGTCCAACCAAAGATACTTCACCCACCTCATCCCAACAAAGATGTGATCTATAGTGGAAACCATACAATGCCTCAAAGGGATCTATTCTGATCGAAATCTAATAACTGTTGTTATAAACAAACTCAACCAGTCCTAGATGGCTATCCCAAGATCCACTGAAATCCAAGACACAATCACAAAACTTATCCTCCAGGATCTGAATCACACGCTCTATCTGACTGTCTGTCTATGGATGGTAAGTTGTGCTCAACTTGACCTGAGCTTCCATCACCTCTTGGTGACTCCTATAGAACCTCAAGGTAAACCTAGGATCCATATCCAAAATAATTCTATAAGGACTCCCATGTAACCTCAAAATCTCCTACGCATATAGCTTACCTAGATCTTCAACCTTAGTGGTATCCTTGATCGGAATGAAATGAGCAGGCTTTGTCAACCGATCATCAACTACCCAGATAACATGTCTCCCTCGGGGAGTTCATGGTAATGAAACAAAAAAATCCATGGATGCCTCATCCCATTTATAAACCAGAACCAGAAGAGGCTGAAGCAATCCATATGGTTTCAGGTGTTCTTCCTTTATCTATTGACAGATGTAATAATGGGACACATAATCTACAATGTCACACTTCATACCCAATCATCAAAATCATTGTCTCATGTTATAATACATATTCTTAGTTCCTGGATGAACGAACCATGAAGAGCTGTGACAATTAAACAAGACTAAACTCCTTATAGACACTGGAATGACACCCCACTTCTCAAAATGGAGAATACCATCTGAAGATATAGACCAACCAGAAATGGTCTCCCCACCATAAAGGCTTTCTAAAATTTCAGTGATCTCATAATACTATTGCTAACTCTACAAAATAGACTCTAGGAGATATGATGATAACTGAACACTGGTCAGAACCATACCTGAAACATCCTCCTGAGTATCCAAGTGCAACTGAGTGAAAATACCCATAAGGTTCCACTCCTCCTTCGATTCCAGAATAGCCTACGAAGGTACTTTTATGCTAAGAGCACCTGCAACGACATTCCCCTTCCCTGGGGTGTAGGCGATATCAAACTCAAATGTCTAAATGTATTCTACCAATCGCCTCTATCTAAGATTCAAGTCTTTATGAGAAAAGATATAGCTCAGACTCTTATGATCAGAAAAGACTGTGAACCTCTCCCCAAAAAGATGGTGTTGTCAACACTTAAGCGCATGCATAACCGCGACAATCTCTAAGTCATGAGTAGGGTAATTCTTCTCATGAATTCAAAGATAACAAGATCCATAAGCCACCACATGATCATCCTATATAAGAACACAACCCAAACTATCACTAGAAGAATCACAAAACATTGTGTATTCCTTACCAGTCTCAAGTAAGATCAGAATAGAAGCAGATGTCAGATGTCATTTCAATTCATCGAAAGAAGGCTAACACTTTGAATCCCTTGTGAATTTCACCACTTTCCTGGTAAGAGTAGTCAAAGGTGACGCTAGCTTAGAGAAACCCTTAACAAACTATCGATATTATATAGAAAATCCAAGGAATATTTGTATCTCAAAGTCATTCTATGGTTCTTTCCACTACAACACAACCTTTGCCTTTTTTAGGATCAACTGATAATCCATGTTCATAAATTACGTGCCTGAAGAACTTCACTTATTGAATCCAGAAACTATATTTCGAAATATTCCCATAAAAACAGTGATTTCTCATAATTTCTAGAACCAAACCTAGATGGTTCTCATTCTCACGTTCAAATTTCAAATAAACCAGGATATCATCCACATACACTACCACAAAATCATCAAGATATTTATGGAATGTCTGATTCATCAAATCCATAAAAACTAAAGGAGTGTTAGTCAGACCAAAAGGTATAAAAATATATTCATAATGGCTATACCTGCTCCTGAAAGTTGTCTTCAATATATTAGACTCCTGAACTCTAAGATGATGATAACCCTACCGAAGATCAATAATTGAAAATCACTTTTCCCCCTTTAACTGATCAAACAAATCATTCACACGAGGCAAAGGATACTTGTTCTTAATTATTACCCAGTTCAACTTTCAATAGTCCACACACAATCAAAGTGAACCATATGTCTTATTGGAAATGAGTATAGGGGATTCCCAAGGCGAAACACTAGGGTGAACAAAACCTTTTTCCAATAGGTCATCAAACTGAATCTTAAGCTCTTTCATCTCTACTGGTGCCATATGATAAGAAGGTATCAATATCGGCTGCGTCCCTAACATTAAGTCAATCGTAAAATCTACCTCTCTCTGAAGGAAGATCATAGAAGTATTTTGGGAATACTTCAGAAAAGTCCCAAACAACAAAAGAAACGTCACCAGGATCAATCACAACAACAGACAAAAAACTCATGATCTTTGGGCGGGAAGGCCCTGTATAACCAGACCTCGGGTCCCCCCCACCCTGAAACACATGAGTGCTCCCATAAACAGTAATAAATGAAACAGTATAATGATAAAAATCAACCTTAACTCAATGAGTGACTAGCTAATCCTTAACGATGATGAAATTAAACAGATCTAAATTAAGAACAAGAAAATACCAGACTAACTCTGTATCAGTTATCATTAATGAATAAGGACATTGAAACCCCTGCTCTTAACTCTTACCAAGGGGTGTCTCTAACTCCATAAAAAAGGATATAAGTTCTGTTGGAAGTTTAAGTATATCGACAAAATTTGCAGATATAAACAAGTGGGAGACACCAATATCAAATAAATCAAGCGCTATAGAATATGCAATAAAGATAGTACCTCTCACCGTCACTGGACCTACATCGACTTCTGCTAGAAACTCATCTACTGTGTGAAAGTGATTCACTCCTGAGGCCTATGGATGGATCCCTGTAGTCCTTGAAGCATATGAATTCCATGTAGTAGACTTTGGATATGATGAACCTTGATCTTAACGAGGCATAGTCATATCATGAAAGAAGCATTGTAAGTGACCAACATGTCCATATTTTCTACACATCCTCGTGGGTATAGGACAAGAACATCTTGTGTGTCCTACATTTCCACACTAAGAGCAAGTTAGAGGCACATTACTAGTTGTAGCAGATGGTGCAGAGGAGGCTCTTTGCTGAGACCCACCTCCACCACTCCTATGATGATCTTGCCACCTCCTCTTCTTCCCATGTGCGCCACTGAAGCTAATACTATATGGAAGAGAAGAGGTGAAAAATCCAACCTTCCCTGCGATATTCATCTTTTCCATCATAGATCTATATTCCATATCCACATAGGTAGAAATATTTAAAATAAATACTTGTGATCTGATATCCGGTCGCAAACCCTACAGGTACTTCTGAGCCTTCAAATGGTCATTCTTTACCATGTCTGGAGAAAAACAGACAAGCTTAGCAAACCGGTTGGTTTACACTGACATCGAACGCTCTCTTATTGATGTGTCATCCCACCTCTTGAAAAATGGAACTCATCTCCCATTCACATGGTTTCAATTCTAAAAGATTTATTATAATCATAATATTTTTTGGGTCGATTTAATTTTGTTATTATTTAATTTTATTTTTTTATTAAGAAAATATTAAAGGATATCATGGGAACCCTAATAGAATCCTTCGAAACTGATTGTTGTTTGAAAATTCAGCATTCATTCCAACCATTTGCATCACCACATGACCAACATTATCATTTGTCACCTCTCACTGATCACTCGCCTACTTTTCATCGCAATAGTTCACCACTACATCATCATCACCACATGCCACCATTAACCGATAGAAAAATGTTTCATCACATCATCCTTTAAAACTCTAGGTATTTTCAATTCATACTTCTCCCAAAAACAACCATTAAGAATGAGAAAAAAATACAATATTTAAATGATTATAAATAGTATATATTTTTTAAAATGTGGGAAATCCACGGGAAGCCCGCGGGATTATGCGGGGCAGGTTTGATTTTTTTTGTTCGCATTCTATGCGGGATTTTGCGAACAAACCCACGTGGGATCCCACACCGCCCCGACCCACCCGTTTTTCATTACTACGCTCTCCCTGTTTTAAAGAGAGGAACTCTAGAGATTTTTTCAGCATCAGCGACTCTAGAAAAAACTTTTGGAAAAACAGGATTTTGAAACCCGTACAATCCAAGTCCACGTGTCTATCTTCCAGGACTATGGAATCCCACCATCGATTACCATAACCCTCGAGACTGAACATTGTATACTTCACCTTGATATTTTTAGGTGTCGCCAAAAAGTTGAAGATTTGATCAATCAAATCATGCCAGTTATCCACCTCTTGAGCTTCATTCATTCCTTTAAAAGATGGTGGATTCTCGCGCAATAATTTCTACAATCTCTCTCTCTCTCTCTCCTCTAGGTCCTAACTATACCTCAAAAAATATGTCCTGAACACGTGGTATGTTCTGATCAACAACACGAACTTTCCGTACTATAGCCTCGATGAGATTCTGATCTATTGGCAAATTTCCTTGAGGAGGATCGACTGCACCCTCCTGAGGAAATCATGGAAGATGTCTCGGAGGCATACTGTTGCACACCAAAATAGAAGGAACAATTAGAAAACAAAGTAAATCTCAGTTTAAACCAGAAACCCCATAAGTAGAAACTAATATTTAAAATGAAACCTAGAACTAGAGACACATATCCCAACATCTCATGGAAACTTGAGTCTTATCACGATAAGGGATGACCGGGCACTTATCGCAACATACCTCTCAAGGCCCAACAATCCTATCTTCAATCTAACAAACATTCCAAGAAAATGACTCTTGGGGAAAGACCTACCCTCTAATACCATTTTGTAACGAATCAACCCGAGTTACCCTCAAACCTGGCACCCGACCTATTCCATCACATACCCAAAGGGCATTTTCGATTCCCACAGGCTAGTGACAAGCACCCAGGCATCGAACAACAAACCAAAGGGAATGATTTTTTCCAACCCGAATAGACACATGACATATATATACTCGAAGTATGAAGGAATTGTAGAAAGATAATAAATATATGTCATAACTGTAAGAAGACAGCAGAAACAAAACAACTGTAAAAGTAACCAAAATATCCTAGAGACAAGTCCAACAAAAAAGGACCAAAACCAAACTACTACTCCATGTGATAGCATGGATGAGCTCCCACCATCTCACCACCAGCTACCCAACTCAACTGACATGAAACCTCACCGCCTCACTATGAAACCTTGCCTTTCCCTCTATTAAAAGATATATAAAGGTATATGCACCACCGAAGGGGTGCACAGAGTGTGAGATAACAGGATCAATAGGATCCCACCCAAGTGTTCCATGATAAGTCTCTGTATAAAAATTCTCACATTCTTATTTTAAAAAAACATGGTATGATAATCAGTGAAGTAGTTTTATAAAAAACATGGTAAACATTTCCATTTTTCACATTTTTAAAACAAAAGATGGTATATCAATTTCAAATCACAATTTTTATTTCATTTATCATAAGCATAAGCATTAATATCAAGGATAAAATGAAAAATCCATGAAATACAAAACCACAACACATATATAAACATCAAGGAATACAACAAGTCGGGCTAACAGACTACTCATACCACAATCAATCAAGTACACAATCCAGTTTCTAGAAAATAGGTCTGGGAAGGAGAGGAAGACCCCATGAGTAAACCCCCATAACAATATGAATATCAGTCCCCTTGAACAACGGGCCTAGGAAACAAAGAAAATCCCCATGAGAAAACCTCTAGATAATCACAAAAAATGGAATATGACCTCAAGCTAAACCTTCCACAAAAGTACCCAAGGTAACCCATGTGCTCGTTTTCATAATTCATTCCAATGCTTAAAATACCCCTTTTTCTTTCCATTTATCAAAAACCAGGGAAGAACCATTTTTATTTAAAAACTATTTTCAATACACACAAAACAATCATGCCAATTTTATACCAATTTATTTATAAATCAATTTATAAAAACAGAAAAATGCAGTTTATCAAACATAGGCTAGAGACAGAATCATCTACTTCAAAACTTGGGATGCACATGCCCGCAATGAGATCCACCAACAATGAAAAATCAACGATGTCAATAAAGTCCCTAGAACCCAGTCTACGCATCTCAGAATTGATCCAATTGATAAATAGGGTTGTAAGAGAAGAGGAAACACCACATACCTCAAGAACAAACACCCGCTGCACCACAACCAATAAAGGAAAGACCTCCATAACAAGATCGTACAATGGATCTGGAATAAGAAAAGAAGAAACACCATTTCAGACCAATGAATCTGATAATGCAACACAAGGGTGATACCGCGATTAATGGAAATGAAGAAGCAAAAAGTCCACTCACCCAGATATAGGCACTATAACCACAATGAAGATCAAACGTCGAACAGATCAATCTAGAAGGAACGAAGTATCCCAAAATTACTAGAGAGGAACCCTTGTTTGAGAGCATAGGAGAACCGAAAACCAAATGGACACACAAATCCCGTACGACGCTCTATAAATCCCTACTTGGGGAATTACACAACGTGTATTATCTTTACACATCATGACACCCACGATGCCCAAATAAGCTGAAAAACTATTCATCACATATTAAAATATGGTCTTTAATTAACTCACAACATGTAAAAATTGTCGCTTCATGTAACCTTTCACAATGTGAATCCTTCTCATAGTATGCACCCAACAACTATTACACATCGTGTAACCTAGTTACACAATGTTTAAATATCCTACAGTATGTAGGAAATCAAGAAATCAACATCTAAAACTCCATACAAAAAAAGATAACTCTAAGAGAGGAAAAAATGTACTCGATCAATGTAACAGGATGTTACAAACAATGCACTAGATGCACCAGTTAAGGTGGTGAGAGCCTTTTAACAATCATGGGTTTTATATACCAAGATAGGCTCAAGTAGAGTTCATCCCATGAATATAGGAAGGTAGTGGCGACTAGAAGCGCTGAACGGGGACTACTATATATATAGGGTGTAATCACATTATGTGATATACTTAAATTTCAATTCTCCTATGATTATATTGAATAAAAGAGAAGTAGTGTTTCCCTCATGGATTAGGATGCAAGTCTAAACCACATAAAATTGAGTTTTTCTTAGTATTTTAGGTTTTTTTTTCTTTTAATATTTTCTTCTAATAGTCTTTGTTGGTTGTTAATCTTGAGGGTTTTTCATTGTGGTGTGGTAGAATGGGTGCACTTGTCTTCCAAGCTCTGAACATTATAGCATGAGCTTGCGTTCCAGGACTTTATTTTGGTGTGTTAAGTTTAGGTGGATACACTATCTAGTGTTTGAATCTTATGTTGTTCATGTACCTAATAGTATGAGAAGGTTTTAAGATGTTTAGATAATGGTGATAAGGTTTACAAGTGGTTAGATAAGGTCTGTCTGAATTCTTGTTTAAATTTTTTGGAAGTTTCATATTACTGAGAATTTGAAAAAGTGTTTTGCACTACATACATTAATGTCACCCGAACTAAGTATGGGAAAAATGGTAAACTCTCTACACTTTTATATACATACAAGTTATAAATAAATATTTTTAAAATTTTGGCTAAGTCTTAAACACCTAATATAAGTAAGGGTAACCACTGTTGAGTGAGAAATATGACAGTCCCTGTGTGCGTAAGGGTCAGTAGACTAAGTCCCTATATACATAAGGGTTTAAAATTTCTTATGTAAGAGTAATTAAGCTGAGAAGTTTGATATATAAAAATAACATCTTGCAGACTTAGAGAAAATGACAAAGATGAAATACACCCTGTATATGTAAGGGTAAATTCTAGAAGAAGAGAAAAAATAAAGCAAAGTGTTGGACAAGCACTATGATATATAAGGGTTATCAACCTGATATGTAAGAGTAACTTCAATTTGTTGAAATACATTAAAGTCAAAGACATAGAGGAGCATATGTAAGGGTTATTTTGTTGACTCAAAATTTAATGTGTAAGCATTCACACTTTATTGCTGGGAGAAAAGGGGCCAGCTACACCATGGGAAGAAGGGTAATTCTAGGATTATTTTATAGGTAATGTTCTTTCATACCACATAATTTCAGTGACACCATAAATGAGATTATGCACAGTATAAGGGATTTTTATTTATAGATATGCCCACATCATAGAAGTCAGTCACACCATAACTAGTTTTGATATTGAGAATATCTAGATGTTTTCACGCTACTATATATAGAATCATGCCATGATTAAATGGAATGTGTCATGAAACTCCAATCATAAAGAAATAATAAAGGTTGTGAATGTAAATATTTTGGATATTTTGGAATATAAATCATGGCCACATCATGATTTTAAGTGTCATGATGTGATCAATTTAGTAGTTGAAGAAAGTCGAAGAAGAAATCGACCAGTCATATCATGATGTAAGTTATTATGTCATGACTTTTTTAGTCTAGAGAATTTTGAATAGACTTGATGATTTGGTCATCTCAAGGAGGTTTGATGCTTTTTGGGAAAACCATTAATTGACCATTCAAATTTCAATGGCAGAGATCTATTAGAAGATAATCCAAAGGATGGATTTTGAATTAAAAGAAGTTAGAGGTTGAGAGTTAGTTACTTATTTGAATTTGAATTTCAAAATTATTAGAATGTATAAGAAAAATTATTGTGTGGATTGAAGAGAGAATGGAGAATAGTGGAAAAGGATCTCAATGTATCAAGAGGGTATAAGGAAGAAGAAGGAAGGGTCAGTAACATATTCCTTATTATATATTTGAATTAGAGAGGAAGAGTTTTTCTTGAACAATAATATATTAAAGATTTTTTTGAGAATGAAGAGGGTTGTGCACAAATGAAGTGGATGTGAAGAGAATATCAGAATTTCTATTGATAATATCTAAATTTGAGTAGAGAAGAATACTTGGGGATTATTGAATATCATTTATACATATAACATGGTAAAGTAAAGAAGTTAAGATACATTAAAGATAATTCTTATTCTATAATTATTCAATCTATATATTATTATTTGATGTTGTTTGAAGTTCAATTAAACATTAAAGACTCAACTCTTCTCACAAGGAGTTTATTATATCTGGCAGTGAAATTGAAAGAAGCATTTGGAATTCATTGGAGCATCAACATATGTATCACACCCCAACCCTTCTTTTACCTTATTATTTTATTTATTTAATAATTCTTGACCTTTTCCTCATATTTTATGTCGATATGTTTTTTTAACTTTCAAAATTTCATCACTGGAACACGATTGGTGAACGATGATTAGAAATAATGTAGCAACCATACATTTTCATCGGTATTTTAACAGATCCAAATGCACAGTTGGAGATGGTTTGTCTGACCATGCATCCTACCCATGTGGGTGCCCTATATTCCTAGTAAAGGGCACATGGTTTGGGTAAATCGTACGAAAACTGTGCAATATGTCCTACTTTTAAAAAATTGGATTTACCGAAATTCCCCCTCCTCCCTTTTACCTTAGCTCATGACCTCCCCCTCTCCCTCACCCCTCTATCGTACAGGGCCAAAGGTATCCCCCCATGGTCATCGCCCCTCCCTCCCTCCTCTGATTTACGGGTGTTTCCCTTGTGATTTCAAGAAGACTCCAATCTGGGTAATCCTTTTTCCCCTCTTACAACTATTTCCTCTTCTTTTGTCTTGGTTCTCCTTTATCCCTCTTATTGTGTGCACAATGGATAAACCCTAATCCATAGGGGGTATTTTCTTTTAATTGATTCTTGGAGCTTAGGGATCATAAGACCCATCTTGGGGCCGATTCTAATGACGTTCATCGAAGGTGATGAGTTCAGCATGATTTAAGGTAGGTTTCTCATTTTTTTTGTCTTTAAATTATATAACCTAGATTTATTATGCTTTTAATTTATGTTTTTGATGCCTAATAAATTTAATATACATGATTATAATAATCATTAAAGGGGAAACTATGTTTTACTTGGTTTTCATTAAGTGCAAAGGAATTTCCTTATTAAAATATATATTTTAGAATTGTTTAACCACTGCTTTGCACACTAGATGTTTAACAAAATGCATGAATGGTTGTTTTAGTTTTCAAAGTGAATTTTCAATTGGTTCTTTAGTTTTAATTATAATTTCAAGTAATACTTGAAATTCCAAGTATTGATAATATATTTTAATATTAGTTTGAATAAAAATATGGGGTTTACAAATGTTTTTAATGTATTTGGTGGTTATACACATATACACAAGTATACATACATATACACATAGATAAATATATGTATGTATGTATGCAAAAATTCACATGGGAATATGTGAATTTGTGCAATGAGAGGCATGTGTATTTGTGTGTGTGCATGTGTGTGTAAATTTATATGAGTATAATGTTGAAAGAAAACAATGGGAATTTAAAGATGATGTTTAAACCTGGTTTCTAAGTGTATTTATAAAATAAATTATAAGGCCTTGTTTGCACCTTCCAAATAAATTTTTAAGCCTTTGATGGATTTCCAATTGAAAGTTCCATGGTTCTTACTTTAAGAACATGGATGGATGGTTTGTATATAGTTTTAGTTGGCCACTGATTATATATATTCTCTGCTTTGTGGTAGTTATTATTAAAAATTCATAGGAATATCGAGTGCTTGGGTTAGGGAGCCTAAATCGATATGGGTTCCCTTTACACTAGCTATGCCAGTGAAGTATTTTATGTTTCCACTAGCCAGTGACATGTTACTAGTTTATTTCCACTAATTTAGGGTCACTCTAATTAGTGAAGTTAGATTTAGGTTTCCCTTAGCCTTAATGAACTTAGGGTGTTTCTATCATGATTCTTGTTTTAAATTATTTCTTGTATGATTTCCTTTTTCTCTTGCCTTACTTTATACTACCCATGACTTATAGCCTTTGTATTCTTTCTTGAACTTCATACCTCTTTATTAGAATGGTATTGTAAAGTGTTTTGAAAGGAATATTTTAAAATTGGTTTAGAGGTAGCTTTTAAATGGGTGTTTTATTGAAAGAGGCTCTAACCTAATAAATTGCTTTCATAATGATTGTTTTATTTTGAAGAGATTAGAAGGGAATGTTTATAAAATGATTTGGGTTTACATGCTTAGGAAATAAAAACCTATTTTTAATAATGTATCTCAAACTATAATAAAATGATATTTTATTCAAATACTTTATTTGTGGTGTGGTTTCCTTTGGCATGCCTATTGAGCACTTTGCTCACGCCTATCTATATAATTTGAGTGCAAGTTCTGGTTCAACTTTCTGATTGCTCATGGAACAGGTTTGGTTATAGCTGGATGGTGACTCATGGAGTCACATAGATATATATTAGTTGTTTTTGTAATCATTTCTTTTATCACATCATCCAAATAGGATTTTTATCACTTTCAATTGTGGTTATTGGTGGATCAAATTATATTCATGGAGGTCACAGTGAGAATCAGAGCTAGTTGTAGGTGATGGTGTCAGAGGGTGAGCTGAGGGTTTACTTTTGTTTCCCTGATTGAATTATTTTCTACTTTCATATTACTATTCTTTCTTTCTTGCTAGCGTATGGAACTCTGACTTACAGAGTGATCGTTCACATTTTTCTACTGCTAGTTTAATTTATTTTATGGGTGAAGTCATCCCCAATGTTTGCATTTGATATCAACGATGCAATTCATCAACCTAGGGGGATCGGGGACGCCCCTTAGGTACATTGTGGGATGGTTCGAGCGTCCATTGGATGGGGGGATTGGGCTGATCTATGAAAATTTGAAAGAAACTAACCAGTCATATCACAATGTAAGTTGTTATGTCATGACTTTTGCAGTCTAGAGAAGTTTCAATAGACTTGATGATTTGGAAATATCAAGGAGGGTTGATGATTTTTAGGACAACCATTAACTGCCCATTCAAATTTCAATGGTAGAGATCTATTGGAAGATAATAAAAAAGGATGTATTTTGAATTAAATGAAGTTAGAGGTTGAGAGGTAGTTAATTATTTGAATTTGAATTTCAAAATTATTAGAATGTAGAAGAATTTTTTTGTGTTGATTGAAGAGAGAATGGAGAATAGTGGGAAAGGAACTCATTGTTTCAAGATGGTATAAGGAAGAATAAGGAAGGGTCAGTAACATGGTCTATATTGTATATTTGAATTAGAGAGGAATATTTGTTCCTGAATAAGAATATATTAAATATTTTTTGAGAACAAAGAGGGTTGTTCACAAATGAAGTGGATGTGAAGAGAATAGCATAATTTCTATTGGTAATATCTAAATTTGAGTAGAGAAGAATACTTGGGGATTATTGAACATCATGGATACATCTAGCCTGTTAAAGTAAATATGTCAGGATACATTAAAGATAATTCCTATTATAGAATTATTCAATCTATAGATTATTGTTTGAGGTTGTGTGAAGTTCGATTAAAGATTAAAGACTCAAGACACTGGTAGTGAAATTAAAATAAGCATTTGGAATTCAATGGATCATCAACATATGTATCACACCCAACCCTTCTTTTACCTTATTATTTTATTTATTTAATAATTCTTAACCTTTTCCTCAAATTTTATGCTGATCCGATTTTTTTTTAATTTCAAAATTTTAGAGCTGGAACATGATTGGTGCACGATTATTAGAAATAATGTAGCAACCATACATTTTTGTCTGTAGTTTAACAGTTCCAAATGCATAGTTGGCGCATGTTTTGTTTGACCATGCATTCTTCCCATGAAGGTTACCTATATTCACAGTAAAGGGCACAGAGTTTGGGTAAATCGTACGACAATTGTGCAATATGTCCCACTTTTAAAAAAGTGAATTTACCGAAATCCCCCCTCCTCCCTTTTACCCTAGCTCATGACCTCCCCTCCCCCTCACCCCTCTCTCATGCAGGGCCAAAGTTATCCCCCCATGGGCACCTCCCCTCCCTCCCTCCTCTGATTTATGGGTGTTTCCCTTGTGATTTCAAGTAGATTTCAGTCTGGGTAAGCCTTTTTCCTCTCTTACAACTATTTCCTCTTCTTTCTTCTTGGTTTTCCTTTATTACTCTTGTTGTGTGTACCATGGATGAACCCTAATCCATAGGGGGTGTTTTCTTTTTATTTATTCTTGGAGTTTAGGGATTGTGAGACCCGTCTTGGGGTTGATTCTAATGGCGTTCATCGAAGGTGATGAGTTTGGCATGATTTAAGGTAGGTTTCCCTTGTTTTTGTTCTTTAAATTATATAACCTAGATTTATTTTGCTTTTAATTTATGTTTTTGATGCCCAATAAATTTAATATACATGGTTATAAGCCTCATTAAAGGGGAAACTAAGTTTTACTTGGTTTTCATTAAGTGCAAAGGACTTTCCTCATTAAAACATATTTTTTAGAATTGTTTAACCAATGCTTTGCACACTAGATGTTAAAAAAATGCCTGAATGGTTGTTACTCATGAGTTTTAGTATTTTTAAAGGTGTTTTAGTTTTCAAAATGAATTTTGAATTGGTTCTTTAGTTTTAATTATCATTTCAAGTAATACTTGAAATGCCAAGTATTGATAATATATTTTAAGATTAGTTTGAATAAAAATATGGGGTTTATAAATGTTTTTGACGTATTTGGTGGTTACACACATATACACAGGTATACATACATATACACATACATACATGTATATATGTATGTATGTATGTTTGTATGCACAAATTCACATGAGAATAGGTGAATTTTTGCAATGAGAGGCATGTGTATATGTGTGTGTGTGTAAATGTATATGAGTATAATGTTGAAAGAAAACATTTGGAATTTAAATTTTATGTTTAAACTTGGTTTCAAAGTATATTTCTAAAATAAATTATAAGGCCTTTTTTGGCACCTTCCAAATAAATGTTTAAGCCTTTGATTGATTTCCAATGGAAAGTTCCATGGGTCTTTCTTTAAGAACATGGATGGATGGTTTGGATATGGTCCTAGTTGTCCATTGATTATATATATACTCTGCTTTGTGGTAGTTATTATTCAAACTGCATAGGAATCTTGAGTGCTTGGGTAGGAGAGCCTAAATCTATATGGGCTCCCTTTCTACTAGCTATGCTAGTGAAGTTTTTTATGTTTCAAGTGGCCAGTGACATGTTACTAGTTTCTTTCCAGTAATTAAGAGTCACTCTAATTATTGAAGTTAGTTCTAGGTTTCCCCTAGCCTTAGTGACCTTAGGGTGTTTCTCTCATGATGCTCGTTTTAAATTATTGCTTGTACAATTTCCTTTTTCTCTTACCTTACTTTATACTGCCCATGACTTATAGCCTTTTTATTCTTTCTTGACCTTCATTCCTCTTTAGTAGAATGGTATTGTAAATTGTTTTGAAAGGAATATTTTAAAATTGATTTAGGGGTAGCTTTTAAATGGGTTTTTTATTGAAAGAGGCTCCAACCTACTAAATTGCTTTCATAATGATTGTTTTCTTTTGAAGAGATTAAAAGGGAATGTTTATAAAATGATCTGGGTTTACATGCTTAGGAAATAAAAACCTATTTTTAATAATGTATCTCAAACTATAATAAAATGATATTTTATTCAAAGAATTTATTTGGGATGTGGTTTCCTTTGGCATGCCTATTGATCTCTTTGCTCATGCCTATCTATATAATTTGAGTACAAGTTCTGGTTCAACTTTCTGATTGCTCATGGAGCAGGTTTGGTTATAGTTGGATGGTGACTCATGGAGTCACATGGAGATATGTGAGTTGTTTTTGTAATAGTTTCTTTTATCACATCGTCCAAATAGGATTTTTATTCCTTTGAATTGTGGTTATTGGTGGATCACCTTATATTTGTGGAGGTCGCAATGGTACTCAAAGATGGTTGTAGGTGTGGGTGTTGGAGGGTGAGATGAGGGTTTACTTTTGTTGCCCTGATTGAATTATTTTCTATTTTCATATTACTGTTGTTTCTTTCTTACTAGCGTATGGACCTATGACTTACAGAGTGATCATGCACATTTTTCTGCTGTTAGTTTAATTTATTTTATGGGTGAATCCAACCCCAATGATTGCATTTGATATCAATGACGCAAGTTGTCAACCCAGGGGGATTGGGGACACCCCTCGGGTATATCGTGATCTGGATCGAGTGTCCATTGGATGGGGGGCTTGAGATGGTCTGTGAAAATATGAAAGTAATATGTAGTTTACACATGTTGAACTTGGAGTTACTGTTATGTTAATAAACTGAGAAGATACCTACAATTCTATAAATTGATGTCTTCTGGAGCGGTGCACAAAGGAGGGGAAGGGAGTGACCCTTGATAGGTAGTGAGTTGTTCCCTTAATCATTCAATAGGTAGTGAGCCTTGGTGAGAAGTGACTTCGCTTAAACTTTGTATCCTAAAAAACAGTGAGTTATATAGTGGATTTTTGGTATACGAGTACAATGTTGAGTGTGTGCTTCTTGGATGTAGCCCAGTGTAGGCAAATCAAGTAAAATCTGTGTGTTGCAGAAACATGTGGAGCGACAAGCAATCGGCAATTTGTAGAATAAGAGTAAAAGGGACAAAAAATAACAAGAAGAATATCAAAAGACACAACGATTTATGTGGTTTGGGAATAATCTCTATGTCTATGGAGAGACAGAATAATTTCACTAATTCATGAACAAAATTGTAAGGTGATATTCAGAGTACATGGAACCCTAGTTTGAATGAGCTCTTAAAGCAACACAATGAATAGTTTTCACATTGCTATAGTACCCTCACAATAATTTCATTGTGCTATAGTGCCGCAATTGCCCAAATCCAAGCTGATATAGTATTGGTGGCAGGAATTCCATTGAGCCATAGTACCATTGTAACATGCTTCTAAAGTAACTCTACACTTCTATAGTGCCCTGTCGGTGTCACCGATCAACTCAACTACAATGCCCAACAAATTTGGGTCGGGGGCCTTCTCCTCGAAACCCCTATGCAGGGGTGTGTTGCCCCCTACAACCCCCGGGGATCTCACCATGGAGGTCGAACTGCGAGAGTTGCATCCAAGTGTATAGTATGAACCACCGATGATTAACTCAACTTCATCCAAGGATCGAGCTACACCAATACAACGCTTTGTGTGTTGCATGTTTTACTTTCTACACATGTGCCTGATATTTGATGTGGGTACATTCAGTAAGGAGATAGGTTGAATTGTGTTCCTATTAATGTGGGAACAAGATCCAATAGAATTTTTAAGCATGAAAAAAATTTGAATAAGACAATGCTTTGATTCACCCCCCCCCCCCCCTCTCAAGGTGTCTTGGGTTATAATATTCATTTACCGAATAAGATTCCAATCGACCAAGTGCCAAACGATATTGCTCAAGCAACCACATGATAATGAGTATCGATAGAGGGTCACTTTACATCCCCCCCCCAAGCATGTTTTGTGATTTTTCATTTGCTGGGGCACTCAATATACATCATACCAAAGTCATAGCACTTCACCTCAACTTTTTGCCAACATGAGCATCACTAATAATACCTTTATATGTCATTTCTTACTCTCAAGTCAATTTGTCCAAAGTTTCTCTTGATGTTGGGGAAAACAAAATGGATGGATTGTGGAGCAAAATAACCTATTGAGTAGTTGATGAACTGATGTGTTCTACGCCATCTAATGTTCATGTTTTCTATTACTCATGAATTCATCATTCTGTAACGTCCTCCAGGGTTGTAATATTTTTTTACTGTTGGTAGTGTAGGATTTTTGTTGTATTTCCCTCCTTCACTGGATTATTGTAATTATTATTATTATTATTATTATTATTTATTTATTTATTTTTCTTATAAAATGGTCATCACAAAAATATCATTTTCACATTGATATTAATAAAAAACTACATTCACTTCAGGGAATGAATATATTTTTTTAATAAATATTCACTCACTTTAAGGAATGAAATAATATTATTTGATTGAAAATTATAATATCTTAAAGACCAATAACATGAACATGTAATTCAATATTTTCATCAATTTCATGGAACGATCTTATCCATACGTTGAATTATTATTATTTATGCGGTCCTTGACGAACACTTATTTTCTTTCAAATATTTTGCATATAGGATTCAAAGAATCATGATAAATCTTGATATGTAATACTCATTTTTAAATATTTCTCCAAGAAATTATCACGTTAAAGTCATTATAATTTTTTTTTACCCCGATCAAAGGAAAATATACCTTATTTTATCGAGTCAATTCATGTTTTATCGCTAAGACCAATAGCATCCAAATTCATTTCAACATCCCAAACCCACAACATATAGTTTTTTTCAATGGGAGGGAGAAAATCGAGGGGAAGACTGCAACTGTTGAGTTTTTGAGGAAGATAGAAGCCATGGGCTCTGCTCTCGATGTCGTGATTTACAGCACCATCATTGATGGTCTCTGCAAAAAAAGGCTAGTGAACAAGGCTTCTGAATTCCTTCGCGAGATGACTGGTAAAGGCATTGCTCCCATTGCTATTATCTATACCTCAATGATTGACGGGTACTGCCATTTAGGGAAATGGAGGGAAGCTGGGTGATTGTTGAATGAAATGCTTGATAATGGAGTTAACCCCCACGTGCCCACAAATGATAAGTGTTGTAAACAGTTTTCAGTAAGTGATGTCAACCAAGGCCTCAGTTGGCTGCAGTGAATTCTAGGTTAAAGGAATGCCATGAAAAATGTCTCTCATTTGATTCTTAACCCATGATAGGTTTTGGATTTGGGAGAGTTGGCTGGATCACAAAGGAGTTGGATGATATTCACTTTTTTTTCAGTATGTTCCACTAATTTTTATTTTATATTTTTTAATGGCTTCATATAATTAATGATTTATATTAAACTTTATATTTCCTTAAAATTTTCATATAATTTTATTCCTTTTTTTCTTTATAATTGTAGCTATTTCATTGACCCTCGAGTGATGGGCCATGGGAGGCATCTCACTCTCTATATCTTCTATGAAGTGGCTTCTTGGTTGCCTCATGTAACAGCCCGAGATTTTATGAAAAATATTCTTTTTAATTTCATTAATGTCTTGTGTTATATGCTACACCAAAAGGAGCTTGCACAACACACATCCTTGACTTGCCTTGCATTACACGCAATCGCGACCTTCCTCGATAGCGTGTGTAGTACGCAATACCGAGTTTCACTAAACAACGATATGCTATAAAAATATTATTAAAACTAGCCGTTATGAATAGTAATAACCACTTTTTAAAATTCTTTAAATCTTATATTTCAAAATGAACTTCATTTTTGGATTCGGAGTATCGAATTTAGCCTAAGGTGAAATTTTGGTACATTTCGGATAACTTTCATATTCTGATGAATAGTGAAAATTACTAAATTATAATTAAAAAACAACTTTTTTAATCGAAATAATTAATAGTGATAAATTATTAATTTGAGTAGTTTTAAAGTATATTTAGAATATATTTTTACAATTTAATACAATGTTGGTCATTGGACGTAATTTCACATTTAAACCAGACATAAACAAGTGTCAATCTTTTGATAGATATTGTTTCTTAAAAACACGCTATTTGTTTTAATAGCGGGATTTAATTATAAAATTAATTAATTCAACTTCTATGTTATGAATTTGGTAAAATAGACTTCATTTTTGAATTCGGAATATGAAATATAGCTTAGGATGAAATTTTGGCATTTTTCTGAAAACTTTCAATTTTTGATGAATAGTGAAACCACTAAGTGGTAGGTTAAAAACTGAATTTTGCATAAAACATAATTTTACCGCTTCTGTGAATGGAATTTCGAAAATCCGAGAGACACGGTTAATATCAAGGACTAAAATGTGGTTCAATGAGATGAAAATAATTTTTTGTGAATAGTAACTTTTTACTTTTTTTTACCGCGGTTAATAGTAAATAGGGTAACTAAGGGTAAATATGATATTAATATTACCCTAACACATGTCCTAATTCTATTGGACAAGTGGAATTCGACCAAAAACAAACTTAGGAATAAAATATGACCATTTAGGCCCACTTGGATTAGATTAGGACTTTTATTATTAATTTATTTAAAGAAGGGTTAAAATAGTTAAAATCAAAGTTTAATAAGTAAATCATTTTTAATATGGGGTTATACATAAGATAAATTCGACTATAAATATTCATTAGAAAGCTAAAAAGATTTCCTACATTATGGTATTTTATTTGTAATTTTTAGACATCAAATAATTTAATTAATTTATGACACAAAGATGATGCAGTAATTATCTTATTTATGAAATATTGACATAATTGATGTTATAAACACCAAAATAAATGTAATTTGAGAATTTTTATGAATTCCACTAATTTTCTAGGTTACTATGATATATTAATGTTGATTTAATCAACTTGGTTCGAACATTTAATTCTGTTATGACTTTCACAAAAATCATATATCAAATAGTGTCAAAATTGACACAAAATAGTTTTTAAATCAAATATTATATTATTAATTGTTATTTTATTCCTAAAAATCTAAGGTTCGGCCAAATGACTTAGATAAGGATATATATATTAATAATAAACAATTTGGGGTTCGTTTGGCATGTTATAGTAAGTGTATTAACCATATAGTGAAAGAAAACAAAAAGACACGGTAAAAGTTAAATTATTTAACTTAGAGTTAAATCTAATTGATAAGGTTTAAAATAAGATCCAAACATATCTAAATTTGATTGGTTGATGAGATTACAACCCTATCTCATCTAAGCTTCGAATATGAGTCATTTTTGGAGGTTTTGAAGTGGGGTTAGATTTATTATAAATTAATAATTTTAAGAATTCCTAAGGTGCCCCTCTCCTCCCTTATAAAAGGACACCTCCTCCCCCTCCTCCTCACACCAATTTGAGCACTCAAGCTCGGCCAACCCCTGCCAAAATCTCTTCTCCACTTCCCTAGCAACATCCTAGAGGTTCTGGTCTTCCTCAAAGACCAATTCTAGTGCCCTAAGAGGAGGTCTCAAAGAGGCACTTCAAAGAAGAGGTAATTACCGTTACCAATTCTTTCATCTTTATTTCTTCTTCCACTTCTTCTTATTAGGTTGTTTCATTATGAAGTAATAACATCAGTATCACTCATATACTGATATGTTATTATAAGTATGAAACAACCCTATTTCACCATCTATCCATCCTACGGAAAAAGAAATCACCGCGCGTGCGTACGTACGGAATACCGTCTCCACGCCGTGGTGTAATCTATTTTCCACCGCCACCTTACATGGATGGGTATAATGGTGTAAAGAATAACTCTACATAGTTATTACAACATCATATTGATTCTTATATATTGTATAATCCACTCCAATTCAATTCAATATTTATAGAAATGATATCATCGCTCGTGCGTACGTACGGACTACCGTCTCCACGACGCGATGAGATTCATTCTCCATGTTAACCATTTAAGAATGATTATAATGTATATATAAGAAATAATAATGAAATATATGACATTATAAAGCTACTGGATTTATGTATATATATACATATGTATGTCATCTGCTTACTTCCATTTCAAGACAATAAGGAAAGAAAAACAGCGTTCATGCGTACGTACGGACTACCGTCTCCATGAACGGTGTTTTTTATTTATCTATTATATATATATATATATACTGAATATATATGATATATAAATCATATTTTATATTCTGGAAGTAAGTAAATCATGATATAAGTAATAATAATGTCAATAACAACAAGTCAAAATACCTACGATAAAAGAAACGATTTTACCCAAAACGCTTCTTTAACATGGAATTTACAAAAGAACGGGTAATATAATGTCATAAGTGAACCATATATGATATCATAACAATGAATATGATTCTGTAATAAGTCAATGACATTATTTAAATCATTATACAGGAGTTTCGGACACATACGAAGCAAATTGGACCTAAGGTAAGGGAAATATCACAATCTCATTTTTATCCGAGATTGTTTATTCGTAAGTATTTACTGGGGTGTATTTTATCATCCACATCCATGTTCCCTCAATATGTAATATTGTTTCCATCCACTTGAAATAGTTTAAATCCAATTTTACCCTTAGGTGAGTTTTTAGTAAAGAATATGAAAGGAATCTTTTGTCGTTTTTCCGTACGAGGTACTTTTTGACTTTTCCGACAAAAGTACGAAGAATGTTTTTTTTTAACTTATACGGCACGAACGGATTTTTACGGTTTTATAAAGCCTTATTTTCATGAACCTTCTTCCAAAATATTTCATGACTATTTTTAATAAAATCTCTTTCTTTTAAAATTGTATGATGTTTTGTGAAAAGAAATTGATTTTGAAGAAGAAAGGATATTTTCCTCAAGAATTCATTTCAAGTGTTTTATCAAAATTATTTTCCATCTAAGATAATAAAGGGTTCTGTTTCTATCCATATTTTTACATTGATTTGACTATGTTGTGATGGAATTATGTTTATGAATTCCTTTATCTTATATGAATTTATTTATGATGTCATGATGTTTCAAGAATCCCATTTTTGTTACATGTGTTATGCGATGATGTATGTTTTATGATTATGTGGCACACATAAGAAAGGATTCATTATAAGATGGGTGGGACCTATATCTCCCTCCAATGCATTGGGTAAAGATTTTATATCTCATGAGATAGACATGGCTGGAATGGTAGGTTATACCGGTTCAGTGAAACAGGACTGAAACGAGGATTACTCGATTCAGAAAGGGACTTTGTCCACTAAGATAGTCTTGGCAATGAGTCTTGACTAACAAGAAATGATTCTCTATGATTATGTGTGTATGCCACAATGAGTAATGTTTTAAGTTATGGTTTCATTTTCACTACTATGATTTATCCCATGTTATGAAATTATGCTCTCTTTTGCAGGTTAAGATTTCCAAAAATGTTATGTTCTTATGAAAATTATGTGATTGATATTTCTTTTTTTTACCCTTACTGAGCATTTGAGCTCACCCTTTTATGTTTTCTTTTCCCCAGGATATAAAGAAAGGTTTTAGGTAAAAAAAAAGGAAGATCTTTGTGGGAGATTTTGAAGATCTTTCACCAGGATTAGAAGATTACGTTCCGAGTTTCCAAAGACACTAAACTATTACGATCCTTGTGTGTGTATTTTTGTTATGTATTAAGTATTCCGCAAAAGTAATGTAATGTCCATGTACGATAAGCTACGGGTCTCTACAGTTGGTATCAGAGGAAAGGTTTAGTCAACCTTTGGAAACTAGGATGCGAAAACGTTAGTGAGATCCCTAGAGATATTTCTAAGGTATGTCTAGGTATGTCTCTAAGGTTAAGTATACGTATAGGTTATAGTCCTAGAATTGCGCTAACGATCTTCAAATTTAACCTAAGATGTTAGATATTGAGGGTACTAACCCTTTATTATGTTGTTTTCCCTAGCATGATTTTTGCCTCTCACACAATTCTTTTGGGGTTTTAGACGATGGCTGGAACCCGAAGGAACCGTGTTAATGCGGAATGCGATGGGCAATGCAATGATTGTCCCCCTGAGCAACCAAACGATATGGGAGCTGGAATGCAAAATCTTGTAGCCATGCTCACACAACTTTCTCAAGCTATGAATCATACAGGATTTCCAAACGAACAAAGGAGGGAGCAACATTCTGTTGAATCCTTCATGAGGCAGCGTCCACCATCTTTCAGTGGGTCTACTGATCCATTAGTTGCTGAACAATGGATTAGTACTACTGAAAAGATATTTTCAGTTCTTCAATGTTCTGAGCATGATAAAGTCATCCTAGCAGTGTATCGTTTGGAAGGAGATGCTGATCAATGGTGGAATCTTGTTAAGAATACAAGGCAAAGGGATGAAATTGAGTCTATGGAATGGGACGAGTTCAAGAACTTATTTTTCAATAAGTACTTCCCTCGTATTCTTCGAACAAAGATGGAGAAAGAGTTTCTTGAACTGAAGCAAAGGGACGATGAATCTGTTGGTACCTATGAAGCAAATTTTACAAGACTTGCAAGGTATGCTTCTGGAATTATCATCCAACCTGAAAGTAAAGTTGATCGATTTTTCAGTGGCTTAAAACCAAGTCTTCGAAGGGCATTAGCTATAAGAGACTTCAGTAGCTATGAAGAAATTGTGCGTTGTGCTATCAAGGTAGAAATGGAAGTTGGTGTTACATATCCATCTCATGGTTTTGACAAGAAACGAAAGATGGAGTTCAAGGAGAAATCTCAGAATAATGGTGAAAAGAAGATGAATGTTTCCTTATGCACAAAGTGTGGAAAGAAGCATGGTGGAGATTGTCTAAAAGGGACTAGAAAATGTTTTAAGTGTGGAAAAGAAGGTCATCGAGCAGCTGAGTGTCGAAGTAATGGAAAAAGGGTTTCTAATGATAAAGAAAACACTGCAGAGAACGCACCGCCAACACTTCAATGCTTCAAGTGCAAGGAAATGGGGCATTATGCTAATAATTGCCCTAATCCAAGGGTTAGTGATGATCAACATGAGCAACCACTGAAGGCAAAGGACAAAGGGAAATCACATGCGATCACTATTGGCAATGTTGAATATGACAACTATGTGGTGGAATGATTAAGTGTTTATGTAATGGGATTCCAAAATAATGTTGTATCATTGAGTATTGCAATATTTATTGATGTGGTATTCAAAGTGATTGAGATATTTTTTGGAAATAAGATGATATGCGCATAATGAAGACGAGAAAATGAAATGTTTAATAGTATTCATGAGCTCATGATTGATATAAGGACTAAGTGATATCATGGTTTGAGTATATAGAATTTTGAGGATTTTGGTATGTGGAAAGTGTTAACTTTTAACTGCACTCATGTTTTCACTAAGGTATTCAAGAGAATACACGATTAAGGACTTTGAATGTTTGGAATGCGACCAACAAGACATATCTTATGATATGTGGGGATCAACGATAGTATTAAATCTCTGGTAATCGATGTCACTATATTATGAGAGTGGACTGCAGTATTATGTATAAGCCTAAAGATTAGATTGGATTATGTTGGACATAAGTTAGTATTGTTTAAGGATAGAAGATTTTCGATATTATTGATGGGATGTTATAGTAACGTAGTTTTAGAAAAAGGGACAACCTGCAGGACGGGCGACAGCCCATCGCTTCGGACAAGGCTGTAGGAATCGAACCCACAACCGAAGTGCGACTGGCCTTTATCGCCTACCACTGGCCTACAGGAAGTCCCTGTTTATTAGAAACTAGTTTTATTATATTAAGCAGTATGATATATGAAGTATAAGTCCATTTTAGGAACCATATATGATTAATCCCACTATAGATCGACTTATGTATATAATTTTTGCTAACCTTTTGTTTGAGACAGATGGAATGACCCGTCATTCTATCACATGATCTGCTAACACTTCACGAATAACACATTCAACTTCATTTATTTAAGAGATGAAGTGGAAATTATTAAAGGCACGAACAACAGTGAGATTGTACCAAAATAAAGTAAGTATTTATTCTAATTCAAATTCTTTAACTTTAGGGAAATGATCTTGAAAACCAAAAATGTTGTCCTAGTTCTCTTATACCTGATGAATCGGATGGTACCTTAGATCGTCACAAATTTATGGATTTGTGATTACTGGCTTTTCCATAGCCATGTTCTCTACCACTCTCCATCAGAACATGATGGTTAGATTTCTCTTCCATATCCATATTTTCACCTATGTGGAAACCCAGTGATTAGTTTATTTGGGTAATCGTTACATTTCATACTTTAGTTTTTAAAGCCAAGTTTTGGCATTCCCTTTTACGATGTGGGTTTCTATTAAAGAAACTTTCGAATAGTAAACCATTTATAACCCCGACGAATTTCGAGGGCGAAATTCATTTTAAGGGGGGTAGAATGTAACAGCCCGAGATTTTATGAAAAATATTCTTTTTAATTTCATTAATGTCTTGTGTTATACGCTACACCAAAAGGAGCTTGCACAACACACATCCTTGACTTGCCTTGCATTACACGCAATCGCGACCTTCCTCGATAGCGTGTGTAGTACGCAATACCGAGTTTCACTAAACAACGATATGCTATAAAAATATTATTAAAACTAGCCGTTATGAATAGTAATAACCACTTTTTAAAATTCTGTAAATCTTATATTTCAAAATGAACTTCATTTTTGGATTCGGAGTATCGAATTTAGCCTAAGGTGAAATTTTGGTACATTTCGGATAACTTTCATATTCTGATGAATAGTGAAAATTACTAAATTATAATTAAAAAAACAACTTTTTTAATCGAAATAATTAATAGTGATAAATTATTAATTTGAGTAGTTTTAAAGTATATTTAGAATATATTTTTACAATTTAATACAATGTTGGTCATTGGACGTAATTTCACATTTAAACCAGACATAAACAAGTGTCAATCTTTTGATAGATATTGTTTCTTAAAAACACGCTATTTGTTTTAATAGCGGGATTTAATTATAAAATTAATTAATTCAACTTCTATGTTATGAATTTGGTAAAATAGACTTCATTTTTGAATTCGGAATATGAAATATAGCTTAGGATGAAATTTTGACATTTTTCTGAAAACTTTCAATTTTTGATGAATAGTGAAACCACTAAGTGGTAGGTTAAAAACTGAATTTTGCATAAAACATAATTTTACCGCTTCTGTGAATGGAATTTCGAAAATCCGAGAGACACGGTTAATATCAAGGACTAAAATGTGGTTCAATGAGATGAAAATAATTTTTGGTGAATAGTAACTTTTTACTTTTTTTTACCGCGGTTAATAGTAAATAGGGTAACTAAGGGTAAATATGATATTAATATTACCCTAACACATGTCCTAATTCTATTGGAAAAGTGGAATTCGACCAAAAACAAACTTAGGAATAAAATATGACCATTTAGGCCCACTTGGATTAGATTAGGACTTTTATTATTAATTTATTTAAAGAAGGGTTAAAATAGTTAAAATCAAAGTTTAATAAGTAAATCATTTTTAATATGGGGTTATACATAAGATAAATTCGACTATAAATATTCATTAGAAAGCTAAAAAGATTTCCTACATTATGGTATTTTATTTGTAATTTTTAGACATCAAATAATTTAATTAATTTATGACACAAAGATGATGCAGTAATTATCTTATTTATGAAATATTGACATAATTGATGTTATAAACACCAAAATAAATGTAATTTGAGACTTTTTATGAATTCCACTAATTTTCTAGGTTACTATGATATATTAATGTTGATTTAATCAACTTGGTTCGAACATTTAATTCTGTTATGACTTTCACAAAAATCATATATCAAATAGTGTCAAAATTGACACAAAATAGTTTTTAAATCAAATATTATATTATTAATTGTTATTTTATTCCTAAAAATCTAAGGTTCGGCCAAATGACTTAGATAAGGATATATATATTAATAATAAACAATTTGGGGTTCGTTTGGCATGTTATAGTAAGTGTATTAACCATATAGTGAAAGAAAACAAAAAGACACGGTAAAAGTTAAATTATTTAACTTAGAGTTAAATCTAATTGATAAGGTTTAAAATAAGATCCAAACATATCTAAATTTGATTGGTTGATGAGATTACAACCCTATCTCATCTAAGATTCGAATATGAGTCATTTTTGGAGGTTTTGAAGTGGGGTTAGATTTATTATAAATTAATAATTTTAAGAATTCCTAAGGTGCCCCTCTCCTCCCTTATAAAAGGACACCTCCTCCCCCTCCTCCTCACACCAATTTGAGCACTCAAGCTCGGCCAACCCCTGACAAAATCTCTTCTCCACTTCCCTAGCAACATCCTAGAGGTTCTGGTATTCCTCAAAGACTAATTCTAGTGCCCTAAGAGGAGGTCTCAAAGAGGCACTTCAAAGAAGAGGTAATTACCGTTACCAATTCTTTCATCTTTATTTCTTCTTCCACTTCTTCTTATTAGGTTGTTTCATTATGAAGTAATAACATCAGTATCACTCATATACTGATATGTTATTATAAGTATGAAACAACCCTATTTCACCATCTATCCATCCTACGGAAAAAGAAATCACCGCGCGTGCGTACGTACGGAATACCGTCTCCACGCCGTGGTGTAATCTATTTTCCACCGCCACCTTACATGGATGGGTATAATGGTGTAAAGAATAACTCTACATAGTTATTACAACATCATATTGATTCTTATATATTGTATAATCCACTCCAATTCAATTCAATATTTATAGAAATGATATCATCGCTCGTGCGTACGTACGGACTACCGTCTCCACGACGCGATGAGATTCATTCTCCATGTTAACCATTTAAGAATGATTATAATGTATATATAAGAAATAATAATGAAATATATGACATTATAAAGCTACTGGATTTATGTATATATATACATATGTATGTCATCTACTTACTTCCATTTCAAGACAATAAGGAAAGAAAAACAGCGTTCATGCGTACGTACGGACTACCGTCTCCATGAACGGTGTTTTTTATTTATCTATTATATATATATATATATACTGAATATATATGATATATAAATCATATTTTATATTCTGGAAGTAAGTAAATCATGATATAAGTAATAATAATGTCAATAACAACAAGTCAAAATACCTACGATAAAAGAAACGATTTTACCCAAAACGCTTCTTTAACATGGAATTTACAAAAGAACGGGTAATATAATGTCATAAGTGAACCATATATGATATCATAACAATGAATATGATTCTGTAATAAGTCAATGACATTATTTAAATCATTATACAGGAGTTTCGGACACATACGAAGCAAATTGGACCTAAGGTAAGGGAAATATCACAATCTCATTTTTATCCGAGATTGTTTATTCGTAAGTATTTACTGGGGTGTATTTTATCATCCACATCCATGTTCCCTCAATATGTAATATTGTTTCCATCCACTTGAAATAGTTTAAATCCAATTTTACCCTTAGGTGAGTTTTTAGTAAAGAATATGAAAGGAATCTTTTGTCGTTTTTCCGTACGAGGTACTTTTTGACTTTTCCGACAAAAGTACGAAGAATGTTTTTTTTTAACTTATACGGCACGAACGGATTTTTACGGTTTTATAAAGCCTTATTTTCATGAACCTTCTTCCAAAATATTTCATGACTATTTTTAATAAAATCTCTTTCTTTTAAAATTGTATGATGTTTTGTGAAAAGAAATTGATTTTGAAGAAGAAAGGATATTTTCCTCAAGAATTCATTTCAAGTGTTTTATCAAAATTATTTTCCATCTAAGATAATAAAGGGTTCTGTTTCTATCCATATTTTTACATTGATTTGACTATGTTGTGATGGAATTATGTTTATGAATTCCTTTATCTTATATGAATTTATTTATGATGTCATGATGTTTCAAGAATCCCATTTTTGTTACATGTGTTATGCGATGATGTATGTTTTATGATTATGTGGCACACATAAGAAAGGATTCATTATAAGATGGGTGGGACCTATATCTCCCTCCAATGCATTGGGTAAAGATTTTATATCTCATGAGATAGACATGGCTGGAATGGTAGGTTATACCGGTTCAGTGAAACAGGACTGAAACGAGGATTACTCGATTCAGAAAGGGACTTTGTCCACTAAGATAGTCTTGGCAATGAGTCTTGACTAACAAGAAATGATTCTCTATGATTATGTGTGTATGCCACAATGAGTAATGTTTTAAGTTATGGTTTCATTTTCACTACTATGATTTATCCCATGTTATGAAATTATGCTCTCTTTTGCAGGTTAAGATTTCCAAAAATGTTATGTTCTTATGAAAATTATGTGATTGATATTTATTTTTTTTACCCTTACTGAGCATTTGAGCTCACCCTTTTATGTTTTCTTTTCCCCAGGATATAAAGAAAGGTTTTAGGTAAAAAAAAGGAAGATCTTTGTGGGAGATTTTGAAGATCTTTCACCAGGATTAGAAGATTACGTTCCGAGTTTCCAAAGACACTAAACTATTACGATCCTTGTGTGTGTATTTTTGTTATGTATTAAGTATTCCGCAAAAGTAATGTAATGTCCATGTACGATAAGCTACGGGTCTCTACACCTCAGGTAGGACGTGCTTATAGGCTGCTTATATGAGCGAGAGAGAGAGTTATTTGATGGAAGTAGTATAAAATGTAGGATGCTCAAGGTAACCCATGTGCTCATTTTCACAATTCATTTCAATTCTTGAAAGTACTCATTCTCTTTCCATTTATCAATAACCAGAGAAAACTCATTTTTCTTTAAAAACTTTCTTCAATGCACACAAAACAATCATGTCAATTTCATACAAATTTATTTATAAATCAATTTCTAAAAACAGAACAATACGGTTTATCAAACATAGGCTAAAGATGAAACCACCTATCTCGAAGCTTGGGTTGCACACACCTGCAACGAGATCCACCAAAAACGAAAACTCGACGACGTGAACGAAGGCCATAGAACCCAATCTACACATCTCATAATTGATCCAATTGAGAAAGAGGGTCAACGTAGAAGAAGAAACACCACATGCCTCAAGAACGAACACTCGTTGCACCACAACCAACAAAGGAACAACCTCCAGAACGAGATTGCACAACAAATATAGAAGAAGAAAAAAAGAAACACCATTTCAGACCATTGAATCCGATAATGCAACACAAGGGCGCTACTGTGATCTATGACAATGAAGAAGCAGAAAGGTCACTCACCTGGAGAGACCCACCACAACTACAATAAATATTGAATGTTGAACGGGTCGATTTGGAAGGAACATAGTCTCCCAAAATCGTTGGAGATGAACCCTTGGTTGAGAGTAGAGGAGAACTATCATCCAAATGTACACACAAATCCCGTAAAACACCCTAAAAATCCATGCTCGGGGAATTACATGGCGTGTAATACCTTTAAACGTTGTGAAATCCACAATGTCCAAATACGTCGAAAAACCAGTTGTCATGGATTAAAATTTGATCGTTAATTAACTCATGATGTGTAAAACTCGTCATATCATGTAACCTTTCACAGCAGGAATCTTTCTCATGACATGAACCCAACAACCATTACACATCATATAACCTAGTTACACGACGTGTAAATCTCCTGGAGCCTGCAGAAAATTCAGAAATTATCATCTAAAACTCCACGCGAAAAAGGGGAACTCGGAGAGGGGGGGAAATGTATCCGATCAAGGTAACGGGATGCTAAAAAATCCCCACCGTAAAGACTTTACATCCCCAGGAATTCATGTGGAAGATGTAACCCTTGGAAAAAGATGAGGTCACTACTCCCTCATCAATGACTCATGTTCCCAAGTTTCATGAGAATTTGATTCGTGTTGTCATAAAACTCGGACCAACGAAATCGACTTCCCACCAAGTCTTTCACTAAGTCAACTGAATCGAAAATGCTAACTAATAAGAAACTTGCCCAAGCCACTCAGTGACCTAAAATGGTCCAACATATCTCAGATCCAAATTTCCCTATTTTCCAAGTCTATGGAGACCCAACTAAGGATACACTTTCTAGAAAACCCAACCACCAATGGAAAACTTCAAAGGATGCTGATGTTAATCCGCATACGATTTTTGTAGACTATGTTGTAACCAGATGTCGATGTACCTCCTGAATCTTTTTTGAGGTCTCATGGACCAAACTTGGCTCAACCAAAGATATTTTTTCCACCTCATCCCAACAAAGAGGTTATCTGCACGGGCAACCATACAACGCCTCAAAGGGAGCCATTCTGATTGACGATTGAAAACCATTTTTATAAACAAACTCAACCAATCCTAGATAACTATTTCATGATCCACCGAAATCCAAGACATATGCATGAAGCATATCCTCTAGGATCTGAATCACATGCTCCGTCTGACCGTCTTTCTGTGGATGGTGAGCTATGCTCAACTTGACCAGAGTTTCCATCGTCTCTTGGAGATTACTCCACAACCTCGAGGTAAACCTAGGATACCTGTCCGAAACAACGACATGACTCCCATATAACCTCACAATATCTTGTACATACAACTTACCCAGATCTTCAACCTTAGTGGTATCCTTGATCAGAATGAAATGAGCAGACTTCGTGATCAACAACTATTCAGATAGCATTTCTCCCTCAGGGAGTCCATGGTAATCCAACAACAAAATACATGGATACCTTGTCCCATTTCCAAACCGGCATTAGAAGAGTCTGAAGTAATCCAGAGGGTTTCAAGTGTTCCGCCTTTATCTGTTGGCAGGTGTAACAGCGGGACACATAATCTACAATGTCACGCTATATACCTAGCCACCAGAATCGTTGTCTCATGTCATAAGACATATTTGTAGTGCTTGAATGAACGACCCATGAAGAGCAGTTATAATTAAATAAGGCCAAACTCCTCAAAGATGCCGAGACGACAAATCGCTTCCCAAAGTGGAGCATACCATTTGAAGAGAGAGACCAACCAAAAATAGCCTCCTCACTATAAAGGCTTTCTCGAATTTCACTAAACTCATCATCCTGTTGCTAACTCTGCAAAATAGAGTCTAGGAGAGATGATGATAACTGAACACCAGTCATAACCATACCTGAAACATCTTTCCGAGCATCCAGGTGCAATTGGGAGAAAAACCTACAAGGTTTCACCCATCCTTCGATTTCAGAACAACATCTGACGATAATTTCCTTCTAAGAGCATTTGCAATGACATTCCTCTTCCTCGAGGTATAAGAAATATCGAAGTCAAACATCTGAAGGTATTCTACCCATCGTATTTGTTTGAGATTCACGTCTTTCTGAGAAAAGATATAACTCATACTCTAATGATCAGAAAAGATTGCGGACCTCTTCCCAAAAGATAGTACCGCCAACACTTAAGAACATGTATAACTGCGGAAAGCTCTAAGTCATGAGTGGGGTAATTCTTCTCATGCGAGCGGAGCTGACGAGAGCCATAAGCCACCACATGATTATCATGCATAAGCACACAACCCAAACCAACACCATAAGCATCACAAAACACCATGTATCCCTTACCGGACTCAGGCAAGATCAGAATAGGAGCCGATGTAAGAAGTCATTTCAATTCATCGAAAGAAGACTGACACTTCGCATCCCATGTGAATTTCACCGCTTTCATGGTAAGAGCAGTCAAATGTGACGCAAACTTAGATAAATTCTTAACAAACCGTTGATAGTATCTAGCAAGACCAAGGAAGCTTCGTATCTCAAAGACATTATGTGGTTATTTCTATGACAACACAACCTTCACCTTTTTAGGATAAACTGATAAGCCATGTTCAGAAATTATGTGTCCTAAGAACTTAACTTCTTAAATCCAGAAACTACATTTCGAAAGCTTTCCATACAAACGATGATTTCTCAGAATTTCCAGAACCGAACTTAGATGGTGCTCGTGCTCACGCTCATATTTGAATAAACCAGGATATCATCCATGAACACTACCACAAAAGCATCAAGATATTAATGTAATATCTGATTCATCAAAGCCATAAAAACTGTAGGAGCATTAGTCAGACCAACAGACATCAAAAGATATTCATAATGGTCGTACCTGCTTCTAAAAGTTTTCTTCAGTATATCAGACTCCCGAACTCTGAGCCGATGATAACCTGATCGAAGATCAGTCTTTGAAAACCATTTTCCCCCTTTAACTGATCAAATAGATCATCAACATGATTCAAAGGATACTTGTTCTTAATTGTTACCCAGTTCAACTTTCGATAGTCTACACACAATCAAAGTGAACCGTCTACCTTCTTGGTAAAGAGTACAGGGGCTGCCCAAGGCTAAACACTAGGGTAAACAAAACTTTTTTCCAATAGGTCTATTGTGGAAACGTTGGGAGTTGCAGCAAAAGAAACGAAGAAACACAGAAGAGTAAAAGGGGAAAAAAGAAAGAATAAGAACACAAAGATTTATTCAGCGAAGGCCTTCGGTCGACTCCTTTGATAGGCACGTCTTCGCTGCGTGGGGTCTGCAAGAGAGGGCTATGGTGGGTCTTATGGATAATCGTCAAATCATGGTTCGTTTCACCTCGGAGGCCAATCTCATCAAATCCTGGTCGTCCGATCCAAGAAGCTTCTATGGTTTCCAATTTTATCTTCTCTGGTGGTCCTTCGACTTTCATATGAAACGCGATCCTCCTACAATGGCAATATGGGTAAGTTTCCCCAATGTCCCTCTACTGTTTCAAAATCCATCTATTATTCGTATGTTAGGAAATTTTTTAGGGAGATACATGTGTTCGGATAGCCGCACAATGGCCATTTGTCATCCCGTGAATCCTAGAATCTGTGTTGAAATGGATGTATCACGAATTTCTTTCGAGTATGTGTGGATAACGGTGGGTGAAGAATACTGCTGCAAACAACGTGTGGTTTTCAAATCCTGGACGAACTACTGCTATAAATGAAAATGATTGGGCCACTTGAAGGAGGCTTGCCATTAGAGGTCTAAGAGGAATGACTTGGAGTCGAGTTATATTGGTGGCAGAGAAGATGAAATTCATCATAAGGGGTATTTGAAATCCTCTAGGTTGACGGACCGTAAAGGAGGTTCATCTAGTCCTCCCAGGGTGTGCGCAGGGTCAAGGGAGTTTTTACCTGAGCATTCTCCATGAGTGTGTTCTCCGGTGAAGAAAATCTTGAAGAATCAGGTGAATCCGACAGTGGAGAATGTGTTCAAGAGGCTGCGGTAGGATTTGGCCGGGCCATCCTCTAGCAGTAGTTCGCCTTGCAAGACTGCTGGGAGGGGGATAGATTTAGTTCACCCAGATTCAACCCATGAAGGGACAAGGGTGGCTGGGATTTCTCCTGTACCAGAGCAACTGGGGGTTTATGTGGCGGAGGTTACTACGGGAGTGGAGGGCTCCAAACAGGATGACCTGAGGAAGGGAAGGCAGGGGCTAGATATGGAGGTGGTCCCTTTAAACAGTGCAGTTATTCCAGGGGTCGAGCATGCTGGTGATTCCTCCTATGAGGAAGTGGTCATGGGGATTCAGTACTCCATAGAGGTGGGGAATCAATTTGATGGCCTCACTATGGAAGGGATGAACAATAATCAAGAAGAATCATACTTTGCAAATGGGGAACGGGAGGAGAATTCCATGGGAGAAAGTAAGAGTATCTCTACTGGAGAAGCAAGCTTGAGGAGAAGAAGGATTATCAGAAGGAGGAAGGGCAGGAAGGACTACTCCTCCTTGCCACCCCCTTTGAAGACCCGGTCTGAAAAAAAAAGAGAGTGGATGAGAGGGTGGCATGCGAGGCTTTATGTCAACCGGTACGCCCTGATCAATCTGGATCATGGGGTTTAATTATGAGTTTGGGAGATGAGGTTAAAGAGCAGGTGTTGTTTCTCAATGCATCTGATGAGGATGCATCCAAAATGATGGTCCGGAATATTAAAATAAACCTTAATGAGGAGAAATACTCTTGGGTTGACAAACAGGACTTGATTCTGGTTTGGGGATTCAACCAGGGTTTGTTAAAGCTCGAGGAATACATATAGGTTTGGGATAAACTATCTGCTGCTTTAGAAGTCCTGATAATGGAAGAGCCTCACACTCAGGTAACAGATATTTCATGGAAGCTGTTTAGGGATATGAACTCTGGAAGGTTGAAAATTTCTTTCAATGACTCTATCCTATCATTTTCTGACTGATGTTCGGTCTATCTATTTGCTTGAGTGTTTGTTAATGAGGGATTGATTTTAGACGGTGGATCTAAAGGTGAATTAGGTGTTTTGTTCCCATCATTTTTATGGTTCTACTTCAGATGGGGTTCAGAGCACAAGGTCTCCTCTTCGGCATGGCACTTGGATTCTGAGAGGGTATAGCCTAGCCATTGGTATTGTGCATGTGCATCTTTGCACGGGATTGGCTGAGTGCCTATGTCCTGGTGGGGGACTCTGACATGATGCAAATGCTGGGTCAAGGTAGAACTTTTATGTGCTTGGGATTTTCTATATCTTATTTGGTTGTTTTGTTGGACACTGCAGTTTCTCACTTTCCTTGCAAAGTGATTTGATAATCAAATAAAAAATAATTTTCAGTCATACATCCACAAAGAGGCAGAATATTTACTATAATCGAGAGCACAAATAAAGAGTTTTTTCAGTAAGTAACCCTAACTCGAAATGGGATAAAAATGGAGAAAACGATCCACTGTTTCACCAACCGCACATGAGGTCCGCGTCGCTACAGTGAAAGATGGCCACCTAAGTCAAAAGTGCTACAATGGTTGCTAACTGGAAGTCCAAAAAGCTACAGTAAAGTTGACTCCAAAGTCCGCACTATTACAGTGCTCTGTCGGTGTCGGTCGGTCAGCTCTGCTACAATGTCGAAAATTCTATAGTACCCAAATAATTTGGGTCGGGGGCCTTTGGCCCCCGGACTTCCAGAGCAGGGGCGCGTTGCCCCCTATAACCCCCAGCGAGCTCACAGCGGAGCTCAACCCGCGAAAGTTGCGGGCCACAATCATTCGACCCCACTAGACTGGGCTACACCAATCCAAAAATCTCCCACTTGGAGACTGATCCACTACACTGTTATGCTTTGATGCCACTGACAAAGACAATTTACTTAATCTAGGATCTTCCTCTTCTTCACTCACTGGTGGTGTGCTTTACATTCACATGTTTAATTTCAACCTGACGATTCATGAAATACAAGTTGTTTTTCTCTTGTTCTCTCATCACGTCCTATCTTATTCTGTCTCTCATCCTCCGTTCATCAGTGAAGACCAACAGAGGCACAACAGTGCCTCAACTTCTGTATCACTATGGGATTTTTCAACATGTCTCCCGAATTGTTGGTTTCACAAATCTTCTGCAACGTCAGCAACCCATTCTGTATCAAACCTTTGATGAAAATGGTACTTTAACTAAATGTTCTTCATCCAGGAATGAAACACCGAGTTCTTTGCAAGATGTATAAAATTCTAACTGTCACAGTGCAATACATTCTCCTCTTGCTTTCTTCTCAATTCATCCAAGAAGTTCTTCTGCCAAACCATTTCTTTCCCAGCTTCTGTTACAGTAGTGTATTCTGCCTCTGTGGTGGATAAAGCCACCACCTTCTGCAATTGTGATATCCAACTTACCGTAATTTCTCCACAGGTAAATACATAACCTGTGGTACTCCTCCTGCTGTTGATGTCACCTCCAAGGTCAACATCCACATACCCCTGCAATGAATTTCCTTTGCCAAAACACAGAGATGCCTCCTTACTACCCTTCAAATACTTCAGTATCCACTTCACAACTTCCCAATGTTGCTTTTCAGGGTTATCCATATACCCGCTCACAACTCCCATTGCATGACTGATGTCAGGTAGAATGAAAACCATGACATACATCAGGCTTCCAACAGATGATGCGTATGAAACCTTTTCCATGTACTCAACCTCTTTTGCCGTCTTCGATGATTTCTCATTTGAGAGTTTAAAAGGCTCGCCAGGGGAATAGAGACTGTATTTGCTTCCAGCATGCTGAATCTTCTCAAAACCTTCCCAATGTAGTCAACCTGTGATAACATCAAGGTTCCAGCTGCATGATCTCTCTTGATCTTCATCCTCAAAATCTTACTAGCTTCTCCAAGATCCTTCTTTTCGAACTCCTCAACTAGCCACCCTTATAACTCATCAATCCTCTGCATACATGATCCTATAATGAGCATGTCATCCACATATAGAAGCAATATAATATATTCATCACCAAAGAACTTGATGTAGCAACATTGATCCATGCCACATCGTTTATATTCATTTTTAGACATAAATGAATCAAAATTTTTGTTCCACTATCTGGGTGACTGCTTCAATCCATATAAGTTCTTCTGGAGTTTGCACACTAAGTCTTCCTTCTCAGACTCTACATATCCCTCTGGATGTTGAATGTAGATGTCCTCCTCTATGTCTCCATGAAGGAAAGCAGTCTTGATATAAAGCTGCTTAAGATGCAAGTCTTCTGAGGCCACAATGCTGAGAACCACCCGGATGGTGGTAAGCTTCACTACTAGTGAGAGTATTTCAGTGAAATCCACTCCCTCCTTCTGTTGGAAGACTTTCACCACCATTATTGCCTTGAACCTTCTCTTTCCATCATGTTCTTCCTTGACCCGATATACCCATTTGTTCTGTAATGCTCTTTTCCCTTGTGGTAGAGGTGTCAGCTCCCAAGTGTTATTATCATGCAATGAGGAAATCTCCTCCTTCATAGCCAGCTCTCACTTGATCGACTCCTTCAGCTGCATTGCCTCTTTAAAGTATTCTGGTTCTCCACCGTCAGTCAATAAAAGATAATGCAAGAATGGTGAATACCTCTGCACAGGCCGTCTCACCCTTGTTGATCTCCTCAACTCCACTGGAGTAGTAGGTTCCACCAGTTGTGATGTCTCATGATCAGATACACCTTCAAGCTCCACTTTCTCTTTGAACTCAGATTCAATGTTTCCATTTTATGAAGCATATTATTTCTTTGGCATGCCTACTGAGCTCTTTACTCATGCATATCTATATCATTTTAGTACAAGTTTTAATTCAACTTTATGATTACTCATGGATCAAGTTTGGTTATAGTTGGATGGTGACTCTTGGAGTCACATGGAGATGTGTCAATTGTTTTTGTATTTAGTTTCATTATCACATCATCCAAATAGGATTTTTTATAGCTTTTAGTTGTGATTATTGGTGGATCACATTATATTCGTGGAGGATGTAGTGGGACTCAGAGATGGATGCAGGTGAGGGTGTTGTAGAGTGAGTTGACAATTTACTTTTGTTGCCCTGTTTGAATTATTTTCTACTTTTATATTACTGTTGTTTCTTTCTTGATGGTGTTTGGACCTATGGCATATAGAGTGATCATGCACATTTTTCTACTATTAGTTTAATTTATTTTATGGGTGAAATCATCCCCAATGATTGAATTTGATGTCAATGGTGCTTGTAATCAGCCCGGGGGATTGGGGACGCCCCTCGGGTATGTTGTGGGCTAGGTCGAGCGTCCGATGGATGGGTGGATTGGGCCGGTCTATGAAAATATTAAAGTATGATGTAGTTTACACATGCTGAACTTAGAGTTACTTTTATGTTAATAAACTGATAAGAGACCTATAAGTCTACAAACTGATATCTTTTGGAGTAGGTCACAAAGGAGGAGAATGGAGTGACTCTTGAGATGTAGTGAGTTTCTCCCTTAACCATTCAATAGGCAGTGAGCCTTGCTGAGGAGTGACTTCACCTAAAATTTGTATCCTAAAAAACAGTGAGTTATAATGTATTTTTGGTATACCAGCACAATGTTGAGTCTATGATCTTTGGATGTAGCTAAGTGTAGATGAACCGTGTAAAATTTTTGTATTGCAGAAATGTGTGGAGCAATGAACAATCAATGATTTACAAAATAAGAGTAAAGGGGAGAAAAAAATAAAAAGAATAAGATCACGAGACATAATGATTTATGTGGTTCGAGAATAATCTCTATGTCCATAGAGAGGCAGAATGATTCACCAATTCATAATCAAAATTATAGGGTGATCTTTAGAGTACATGGGACCCTAGCTTGAATGAGCTCTTAAATAAACATGATGAATAGTTCTCACGTTTCTATAGTTCCTACACAATAAGTCTACTATGCTACAATGTAACAACCACCCAAATCCAAGATTTTATAGTATTGGTGGTAGGAATTCCATAGAGCTATAATGTCATTGTCACATGCTTCTAAAGTAAGTCTACATTGCTACAGTTCCTTATCGGTTTTGTCAGTCAACTCAACTACAGTTCTCAAAAGATTTGGGTTGGGGACCTTCACCCCCAAACCCCTGTGCAAAGGCGCTCTTCCCCCTGCAATCCCCAATGATCTCACCATGAAGGTCAAACCACAAGTGTTACATCCTCATGTATAGTATGAGCCACCAAAAATTAGCTCAATTTCATCCAAGTATTGGGCTACACCAGTCCAACACTTTGTGTGCTTCATGTTTTACTTTCTACACATGTGCATGATATTTGATGTAGGTGCATTCAATAAGAAGATAGGTTCAATTGTATTCATACTAACAAGGGAACAAGATCCAATGGAATTTGTAAGCAAATATATAATTTGAATTAGGAAATACCTTAATTCACCCTCCCCCCTCTCAGGGTGTCTTGGGTTACAATACTCATATACTAAATAGGATTCTCGTTGACCAAGTTCCCAAAGATATTGCTCAAGCAACCACATGATAATGATCATTGATAGAGGACCGCTTTACATCCTCCCTCAAAGTAAGATCCATTATTTTGCACTAGCAAGGGCACTCAATAGACATCATACCAAAGTTAAAGCGTTTCACCTCAACTCACTACCACCATGAGAATCACTAACAAGACCTTTATATATCATTTCCTACTCTAGATTCGATTCGTGAAAGGTTACTCTTGATGTTGGGGAACAAATGTCTGGATTGTGGAGTAAAATAACCTATTGAGAAGTTGATGAACTAATGCATTATGAGCCATCAAATGTTTATGTTTTCTATTTCTAATGAATGCATCGTTCTGTAA
Source organism: Viscum album (assembly GCA_963277665.1). Lineage (NCBI taxonomy): Eukaryota > Viridiplantae > Streptophyta > Magnoliopsida > Santalales > Viscaceae > Viscum > Viscum album. The sequence continues at coordinate 129,639,851 of OY728137.1, forward strand.
CATCCTCCAAGGTTGTAATTATTTTTTACTATTGATAGTGTAGGATATTCATTTTATTTCTCTCTTTCACTAGATTTTTGTTAATAATATTATTATTATTATTTATTTTTCTTATAAAATGATCATAAAAAATATCATTTTCATCTCAATATTAATAAAAAACTACATTCACTCTGGGGAATGAAATATATATTTTTTAATAAATATTCACACTCACTTTAGGGAATGAAATAATATTATTTGATCGGAAATTATAATATCTTTAAGACTAGTAACATGAACATGTAATTTAATATTTTTATCCATTCCATGGAATGATCTTATCCATATGTTGAATTATTATTATTTATGTGGTCCTTGATGGATGCTTTCTTTATTTCAAATATCTTGCATATAGGATTCAAAGAATCATGATAAATCTTGATATGTAATACTCATTTTGAAATATTTATTCAAGAAATTAACAGAGTAAAGTAATTATAAAAAATTATGTAGCCCAATCAAAGGAAAACATACCTTATTTTATCGAGTTCGTTCATACTTTATCGCTAAGACCATTAGCATCAAAATGCATTTCAACATCCCAAATCCACAACCAATAATTTTTTTCAATGTTATTGGGAGGGAGAAAATTGAGTTTAATAACATTTTCCATGAAAATCATAACTTGTTTGATTAAACTAACCTTTTAAGCCCGATAGAACTAGTGTTGATAAATCATTATAATACTACACCATGTGAATCATTTCCATTAGTTGTGCATAATGTCAAACTAACACCCTCAGCACCTTCTTTAAACAATATGTTATCCTCTATGCTCTCAATCAATAAATGACTAAGTCATAAATAAAAAATTTATATGAATATTACGAAATCCATTAAAATAATAATTATTTATAACAAAATAAAATTAGTTATTTATTGAAATAAAATTTAAATTAACTAAAAAATAAAGCTAACTATTTAATTAGCCAATTGACAATTCAAAAATGTTGAATTCAACTTAAAGAGTAAAAGGGGGAAAGTGAGTCCACATGGTAACACCTCCCCTTGTCATGGATATTCAATATAGTAGATGGATGGTTCCATAACATTGGATCTGTACATGGAAGAATTGTTGCAGTTCTCGTGGAAGGAAATCATAACCCAGGGGAATCTTCTAAATCTTGGTTGGTCACCACACATTTCCACCTTATCCATTACCCTCAATGGGATTTTTCATTGTGGTGACATTGAGGAGAACACTATAATTGTTGAGTTTTTGAGGAAGACTGCAACTGTTGAGTTTTTTCTTCGATGAAGCCATAAAAGAATTTGGTTTCATTAAGAAAGAATGTGAGACGTGTGTTTATAATAGTTTTAGTGGGAATGCGGTCGTTATGCTAGTATTATATTTTGATGACATGTTACTTATTATAAATGACATACCAATCATACAGTCTAATAAGGACTGGTTAAAGAAATGTTTCTCCACAAATAACTTAGGTGAAGCAGCCTATATTCTATGGATCAAGATAATTCATGATAGATCCAAGAGGCTTCTTAGACTAAGTCAAAGTACATGACTATATACTAAAGAGATTTAGTATAGAACAATCCAAGATGGGGTTGGTTCTAGTGTCACATGGTTTACATCTTTCTAAGAAAATATTTCCTCAGACACAATAGGAGAAAGAGAGAGTGAGTAAGATCTCATACGCTTATGAAATAGGATCAATCATGTATGTCATATTATGTATTAAACTTGATGTTGCCTATGCACTAAGCATGGTAGGAAGATATCAAGCAGATCTAAGGGAACAACATTGGTCTTTTGTTAAAGTTATCCTTAAGTATCTAAGAAGAACTCAGGATATGTTCTTGGTGTATGGAGAAAAGGAGATGTTTATCAGGGGTTATACTGATGCTAGTTTTTATATAGATAGTAATGATCATAAGTCACAATTAGGATTTTTTTTGTCTCAACGGAGGAGTTGTGAGCTCGAAGAGTTCAAAGCAACAAGTTGTTGCTGATTATACAGCAAAGTATGAGTATATAACAGCTTCTGATGCATCCAAGGAAGTCGTTTGGATATGGAACTTTGTCCAAGATCCTTGATGTGGTACCTAGTATTAAAGACTCTATCATATTGTATTGTGATAATACTATAGTGGTGAATATTTTAAAAGAGCCAAGGTCACACCAATGAACAAAATATATACTCCGAAAGTATCAACTCTTGAGGGATTTTTATCAGAGGGGTGAAGTTGTAGTAAGAAGAGTACCAATGAAAGAGAATGTGGTGGAACCATTTACTAAATGTTTATCTCTATAGAAGCACGAGTATCATGTGAGAGCTAAAGTACTAAAGGTTTTTAGTAGATGGTTCTAGTGCGAGTGAGAGTCTGTTGGAGTTGGTGCCCTATAACCAACTTATGTGTACTTTATGATAACTTGTATTCATAGTTTTGAATATTAATAAACTCTGCATCACAACATGATTGTTCTTATACGTAACATGGTATGCGATAATGTCCTAAGAGTAGCTATCGCACTAAAAGGTCATAGTAGTTCTCTACTATGATGAGAACCTGGAAGTGCTACGAAACTATTCTTAAATAAATGTTATATAGCTGGATGATATTATTTGAGGGACACAAATGATATATGCTATCATGGGTGGAGACTCATAGGACTTTGAGGCACATTCTCATGGTGTTCACCCTTAGTAATATCTAGTGTATGATATTATGAGAATGAGACCCACCGGTAGGAAATCCACATTTATATGTGTCGTTGGATGTTTTTATCTGCAGATGTGTGTATTGATCCTTAGAGTTTAAGATTATTATCAATGAGTATTATGAGTCACGCACTTTGATGTATTTTTGAAAACTGTGATAATAGATGTTTGCAGTGAGGTAGGATACGTTTGGTGCGTCACGGATAATATTGAATTAATGAATAATGCAAGAAAAGGCTAGTGAACGAGGCTTCGGAATTCCTTCGCGAGATGACTGGTAAAGGCATTGCTCCAAATTCTGTTACCTATACCTCAATGATTGACAGGTATTTCCATTCAGGGCAATGGAGGGAAGCTGGGCGATTGTTGAATGAAATGATTGATAATGGAGTTAACCCCCACGTTCCCACTTTCAATGTGTTGGTTGATAACCTTTGCAAAGAGGGAATGGCTGAACAGGCGCATAGAATTGTTCGGTTGATGATTGAAAGAGGGCTCAAGCCGGATGGAAAAACTTATAGTGCATTGATGGATGGGTATTTCTTGCGAGGTGAATTGCAGAAGGCATCAAATATATTCGACATGATGGAGAAAAGGGGCTGTCCACCGGATCTTGTGACATTCAACACTCTTATAAGTGGACTCTGCAAGCTAGGGATGCACAATTGCTTCTTGATGAGATGCATACTCTGCGCCAGACTTCCGATATCATAACATACAGGACTTTGTTGGATGGCCTTTTTAAAAACAAAGATACCAAAGAAGAAATGGCACTGTTTAGGGTGTTAGAAAATTCTAACTTGGCTCCCGATATATGCATCTACAATATCCTCATTGATGGCTTGTGCAAGGCTAGGAGGCTTGAGGATGCTCAGCATATTTTCTTTAATCTCTCTACCAAAGGCTTGCAACCTGATTTATGGACTTACAATATAATGATTAATGCATTCTGTAAAAGGGGGCGTATGATTGAAGCAGATAATCTGCTTCAGAAAATGGAAAGCAGCAACTTATTTCCGGATAAATGTACTTACAATGTTATGATCCAAGGATAGATAAATCGTGGCTGGAGACGGTTCATGTGCAAACATGAGTAAAGGTATGAAATTTGTGTATATGAACTCGACAGTTTCAAATTCTATTATTCATGAAAACACACAATGAATTTTTTTGATCAAATATGATGGCGGTTCTCTACAATTACAAGCATCATTGAAATCTTCTTGGTATTTCTGCTAGTGAGTTGACTGGATTTCTACAATTATAAATTCTGAAGTTTTTGGTTGGCTCATTCCCTGATAAATAGTTTCATGCAATACCCTCCAATTCTTTGCATCTTCATGGTCAAGAACATTTCTGCTTCCCTTCTCCACCAATTTATGTTTGCAATGCCAGTGACTTGATTTATTACTGATATGTTGTTGCCTCTTTTACACCTTTTTTTTAATTATATTGTAAGGAGTGATACCTCTTGGCTTTGTTTGGACTCAAATTATACCATCAACACCTTAATGCAGGCACCCCGCGTCCCTAACAAGCATCAGAACTCACCTCTCATGCTTGGCAGCTCATGGAATCACTAAATTCCAAGGCATCCAAAGATCAATGACAAGTTTGTGGCTCCAATGTCTGGCATTCAGGCTCTATTTGACAATACTAATTGAAAACTGCTTATAGTATTTATCATTTTTGATAAATGCCTCTGTATAAGTGTTTCAAGATTGATTATTTTATGCCAGTCATTTAAGTGGGTTTCTTGTAGAATTGAAGTGTAATTGTTTTTTTTTTCACACAGAACAAACGCCAGTTATTTTCAATGATGTGAAAGAGGCCATGCTATGTGAAACTCCATGGAGAGTTTTTTAGCTGCACCGAGTGCTGAAACACTCATCTCTTACTATAAGTAGAAAAAATAAGTGGTGTTTACAATGTTTGTGAAAAAACACTTCCACTGAAATTTTGTAAGAAGGGCGCTTGAATAATTGATAGGAAAACATTTTTTTCCAGCAAGCAATGTTTAAACCCTTGTACAGAAAAAATTCTCACAAATGATTAGTGCTGTAAACAGTTTTCAGTAAGTGATGTCAACCAAGGCCTCGGTTGGCTGCAGTGAATTATAGGTTAAAGGAATGCCCTGCAAAATGTCTCTCATTTGATTCTTAACCCATGATAGGTTTTGGCTTTGGGAGAGTTGGCTGGATCACAAAGGAGTTAAGATATTCACTTTTTTTGCCAGTATGTTTCTCTAATTTTTGTTTTATATTTTTTAATGGCTTCATATAATTAATGATTTCTATTAAAATTTATATTTCCTTAAAATTTTCACACAATTTTATTCTTTTCTTCTTCTTATAATTGTAGCTATTTCATTGACCCTCGAGAGATGGGCCATGAGAGGCACCTCACTCTATATCTTCGTAGACGTGGAGATCTATGAAGTGGCTTCGTGGTTACCTCAAGTAGAACAAGCTTCTAGGTTTCTTATACGAGCGTGAGGGAGGGAGTGAGCATGAGAGGGAGAGGGAGGGAGGGAGGGAGGGAGGGAGCGAGCGAGGGAGGTAGTGTCAATGTAGGATTCTTATTGTTGACTCTTGTAGTGTATTTGTTTTAATGGTCACAATTACTCTAATTTGTTTATAACTTGTTTTTTCTTTTTTTTAGTGTATTTCTATTGTTTTGTTGGTGGCAGGAAGGCAACCGATCGAGAACCTTTTCCAAGTCCTTTGTAGCAGTGAAGCACCGACCAGTCGGTAGAAGTGCATCGACCAACCAATACAACATCCAAAAGCATACTTAGCCAAAAGCTCTCCATCGGCTAGTCGGTGGCGACTCAATGGATTGCTTGTGAAGGTTCTAGACATCTAGTAGCTACTGTCGCGCACACCGACTAGCTGGCAACATTGGCGGCTGACCGGTGTTGTTGTTCCAGGATCTTCCAGGCTACATTAATGATGGTAAAAAAGGTCCCCGCTCAACTCTTGACTTGGCCTGACCTTGGTCGACCCCAACACCTTAGAATACTTTAAACAGAGGTCTTGGAATGCATGAATCATAATTCAAACGAAACACACATCAAACAAAACGCTCTCCGATCTCCAACGATCAAGAATTCCTCTCCGATCTTCAAAGCGCTTCAAAGTTCCAGTCTTTCTCATCCTTTCTCAAAGACGATCAAGAGTACTTTGTTCGTGGAAATTGTGATTATCAACAAGCACCTTTTTAAGGTGTGATCTTCATCGACTATCTTCACACGTCATCGAGCTCATCGATCTATTCTTTCTTCGCGCCTTCTTATTTCATCTTCTTCTTCACTTGAGGCTTTGTATTTTCTTGTATAACCCCTTAGCCCTCTCATTCTCAAGTGTAACCTCTCTCTCTCTCTCTTCTCTCCCCCCCCCCCCCTCTCCCTCTCCCCCCTTCCCACCCTCTCTCTCATTTTTAATCTTTTAGTGAGAGTTGAGACGACATTGTAACGGGTTTTCCAAAAGACAAACCATCTCTTTTCTCCCTTGTGATTGGTTTCTTGCATTTTCCATTCATAAGCGAGTTTTCTTTTAGGTATTGGGTTTTGTTAAAACCAAAAGTTCTTGGTTTTTGCTTTCTTCGTTCAAAAGCAATGGACTATTTTGGTTCTTGGACTTCCGTTAAAATCAAGGGACGCTATCATTTTGGTTATCATTTTGGTTCTTGGATCTCTGTTAAAACCAAGTGGGTTATATAACCGTCTAAAGTCTTCTTGAGAGGATATATAGGGGCACATTGTTTGCTATTGCCAAACTTTGTTATCAAAGCGTCTTATCTTTTTTATTTTTTGCATTTACTTTCCTGTTATGCTTTCACTTAATTGTTTTGTTTTAATTTCTGCTACGTTTTACTTTGATTTTATCACATGCTTGCATTATATCATTGGATATTTTATATTATCAATTTATTTTATTGCTTTTATTTTTAAAAGACAATTCACCCTCATTATTCTCCGACCAACCAGTATTAAATGTGATCTTTGTATTTATTTCAAAATCCTAGTTTTTTTGTTCAAAAATTGTTTTTGATTTTCAAAACCCTAATTGGTTTCAAAGTTCATCCTTTTTATCGCATCTTATTCACATGATCCTATCTTTGATGACACCACTTATTTCTATTGGAAGAATTGAGTGTCTATTTTTCCTAACTACATTAATTATATTGTTTGGAAAATGGTTACGCGTGAATGTATACTTGATAAAGAACCAGAAGATAAATGGACTCCTTAAAATATTATTGCTTTTGAATTTAATGAAAAAGTTGTGAATGTCTTACATTGTGGTCTTGATTGTAATGTTTTTAATCGTGTTTCTTCTTGTAAAACAGCTTATGAAATATGGAAATTACTTGAAGGCATACATGAAGGTACGAATGAAATTAGACACTAGATAGGATATGTATTATCAAGATTTTGAAAAAAAATTCATGCATTCAAATGAATCTATTATTATAATGTTTGCAAGAGTTACTGACATTTGCAATGGTAGAAAATATCTCGGTGATGAATTGTTTATAGAAACATCTATAAGGAAAATCCCATGGGTTTTACCTATTTCATGGTCTCTCAAGTCACGAAAATCCAAGAAGTCAAGGACGTAAAGAAAATGGCGGTTGAAGAGCTCATTGAATCACTCATGATGTATGAATATGAAATGCCAAGTCATAAAGGAAGTAATGAAAGTGATGAAAACGAAGAACATTGTTTTTAAAGGTATTAAAAATGACGATTCTTTTGAAGGTGACATCGATGGTGAAAGTGAACTTGAACAACTTAACAAAATGGTGAAGAAACTTCTAAAGAAGAAGAAATCATCCCATGCTAAAAAGTAAGAAAAATACCATATCAGATTGAAATGTCTGATCTACAAAAAGAAGTTGAAAGAGAAGAAAGGTAAGAAAGCTTTGAAAGTTTCGACTTTGAGTGATTCAATATTCTCAAGTGACTCAAGTCCCAAATATCTCATGGAACATCTCAAGAAAGATGATGATGCTAGTTCTCCTATTTCTTTCTCTCCTTCTCAAGCCTCTTCTTCTTGCTCTTCTTCTTCTCCAAGACCCCTCAGTTATGAAGAACTATAATATGCTCGTGATGAACTTGAAAATGGTTTTTGTGAACATTCTTCTTTATATAGAGTTCTCAACAAAAAATATAAATAAGTTCTTAATGAAAAAAATCAAGTTTTAAATGAAAATGATCTTCCTTTAAAAGAAAAATATGATTAGGTTTTGAAATAAATAAATCAATTGGATGATGTTTTCAAATCTGAAATCAAGAATCTCAAAATCACTCTTTTTAAATTCATTGAAGGTGAATATAATCTTAACATGATCTTTGATTCTCAATGTGTCAAAATAAATAATCATGATTTTGATTTTTCAAATAACGTGAGCTTTTCGAAAAATTCAACTTTTGTGAGTTGTTTCTTAAAATAAGTTTTGCAATTATTATGGAAAATATGACCATTTAATTTAGGAATGCAATTACAAAAATGCTAGATATGATATACCTAAGTCTGTCCATCTTTCTAATAATTTTATTCAAAAATCTAAACAAGTTTGAGTTCTTAAATCTCTTTTAGTCAATCTTAGCGGATTCAAAATTGTTCACCATCTCAATTTTTACGTCCTCACACCGTCAGACCTAAAATTTATGTACCAAAAGACTCTTTTAACATCTTACTGAAAGAGATATGCCCTAAATCCTTGTGTGTGTGTGTGTGTGTTATATGAAAATTATGATTCATATGCATGGTATATCGATCCATGCAACTAAAATGATAAACTATTAGCATTTATCAATCTCTCATATTAGTTATCATTTACCATACAGTTTCATTTGATGAAACGTTTGGGAGGACTTGCATTCATGTATATGATACATGAACCGTCCATGACATTTACTAATGTGTTATGTATGGAAGAGTAAATGTGACTACCAAAGGAGTGTCCTTGTGGCTTATATTAACCATTTTCATGTGATGACAAGAGGTGTGTGTGTGTGTGTGTGTGTGTGTGTGTTTGCATGATGTTGCTTGGCCAAGACTCTTCCTCACATGTAGCTCTTCTTCTCCCACCTCCCGCGTGTCATGAGATGCTAGCACATCATTGAGGGTGGAGAATCTCGCACATGCGATGTGTGATTCGGTTAGCCCACACTGTGTTTTCTTCCAATCTAAAAAGAAAGTGATGAATGTGCTACATCTTTCTTGGACTTTTATTTTATAGTTGAAGTGATATAGGTGCATGGCCCTCTCATAGCGATTAGCTTGATTTATGGCATGTCCTTGGACATGACCTTCTTTATTATAATTGGACTTTACAAGTGACATGATTTAATGCATGACTTGATGTAAGTGATAAATGAACTATATTAAATGGATCCAATGCGCCTTGAGTGATGCCAGTTGCCTTTTTACAGAACGTTGGGCTAAAGGCTCATAGGGAAAATAGATTACATGTGCTGATTATGACTGAGGGAACTTAAGTAGGGTTGTTGGCCATGGCATGTCACAACCCCTTGGTCGAGAATGGTTGACATGACGTCCACATCTTTTGGGTTGCTGGACGTGACGTTCCACGCCTCCTTGCATAGGAGGTTGGGTATGGCCCACCTCGCCACTGACCGTGATACTCGGCATGGAGGCCTTTATTCATGATGTGATACAGGCATGGCTCGTCTTCCCTTGTTTATGATACTCGACATGGCGACCTACATTGAACATGATCATCGAGCATGACGACCCTTACTCATTATTGTAGGACTATATTTATTATTAGTAATAGTATTATGCACGAACACATGAGTTACATCCTAAGTCCTGGACAATACTATGTATCCATATATGTGGCTACAAGTGTCACTACGCCTATAGTGTATGCATATGGACACACACACACTCAGAGACATTTCTGGCTTAAGCTGAAGTAGGTATAGTCGGCCATGTGTCTTTGAGGAACCTGAGCCGACCGATTTACATTTATTTATTTTACATCAAAACTTTACCTTTGATATACATGCGCACTGCTTTATTATATATGCACAGACTGAATTGTGCATTTGACACCATTGGTGGTGGCATACTGAGTATATCTCACACCGTGTTTGGGTCGTCATTGCACTGGGGTACCCGAGCAGACCTCATGTTTGCAGGATCAGGTTTCTGGATTGCACTTGCTTGTTGCTACCCTTCTTGGCTAGGTTGGAGTATGGGAGCAGAGGACCGAGTTGGTGATCGTGATGCTATTGGAGATAGCTACAGTGTCTTATTTATTTCCTTTGTTAGTCATGCTTTGTATTGTACACATGTTGTATGTTTATTTGTACGTTGTAGCATGTTCATGCATGATACATTCATTCATTTACTTTTGCCTGTCAATTTATTATATTTCACTGCCTTTACTTATTATTGCTTCCGCTGTATTTTTTACTGATCCAAATGGTATATGGTTGCACCCAAATTTACCATACAGGTATAAGCGGTCGTTGAAGTACATGCAGGGATCAAATTCACAGGGATCGAAGAAGAAACCTTGAGTCACTAAGATTGGATGTGAGGATTGGCTATGAAGTGGCCAACTTGGGGGTTGATTTTGATTGAAGAACTAATTATTTAATTTTAAGAAAAATAGAAAAAACATAAATTTACTTGATCAAAAATAATTAATTAAGATGATTCGATCCTAGGTTGTCGCTTGGGGTGGATTGGATGCATTTGTCTCTTAAAAAGTTTGAGATCACTAATTCAAGATGAATCCAAAAAACGAGATAATTCCACAACCTCATTCACCAATTTAGTTCTTACACAATTTCAAGGATAATCACCATTGCACTTAGAGGATCAATTTCATGATCACTCCAAGGAATTGGACCGTACTATCACTCAGAATGTGTCGTCGTTAAACTTGGCGAAGATGAAGAAGAACATAACTCATCGAATGGAAATCTTAAAATAACAAACAGATTTAAAAATTAAAGTACATGAAATAACATCCAACCCATACCATTTCTATTCCCTTATATCAACCTATGAGAGGGTTATCCCTCCATTGATTTTATTTTATCAATGAAAGCGGGAAGCAGGCTTACGAGTGCAGAATTGAAGAAGAAAAACATTAAAAAAATGAACACTCCACCATTGTGTGAAGAATTCACAAGTGTTGGTGCAAATAAATTTACACCTTGGTTCAGTGGTATCAACGTGTTAATGGAAATGAAATTAAATTAAGAATAAGGAAAATAACTTTTATTAAGAAACTAATGTGATATGAAAAACTTCCATTATAGACATTGAAGAAGCGATTACAAAATGAAAGCGAGAAAATACAATTGAACGAAAAATTTGCACACCCCCATTTCCTTCAGCACCAGCTCCTTATATAGTCAAATGAGGAGCCTAAGGTCAATCCTCCATCAATAAATTTCTTCCCCAAAAATTAATAGAGTCAAAAGGGGGGATGAGAAATAAATGAAATTGGCTATTTCAAAGTTGACCACAAAAATATGACCAGATTCATCCCTGCTATTGGAGTATGAATTTGTAACCTAATATAGCCGAATCTGAAGCGGTCTTAGAAGACAAATATCTTCATCTAGGTATTCTCTATCATCTTTCAAAATTTCAAGTCATTTGGTTTAGTCGTTTGGAAGTAATGATTGAAATGGTGGGAGGACTTTATGGGCGTTCAGGTATTGGCCACCATTTAAATGTCAACTTCAACTCCCTTTATCTCCATAAACATTCCATAATTAGCTCTGAACATAGTTGAATGAAATGATCCCCAAATTTTTCTCTTTCTACAGTTAAAATTTGAACTTTATTGGTTTTGGATTGTGTGCCCCACATTTTCTTGATGGACCTTAGGCCCATTATGCTTTGTCTATAAATTTTTTGCATTCATGCCAAAAAACTCGATCTTACCTTGGGATTCGTTCATCGATTATAAAAGATAAAATGTTCCAAAAAAAGTCATCAATCATATCCCAAAATATTAAATTCAAAAAATTGAATAAATGAATTCCACAAATAGATGATTGATTGAGCCCAAATTTTCACTTTAAACATGAATTGCACTTGTGATGAGAAATGAAGTTCAATTTATAAAATACACTAAAATAGATGTTTATGGACTTTGAAACACATGAATATTAAGATATTAACAATGAATATTAGCCTCTTTCAGTGGATAATCACACCCCCAACTTGAGTTTTTCTAGTCCTGAGCAAAAAGAATCTCAAAAATATGAAATTGAACTTCCTTTTCCAAAAATATTTTAACATACATTGCTCAAAAAAATACATCATGCCAAACAACCCTGAAACCTATCAAAATCATTTCACACAATTTAGGTTCATGAGCATATCCCAAGCCTAAGCTCATTCCTTTTTTCAAATTCATTGTCACATTTCATCCAATTTTAATTAAGCATGATGATGTGTTGTGTATCTCAAAAGACATACGGCTCATTTTCTTGTTCAATGGGAAACAAATAGAAGCTCTAGGTGGGAATCACATTAATCCTTAAGATTAGTATCTTTTTTTGTTGTTTTTTGTTTGTTTTTTGCTTTTTTTGAACCACAATAGATATGAAAAGACTAACTCTAGGCAAGACAACTATGGAGTCACGATCCCCAAGTGTCAGACGCCACACGTATTGTCAATTTCGTGCTCTACAATAGAGATATAAATCCTAACTCTGGGAAACACAACTATGGAGTTACAATCCCCAAGTGTCGGATGCGACACATTTGGACAAAACATTGCTCTATGTGGTCCTTTTTTTTATTTTTTTATTGGATACTCAAATTAAAAAGAAAGTGTCCCCAATCCCTATGCTATGATGAAAGGGACCCAAGAACTCAAATTTACACCCAAGATCCAATAGATGTGCATTGTGGAATTTTGATTAAGAGGATGAAAATGTAATCGTTGAAAAATCACATCAGACAACCACACTTTCCAAAAACTATGCTAATGAACTTAAATATGCATTAAAATCATAATCAAGGCATTAAAAATCATTTGAAATTCAGTTTTCATGTTTCACAATTTACATTAATTCATTCAAGGATAATGCATTTTTTTCTTTATTGATTTGAATTTTTATAAAAAAAACCCATTTTTTTCAAAATCCCAGATTTTCACTCCCCCCTAACTTAGAATGAAACTGCCTTCAGTTTTGAAAGAGAATAGAAGAGTGAGTTATGAATTAGAAACAAATAAATGGATAAGTGATTTGAAATGAATTCATGGAACAAAATCATCTGCTTTGATGTTGATGACCCTTCAATAAGCAATTGATCAATTTGGATTCATGTCACATGTAGAATCCTTAGGGATGATTGAATGTTGGGTTTGAACTCTGGAAGGCATGAGTTTTATTTGAAAATACCAAACTTTTTCAACTATTAAATCTCACAAACAAAAACAATATATCACATTGGAAACCTCAAGGGTTTCCCTTAAAAAACACAAAAACACACAAAAAAAACAAAAAAAATGAAGAAGTCGGGTTGCCACCTGGAAAGCGCTTAATTTAAAGTCTTTAGCTCGACTTGGACCCCCAATATTATCCAATACCAACTTTCCACATTTTTAAGACCCCATTCTTGTCTAATTAAACTTGATTTTGATTTATTCTCCCTTGTGGTTGGTAGAAAAGTTTTAAAATTGATTCAAGAAAAATTATAAAGGTCCCAATGAATGGGATAGTCCCATGAAAATCAAAATGTGTCCATCCAATTTCTTTCCTAATCTTGCATGATACATCAAGGATAATTTTCACATTATTATACTCAAGAGAGGATGAAATGGTGAAAAAATGTTTTTTATTATCCCCCATGACGCAAGAGTTGAGAGAGGATTTATGGACCTTGAATTCGAGCTCGGGCTGGCTAACACTTTTAGAAATAGGTGGGGAATTTGAATGGAACCCAGTTTCATTTTCAAAATTGCTTATCGGAATTTGTTCCCTTTGAATAGAAATTTTAACCCCCAAAATTTCTAGATGATTTTCAATAATGGGTATAGAATTGAAGCTTGAGATTTATTCCAATGGTTCAATTATCGGTGTTTCTAAAAAATCATCATTGTAGAAATATTCAGGACATTCAATCCATGAAGACAAATTTTCCCCTTGTGAATCCAAAAAATAAATTTCCTTCTGATTTAAATACCCATCAACAATTTCTTCATGTTCTTCAAGTCCCAAAGATTCAAAGTTTGGTTCTACAGTAAATTCAAGAGTGGATTGTGGGCAACTAGATTCTTCTAAAAAATTATGAGGAAGGGACAACCTGAGTGGGCATGGGTTTTGCAATTGTTTCAATGCTTTTTAGTTCTACCCTCATTGACGAAACATCAGAATTTATTTTATCCATTTTTCACACAATTTTTTCAAGAATTTGTTAGGGGTCAAAATGGATAGGAGGTTTAACATAATGGACTTCCCTAGGATTGATATCTTCAAGCATCCTTAAGAGGGATGAAAATCTATCCTTAAAACAATCGTCATCCCGTTGATTGTACATCTCATCAGGTGTGGGGTATTCATTCAAGAGTTGATTAAAGAAATTAAAAAAGTTTGGTGATTCCCAATTTGGATTTCCAATTTGAATTAATCCCGAGTTTAGGTTGGGGACTCCTCAAGATATTCCATTAGGGAAGAATGAAATTTGGATTTGAGATTTTTTTGGATAAAATGAAACATAAAAGGGAAAAGATAAGAGAAATTGTGGTGAGAAAAGAGAACTTGGATGAGAAAATAAGGCGGGTTTCTAAGATACTTACTTGGGTCCCTAGCAACGACGCCAAAATTTGGTTGCAACCAAATTTTGGAACTTGGGTTTGAATTGATTGAATTATTAAATGAGATTTTTAAAGACTTAAGTGAATTTAATTTAAAAATAATGAGTTGGTCCTTAGTTATCACATGGGGTGGATTGGATGAATTTCTTTTAAATTATTTCAATGTCTTAAATTTAAACATTTCCTTTAACGAAATATGAACATCCCAAATCACTCCCATAATTTTGAGTCTTCACTATCCTAAGGATAATTACCTATACACTTGGAGGATCATATTTATGAGAACTCCAAGGTAGAGGATGTTTTTAGCACTCAGGATATATATCGGTAAAATTGGTGAGTTCAAAGGAGAAGATACATTGTTGAATGAAAATCTCAAAAAATAGAATTGATTAAGAATTATTAAACTGAGAAATAACATCCAATCCATCCTATTGCTACTCTCTTGGATCAACCCATTAGAGGGTTAGACCTCTATTAATGATATTCTATCAATGGAAGTGGGTAGTGGACTCATGAGGGTGGAATTGAAGAAGAATAAAAACAGAATTACGATCACTCCACCGTTGTGTGATAAAATTCACAAGTGCTGGTGTGAATAAGTTCACACCTTGATTCAACGGTATCAACTTGATATTGAAAATAATAAAATAATAGAATGTTAAGAAGAACTTTTATTAATAAATTATGGTGAATGAAAAACTTACATGAGAAAAATTGATGATGTGATTACAAAATGAAAGCGGGAAATTGCAATTGAAAGTAAACAACATCGATAGAAAGGAAAAACATGGATTGAAAGAAAAACTTCGATAGAAAGAAAAAACATGGACCCTAATTCCCTTCACCACTATATCCTTATATAGTTATATTATGAGTCTTAGGTTAACTCCCCAATAATCAATTCCATCCCCATTAATTGAGAGAGTCAAAAGGAGGGTGAGAAAATCAAGGGAAATTTGACGTTTCAAAGTTGACTAGGAAAATCGTCCAGATTCATCCCCCTTCTTGATGTGTGATTTTTTTACTGAATATGGCCGAATCTATAGGGGTTGTAGAAGGAAAATATCTTCTTCCATGTTTTCTATAACATCTTTAAAAAATTCGGGAAAATCGGACCAGCTTTTTGGAAGTTATGGTCGATCTAGTGGGATGATTTTATGGGTGTTCAAATATGACCCACCATTTAAATGTCAACTTCGGATCTCTGTATCTCCATGAAAAGTTTAGAATTATCTTTGGTTATAGTTGAATGAAATTATACCTATATTTTTATATTTCTATAATAAAAATTTGAGCTTTATTGGGCTTGGATTATGGGTCCCACTTTTGATTGATGGGCCTTAGGCCCATTATGCTTTGTCCAAAAAATTTCTTCATTCATGTTGAAAAATATCCATCTTTCCTTAGGATTCATCCATCGATCCTAAAATATAAAATGTTCCAAACAAAGTAATCAATCATATCACAAAATATTAAATTCAAAAAATTAAAGAAATGAATTCCACAAATAGATGATTGATTGGGCCCAAATTTTCACTTTAAACATTAATTGCACTTGTGATTAGAAATGAAGATGAATTTATAAAATGCACTAAAATTGATGTTTATAAAGTTTGAAACACGTGAATATTAAGATATTAACAATGAATATTATCCTCTTTCAGTGGCTAATCACACCCTCAACTTGA
Source organism: Viscum album (assembly GCA_963277665.1). Classification (NCBI taxonomy): domain Eukaryota; kingdom Viridiplantae; phylum Streptophyta; class Magnoliopsida; order Santalales; family Viscaceae; genus Viscum; species Viscum album. The sequence continues at coordinate 129,656,094 of OY728137.1, forward strand.
ATTTTTCTAGTCCCGAGCAAAAGGTATCTCAAAAATATGAAATTGAATTCCATTTTAAAAAAAAAATTAACATACATTGCTCAGCAAAATACATCATTCCAAACAATCATACAACCTTTCAAAAAATAATTTCACACAAGATAGGTCCACAAGCATATCCCAAACTCAAGCTCATTCCTTTGTTAAAATTCATCATCATATTTCATCTAATTTCAATTAAGCATGATGATGTGATGTGAATCACAAAATACATGGGGGCCATTTTCTTATTAAAGGGGGTAAAATTGAAGTTCTAGGTGAGAATCACATTAAACCTTAATATGATTATCCAATTATTGTTGTTTTTTTGGTTGTTTTTTTTTTGTTTTTTTTTTTTGAACCACAATAAATATGAAAAAACTAACTCTAGGCAAGACAATTATGGAATCACAATCCCCAAGTGATGGAAACCACATATATTGTCAATTATATGATCTAAAGTTGATATATAAAGCCTAACTCTGGGTAAGAAAACTATGGAGTCACGATCCCCAAGTGCCAGACGCCACACATTTGGACAAAACATTACTTTATGTGGTCTTTTTTTTGATTTTTTTGTTGGATACTTAAATTAAAATGAAAGTGGACACAAACCCTATGATATTATGAAAGGGACCCAATAAATAAAACTTATACCCAAGATCCAATTGACTTTCATTGTGTAATTTTGATTAAGAGGATGAAAATGTAAACTTTGGAAAATCACATCAGACAATCGCACTTTCCAAAAACTATGCTCGTGAACTTAAACGTGCATTCAAATCATAATCAAGGCATTAAAAATCATTTTAAAATCAATTTTCATGTTTCACAATTTACATTAATTCATTAAAGGATAATGAATTTATTTATTTTTTGAATTTATTTTTTTATCATAAAATCCCAATTTTTTTGAAATCCAAGATTTTCACTCCCCCCAACTTAGAATGGAACTGCCCACAGTTTTGAAAGAGAAGATAAGAGAGAAAAAATAATTGGGAAGAAATAGGGGATATGTGATTTGAAAATAAATCATGGAATAAAATCACCTGGTTTGCAGTTGAAAACCCATCAATAAGAAATCGATTACTTTGGATTCACATCACGTGTAGACTTCTTAGATATGATTGATGGTTGGGTTTGAAATTAGAAGGAAAGGGATTTATTTGAAATAAAAAAAATGAATCAATACCTAAATCTCAAACACAAGAAGCATTGTATCATATTGGAAACCCCAAGGGGTTCCCTTGAAAGAAAAAAAAACAAAAACACACAAAAAAAGTGCAGAAGCCGGGTTGCCTCCCAAAAAGTGCTAATTTAAAGTCTTTAGCTCGACATGGACCCCCAAACTTATCCAATACCAACTTTCAACGTCTTAAGGAACCCATTCTTCTCCACTTAAACTTTATTGAGATTGAGTCTCCCTTGTGGTTGGAAGAAAAGTTTTAAAATTAATTCAAGAAAAATTATAAAGGTCCCAGTGAATGAGCTTGTCCCATGAAAATCAAAATGTGTCCATCCAATTTCTTTTCTAATCTTGCATGATACATCAAGGAGAATTTTCACATTGTTAGACTCAAGATAGGGTGAAACGGTGATATAATATTTTTTATTATCCCCCATGACGTAAGAGTTGAGAGAGGATTTATGGACCTTGAATTCGAGGTCAGGTAGGCTAACAATTTTAGAAATAGGTGGGTAATTTTAATGGAACCCAATTTCATTTTCAAAATTTATTATCGGAATTGGTTCCCTTTGTTTAGAATTTTCAACCCCCAAATTTTCTATATGATATCAATAATGCGTATAAAATTGAAGCTTGATATTTCTTCCAATTATTCAATTATTTTTGTTTCTAAAAAATCATCATTGGAGCAATATTAAGGATATTCAATCCATAAAGACAAATTTTCCCTTTGTGAATCCAAAAAATAAATTTCCTCCTGATTTAAAGACCCGTCAACAATTTATTCATGTTCCTCAAGTCCCCAAGATTAAAAGGTTGGTTCTAAAGTAAATTCAAGAGTGGATTTTGGGTAGCTAAATTCTTCTAAAAATGTTGAGTAAGGGACAACCTGAGTGGGAATGGGTTCTACAATTATTTCAATTCTTTTTAGTTCTACCCTTATTGATGAAACATCCGAATTTATTTTATCCATTTGATTACACAATTTTTCAATAATTTGTTGGGGATCATAATGGAGAGGAGGTTGAACTTCATGGACTTAACTAGGATTGATATTTTAAACATCCTTGAGAGGGTTGGGAATTTATCCTTTAAACAATTGTCATCCCATTAATTGTACATCTCATCAGGTGTGAGGTATTCATTCAAGGGTTGATCAAAGAAATTAAAAAATATTGGTGATTTCCAATGTGGATTTCCAATTTGATTTAATCCTGGGTTTAGGTTGGGGTACTCTTCAAGATATTCCATTGGGGTAGACTGAAATTTGGATTTGATATTTTTTTGGACACAAGGAAACAAAAAAGGGAAAATAAAAGAGAAGTGGTGGTGAGAAAAGAGAACTTGGATGAGAAAAGAAGGTGAGTTTTTAAGATACTTACTTGGGTCCCCAGAAATGATGCCAAAATTTTATTGTGATGAAATTTACCCAAGAAATATGGTAAAGGTAGTCACTTGAAGTACAACTTGGGTTATCGAATCCACAGGGACCAAAGAAGTAATATTTAGAAACACACGTTCTATGGAGGTGATTTGGCTATAAAGTTGTCAACTTGGGTTTCAATTAATTGGATTATTAAAGTGGATTTTTAAAAGACTTAAGTTAATTCAATTTAAAAATAATGATTTGATCCTTGTTTATCACATGGGGGTATTGGATGAATTTATTTTTAAATTATTCCAATGTCTTAAATTCGAGTGTTTCCTTTAACGAAATATGAACATCACAAAATCACTCCTATAATTTTGAGTCTTCACTATCTTAAGTCTAATTAACTATACAATTGGAGGATCATATTGATGAGTGATCCAAGTTATAGTATCTTTTTAGCACTTGGGATGTCTATCAGTAAAATTTGTGAGTTCAAAGGAGAAGGTACATTGTTGAATGAAAATCTCAAAAATAGAATTGATTAAGAATTATTAAATAGATAAATAACATCCAATCCATCCCTTTGATACTCTCTTGGATCAACCCATTAAAGGTTTATCCCTTCATTGATGTTATTATATCAATGGAAGCGGGTAGTAGACTCGTGAGGGTGTAATTTAAGAAGAATAAGAAAAACTGAATTATGATCACTCCACCATTGTGTGATAAAATTCACAAGTTCTGGTGTGAATAAGTTCACACCTTGATTCAATGGTATCAACGTGATATTAAAAGGAATAAAATAATAGAATATGAAGAAAAAAATTTATTAATAAATTATGGTGAATGAAAAACTTACATGAGAAAAATTGACAATGTGATTACAAAATTAAAGCGGGAAATTATAATTGAAACTAAAAAACATCGATAGAAAGGAAAAACATGGATTGAAATAAAAACTTCGATAGAAAGGAAAAACATGGATCCTAATTAACTTAACCACCATCTCCTTATATAAGAATATTATGAGTCTTAGGTTCACCCCCCAACAATCAATTCCATCCCCATTAATTGAGAGTCAAAAAGAGGGTGAGAAAATCAAGGGAAATTTGACGTTTCAAAGTTGACTGGGAAAATCGTCCAAATTCATCTCCCTTTTTGATGTGTGAATATTTTAATGAAGATGGCTGAATATTTAGGGGTCATAGAAGTAAAATATCTTCTTCCATGTGTTCTCTAACATTTTAAAAAAAATTGGGAAAATTGGACAATCTGTTTGGATGTTATGGTCAATATAGTGGGATGACTTTATGAGCGTTCAAATCTGGACCACCATTTAAATTTCAACTTCGAATCCCTTTATCTCCATGAAAACTTCAAATTATATCTTTCCATAGTTGAATAAAATGATCCCTATATTTTTCTCTTTCTACAGTAAAAAATTTGAGTTTCATTGGGCTTGGAGTATGGGCCTCACTTTTGTTTCATGAGCCTTAGGCCCATTATGTTTTGTCCAGAAACTTTATTCATTCATGTTGAAAAATATTCATCTTCCCTTGGGATTCATCTATCAATCCTAAAAGATAAAATTCTCTAAACAAAGTGATCAATCATATCAAAAAATATTAAATTTAAAAAATTAAAGAAATGAATTCCACGAATTTACCCGGCAACAACGCCAAAATTTGGTTGCGCCCAGATTTACCCTACATGTATAAGTGGTCGTTGAAGTACATGTAGGGATCTAATACATAGGGACCAAAGAAGAAACCTTGAGACGCTAAGATTGGATGCGAGGATTGGCTATGAAGTGGACAACTTGGTGGTTTATTTTGATTGAATAACTAATTATTTAAATTTAATAAAAATAGAAAAAACATAAATGTACTTGATCAAAAATAATTAATTAAGATGAGTAGATCCTAGGTTGTCTCTTGGGGTGGATTGGATGCATTTGTTTCTTAGAAAGTTTTAGATCACTAATTCAAGATGAATCCACAAAAGGAGATAATTCCACAATCTCATTCACCAATTTAGTTCTTACACGATTCCAAGGCTAATCACAAATGCACTTAGAGGATCGATTTCATGATCACTCCAAGAAATCGGATCATACTAGCACTCAGAATGTGTCATCGTTAAACTTGGCGAAGACGAAGAATAAGATAACTCATCGAATGGAAATCTTAAAATAACAAACAGATTTAAAAATTAAAGTACATGAAATAACATCCAATCTATAACCTTTTGACTCCCTTGGATCAACCCATGAAAGGTTTATCCCCCCATTGATGCTATTTTATCAATGAAAGTAGGAATCAGACTTATGAGCACAAAATTGAAGAAGAAAAACATTAAAAAAATGAACACTCCACCGTTGCGTGAGGAGTTCACAAGTACTGGTGTGAATAAATTCACACCTTGATTCAATGGTATCAATGTGTTAATGGAAATGAAATTAAATTAAGAAGAATAAAAATAACTTTTATTAAGAAACTAATGCGATATGAAAAACTTACATTATAGAAATTGAAGAAGCGATTACAAAATGAAAGCAAGAAAATAAAATTGAATGAAAAACTTGCACACCACCATTACCTTCACCACTAGCTCCTTATATAGTCATATGAGGAGGCTAGGGTCTATACCTCATCAATAAATCCCTTCCCCAAAAATTAAGAGATTCAAAATGGGGGATGAGAAATAAATAAAATTGTTTATTTCAAAGTTGACCACAAAAATAGGACCAGATTCATCCCCCCTCTTAGAGTATGAATTTGTAACCAAATATGGCCAAATATGAAGTGGTTATTAAAGAAAAATATCTTATTCCAGGTTTCCTCTATCATATTTCAAAATTTCAAGTCATTTTGTTCAGCTGTATGATTGAAATAGTTGGAGGACTTTATGGGCGTTCAGGTATGGCCCACCATTTAAATGTCAACTTCAGCTCCCTTTATCTCCATGAAAACTTCAGAATTAGCTTCAGAAACAGTTTAATGAAATAATAATCACATTTTTATATTTCTATAGTTAAAATTTGAGCTTCATTGGGCTTGGATTGTGTGCCGAGCATTTGTTTGATGGGCCTTATGCCCATTATTCTTTGTCCAGAAAATTTATGCATTAATACCAAAAAATATCCATCTTCCCTTAGGATTCATCCATCGATCCTCAAAAATAAAATGTTCTAAACAAAGTTATCAATCATATCCCAAAATATTAAATTCAAAAAATTTAAGAAATTAATTCCACAAATAGATGATTTATTGGGTCCAAATTTTCACTTTAAACATGAATTGCACTTATAATGTGAAATGAAGTTCAATTTATAAAATACACTAAAATTGTTGTTTATGGACTTTAAAACACATGAATATTAAGATATTAACAATTAATATTTGCCTATTTCAATGACTAATCAGTATAGTCTCCCCACAAGTACCTCTTCTACACCCTCATTGCTAGTCGGTAGCCTTTGGCGTACGTGGAGGCATGCTTGAGGCCTAGTGACCAACCGACTCGGTGCACCACTTAAGTGGAATTCAGGCCAGGATGCTACAATATGATGCTATATCGGTGATAGTGGATCATTTGAAGAAATAATACCACTTTATAGCAATCAGGGCGTCGATCTCAGTGGAGGTTTTGTCAAGGCATTATCTGGAGGAGGTGGTGCGACTCCATGGAGTCCCAAGGATGATCATCTTAGATCGAGATCCTAGTTTTACCTACTAGGAATGGAGAGGTCTCCAACATGATTTTTGATCTCAGTTATGCATTATCACTACTTTTCATTCACAGATGGATGGTCAGATAGAGCGGACCATCCAAAATTTTAAAGACATGTTGTGTTATTGGGTTCTGTATTTTGGATGTTCATGGATGAGGAACCTACCCTTGGTTGAGTTTTCTTACAATAATAGTTTCCACTTCACTATTGATAGGACTTCGTTTACATCTTTGTATAACCGACCTTGGAGTTCTCTGTTGTGTTGGACTGGGGTCAGAGTGGTAGTAATTCTCAGGTCGGAACTAGTGCAGAATGCGACAAAGATGGTACAAGTAATTCGTGAGAGGATGAAGACAACACATGATCATCATAAATCCTATGTAGATCATAGGAGTAGGCCTTTGGAATTCGTAATTGGAGATCATATGTTCTTGAAGGTGACTCATTGTCATAAGAAGCGAAGGTTTGGTCACGAGAGTCAGCTTTCTCCCCAGTTTGTTGGGATTTTTGAGGTGTTAACTCGTGTTGGAGTCATGAAATATCAGATAGCACTTCCCCCATAGATGAGTCAGATATACGATGTTTTTCATGCATCACAGATCCGTCATTATATTAATGAGGATTCTCATGTCATCGATTGGGGCGAGATCGATTTTGATGATGATGTGACCTTCGAGGAGCGACCTGTGGAGATCCAATACTGTTTGGAGAAGGTGTTGTGTGGGTGTGCTATTCCCTTGGTTTGTGTCTTGTGGCATAAAATGGCATGGAGGAGAGTACCTAGGAACACGAGTCAGAGATACACACTCAGTACCCCAATCTATTTGATGTTGATCTCTTCTCTTATAACATTGTTCTCTTGTAGATGTTGACCTTTCTGGTTTATGTGTTGGTTTCCTATTGTTGCTTGTTGCGGCTTTACTCTTGTTTGATTTGTACCTCCCCCAGGAGAGTGTTTAGGAGCTGATTGTAGTTTTTGTGTGGTTTTTCACTTGTTTCCTCTGATGAGGCGGTTGATCTCCTAAGATAACGAGATCTTTTAGAGGTATATCATAGGGTGGTTGTTCGGACGACCCCTTTTTGTTTTCTCTCTAAGTTTGGTTTTGGATTCTCATGGATGAGAATTTTTTGAGAGATATTTAATATAAGGGCCCAGGTCCATGTAGATTGACACTTTGTATGTTTTCGAAGCTTGTGGTGCTCGAAGGCCTAGAGTGAGTCTAGAGGGGTTCGGCTGCTAAATAATGGAAATAGGGAGATTACACACCATGTGAGTTTCATAGCTTGTGTAAGTACGGTTCATAGGATGTTACATGACATGTATTAATTTGAGGTTAAATTCCTCGTGGAAATGTGTTGTTCAAAAAAAATTGCAAACTCGACATTTACATTATGTGTAAGCTTTACACGCTATGTAAAACCCCTGTGCAGCATGGTTATAAAAGGTTCAACGGCTGGGGTTTTATCAAACCTTATGACCAACAACGTCTCCTGATTCCAGGCAATCCAACAGGCCCCGCTTTAGTTTTTTTGGGATTCCTTTGATGGGGATTGATCCTTGGCTTCTCGTCTTCAATCCACGGCGACCCAAGGTGCATTATTTCTTGGTTTTCTAGTGGGTTCTCCCTGAATGGTCTCATTTTCCCCCATTTCTTCTCACCATGTGATGATGAATCATCACCATATTTCTAATGGAGTTTTTATTGGTTATTTGTTGGTGTAGTGTTATCGTGATGTCCTTGGATGGATGCAGCTTCTTGCAGGAGAGGTGATTGGGATCCACAACATTGGTATGTTCTCGTGTGAAGAACATTAACACCTTTGAGGTAGTGGATTCATTGTTTCTCTATTTATTTATTTGAAATCATAAATTGAGCATAGTTTAGCCCTTTGGATGACAATGAAATTAACCTAATAGTGATTTAACCAGATTTATAAAGAATTGCTTGGCGATCACATGTTGATATGCTTTGTACCTTGATAACAATTTGCCTCTTGATTTGATAAATAGTGTGATATCTATGCTATAATTTTTTAACATGTTCTTATGCTTGGAGTAACATGTTGAAATTAACAAAGAGCATAAAGATTAAATTGATTTATAATTAATTGTCTTAAGAGTAACTAAAGAAGATACATGTTTGTAATATAGTATTTGTTGTAATTTTTTGGTGATCAAATTGATGCAATTTACATTTATAATTGAAGATTATCTTCCATGTAATTAATTCAATTGATAAATAATGTGAATCATTTTTATTTTTATTGATATTAATGAATTTCATGTTAATAAATCATAATTCCACAAGTTTTCTGAAACCGGAATGTATGTTTGGAAACATGTTTAAATGAATTGTTTAATTAACTTAGTGTCTTGTTATAGCATGATGTCTTAAGTTGCCCATAGTTGGAACCTGTGATTAATGAATTGATTAAATTCAAGATGGGATAAAAATCAGTTGTGTGATAAAGATAATTGTAAGGGTTTGAGTTGCTTATCTGCTTGATAAGGTCGAGTTCCTGGATTTTGGAGTTGTGAGAGCTTGTTTATGTGTGAAAAATAGATGCCTTGTTTTTAGAGCCTAGACCACCCTATTGGCTATGTTTGTTTGTTTCCTGATGCTTTTGTGATGTGAGTCTATTATGGATGAGCTTGGGATGACTGATGTGATATGTATCGGGGAGGCCTAGATAAGATGTGAGCATGGGATGGCTGAGCCTGGGATGGATGACGTGATATGGGGAGCAGAGACCCAAATGATGTGGCATCAGTTGATGCATGTGATAGCGAGATGCATCAGGATATGCATGTGAGTGTCAGGAATGACACTAGAGATGATGGAACAGGCTGGATATGGACTTACCCATTAATGTGTTGTTGAGAGACGGGATGCTCGTTTATGAATATGTTTAATGGTCGGTGGTCAGAGTGCTTGTTTTATTTGAATTTTTTTCCCCACTGCTTGAGGTAGCAGGTTATGATTGGTTGCATGTTTCCTCTTGGTGGTAGATTAGGATGGTTTTCCTAGATCACCTAGATTATGGATTGATGTTAATAATGAATAAATAATTCTTAACCCATGGGGTTGGTGTTGATGGAATAAAAAATGAAAAAAAGATGTTAATCTTGATAAATTGAGGACTCTGTTTGCATTATGGTTGGTGGGCATAGACTTTAATCTGATGATTAATGTAATATAATGTGTTATAATGATAAATTTTAATTAATGGCTAATTAATTAATTAAAAAAAAGTGAATTGTTCAATGGAAATAATTAATTTAATGTATCTCTTTAAATTCTTGATTGGTTATAGGATATTTGGTCTTAGCATTTCCAACAGGGAGTCCAAGCGACGTTAGATACAGTTGAGTTTAACACTAGGTTATTTCCATGGGTTGGTTGTGTGATATGTTATATCTTGTATATTATGTGATTTCATAAGTTGCCCTACCCATGTATGTTAGGGAAATTGACACCCAATGAACTTTGGGAGGTTGTTTTCTTCAACATCCCGATAGGAGGATGGATGAATGACTACCCCCTCTGGTCCAACTATCTTTTCTTGGTAGTTACTTGTGTTGGTACGCATAACAGTTCGTTTTTCTATATATGTGTATAGAGGGTTGTAATGTCTTGTGGTTATTTCACACACATGTATCTCTAGATATACTACCCAAGGATTATTATAGGTTTAACTTGTATAGGCTATAATGGCTTGAGGTACTTACTCAGTGTATGGGCTGTAATGGCTTGAGGTATAATACCTAATGTATGATACATGTCATACAGGATATAGTGGCTCCCGGAAACTACTAGGTTACTTTATATGGATATGTGGATGGGATGATGAGATGATGTGATGCATGAGGTGCATGTTGTGATGCATTTCTCTGGTGTCTTCAGCCTGAACTATTTTGGAGAGAGATTGTCAGGACATGCGATGCTGGGGCAGAGTGACAAACCAGTGGGGAAACATGAGCGGGGTACTCTTGATGTTTCATTTCTATATTATACGCTCTTGTGTATGCGATACTTGGTGAAAGTTAACCATAGTGAGGATGTGAACTTATTATACCTGTTTTGGTGATGAGTTAGTTTCACTATTATTTACTATGATTTGACATGTTTCTTTATCTTTTACACGAGAAGCTCCAGTGTGTATCCTATTGAGTATACTATTATTCTCACCCTACACATATATAAATTGTTTTTAGGTCAGACGAATTAGGTTGGAGATCGGTCCAGATATTACTAGTTCATGGTTTTACAGGAGCTATTTGGGTTCGTGGTCGCTGCCATCTTTATCTTTTGGTACTTATAGTTTCCTGTTAGCTGTTATGGTATTGTATGGCATTACATGTTTGCACTTGGGATTTCTTTATATATATATGTCAGAGTAGGTGTTGATTGGTGTATCATTCTTATATCTCTATTTTTCATGTTCTTTTATAGGGTAATGCCTCCCATATGTATTCTTATTATACCCTTGGTGATAGTCTCCAAATTGGGGCCTACTAAAGGTGGGACTCAGGCAGTCAATATCTCTCTCCCCTCCTTGCGGTATCTTTGTGGGGAGTGAGTTATGACATGATTGATATGATTAGGGTTTAAATAATGATTAAGTATATGATATTTAGATCATGTAAAATGTTTACATAATAAAAATTGAATTATAAATTGTTTATAATTCATAAAATATCATATATTTGAAAAATAAGGGCCATATAATTATAAATATGAAAGTGTTCATATTTGAATGAATATAAAGGGTTTATATTCAAGTTTAAGGAATGTCTATAATATAAAGCTAAAATTATAAATTGTTCATAATTATATTTTATTTATGAATTCTTCATAAATGTTTATCTCATGTTTAAATATTTGAATTTTTCATTTATTTAAAAGTTATTACATTTTTTATTCATAGTTTTAAATTGTTTATATTATGAATGGTTGTATGCCAAAATTTTTATGATAAATTACTTCTAGGATAGATCCTTGAATTTTTATGATAGGATTGACACCACAATGAATTTAGTTTTTCATCTAACTTGACCTCAATTTTTAATTGAAGTTATCATCTTAAATTTAGTTGTTAAATATAGTTTGTGCATATTAGGTGTTATAGTTATGATGAATTTGGGTCTCTCTTGAGTAAAGTATCCCTAGGTAGAGGGACTTGGGGTCAAGACTACCTACCCACCTAGAGGCTTTTGCATTGTCTAGACTGGTGAATATTGTTGACTATTTGTTACTTCAGGATTACTTATGTGGATAACTCTATGCCTTTACATGATTTTTTATGTAACTTATGCATATGATACATATGAATATGTATTAATATGTTTGGACTTTAATTTTGGGTGAGTAACACAAATTTTTGGGTTGCGTAAAGGGATACACATCAATATGGTCTGAACATATTGATATGGTGGAAGGAACATGATTTAAAACTAAATTACCAGAAGCATGCATACATAAAGGGGAATAACAAGAGATAAGATGGTGATATTGAATCTCATTCAAATACTAAGTGTGAGATTCCTTCCAAAGCGACACTTGTTAAGACCTCGATCATCCAACCAGGTAGGACATGCCAAAGCTAGGCACCCATGGATTATCGTGTGTAAGGCATGCAAGGATAGGTGACACTAGAACTCCCTTGTGTAGGTCATGACAAAGATGAGTTCCCCTAGATTTCCCCTCGTTAGTTTGTTCTTGGTGCTTTTGTTTGGGTTACACTAGCTAGGAGACCCTAATGAGATTAGGTTACCTGAGGAATAGAGTTGAGTTTATCCATATGATGGATTGGACATAGAGTTGTTCGGTCAACTATCCAAGAGTAATATATGATTTGATTGGGATGACGTTGTACCAAGAGAAGTTCAAAATTAATAAATAAAGGATAACACTAATATTAAGCTAAATCATTTTCTGCTAAGTTTTACTTTGATTTTATCACATGCTTGCATTATATCACTGAATCATTTATAGTATCGATTTATTTTATTGTTTTTATTTTTAAAAGACAATTCACCCTCCTCTTGGCATTATTCTTTGGCCAACCGGTATTAAATGCGATCTTTTTATTTATTTAAAAATCCTAGTTTTTTTTTTGTTCAAAAATTGGTTTTGATTTTCAAAACCCTAATTGGTTTCAAAGTTCATCCTTTTTATGGCATATTATTCACATGATTCTATCTTTGATGAAACCACTTATTACTATTGGAATAATCGAATGTATAATTTTCTTAGAAACATTAATTATATTGTCTGGAAAATGGTTATGCATGAATATATACCTAATAAATAACCAGAAGATAAATGGAGTCCTCAAGATATTACTACTTTTGAATTTAATGGAAAAGTTATGAATGTCTTACATTGTGGCCTTGATTGCAATGAGTTTAATTGCATTTCTTCTTGTAAAACGGCTTATAAAATATAGAAATTACGTGAAGTCATACATGAAGGTATGAATAAAGTTAGACACTAGATAGGATATGCATTATCAAGATATTGAAAGTTTTTTCATGCATCCAAATGAATCTATTACTATAATGTTTGAAAGATTTACTGACATTTGAAATAGTAGAAAATATCTAGGTGATGATTTGTTCATAGAAACATCTGTGAGGAAAATACCATGGGTTTACCTATTTTATGGGCTCCCAAAGTCACAGAAATCCAAGAAGTCAAGGATGTAAAGAAAATGGCGGTCTAAGAGCTCATTGGATCACTCATGATGTATGAATATGAAATGCCAAGCCGTAAAGGAAGCAATGAAAGTCATTAAAATGAAAAAGAACATAGTTTTTAAAGGTATTAAAGATGAGGATTCTTTCTAAGGTGACACCGATGGAGAAAGTGAACTTGAGAAACTTGACAAAATGGTGAAAAAACTTCTAAAGAAGAATAAATCATCCTGATGTGCCAAAAAGTAAGATCTAATTGAAGTACGAGAAGTGATGTACGAAGAATGCAACAAAAATAACCATATTATATTGAAATGTTTGATCTACAAAACTAAGTTAAAAGATAAGAAAGGTAATAAATCTTTGAAAGTTTCAACTTTGAGTGATTCAACCTTCTCAAGTGACTCAAGTCTCAAATGTCTCATGGAACATATCAAGAGATATGATGATGCTAGTTCTCCTATATCTCTCTCTCCTAAATCCTCTTCTTCTTTATCTTCTTCTTCTCCATGACCCCTGAGCTATTAAGAACTAGAATATGCTCATGATAAAATTGAAAATGGTATTCGTGAACTTGATTCTTTATAGAAATTTCTCAACAAAAAATATAAATAAGTTCTTAATGAGAAAAATAAAGTTTTAAATGAAAAAGATGTTCCTTTAAAAGAAAAAGATTATTTGGTTTTGAAATTAAAAAATCAATCAGATGATGTTTTTAAATCTGAAATCAAGGATTTCAAAATCTCTCTTTCTAAATTCACTCAAGGTGAAAAAAATCTTAACACGATATTTGATTCTCAATGTGTCAAAATAAATAATAATGATTTTGATTTTTCAAATAACGTGAGCTCTTCGAAAAATACAAATTTCGTGAAAGGTGTTTATTAAAATAAGTTTTATAATTATTGTGGAAAATATGAGAATTTAATTTACGAATGTGATTACAAAAATTCTAGATATGATAGACCTAAGTCTATCCATATTTCTAATAATATTATTCAAAAATATAAACAAGTTTGAGTTCTCAAATCACTTTTAGTCAATCTTAACAGATCCAAAATTGTTCACCATCACAATTTTTGTTTCCTCACACCGTCAAACCCAAAATTTGTGTACCAAAAGACACTCTCTTTTGACATCTTACTGAAAGAGATATTCCCTAAATCCTTGTGTGTGTGTGTGTATTATATGAAAATTATGATTCATATGCATGGTATATTGATCCATGCAACTAAAATGATAAACTATTATCATTTATCATTCTCCCATATTAGCTATCATTTACTATACGGTTTCATTTGATGAAACGTTTGGGAGGGCTTACATTCATGTATATGATACATGAACCATTCTTGAAATTTACTCATGTTTTATGTATGCATGAGTAAATGTGACTACCCAAGGAGTGTCCTTATGGCTTATATTAACCACTGCCATACGATGGAAAGAGTTGTGTGTGTGTGTTTTCATGATGTTGCTTGTCCAAGACTCTTCCCCACATGTAGCTCTTCTTCTCCCACCCCATGAACTTCATGAGATGCTATCACATCATTGGGGGTGGAGAATCTCGCACATGCGATGTGTGATTCAGTTATCATGTGGATACACTATGTTGTCTTCCAATCTAAAAAAAAGCGATGAATGTAATACATCTTTCTTAGTCTTTTATTTTATTGCTGAAGTGATATAGGGGCATGGCCCTCTCATAGTGATTTTCTTGATTTATGGAATGCCCCTGGACATGACCTTCTTTATTATAATTGGACTTTACAAGTGACATGATTTAATGCATGGACTGATATAAGTGATAAATGAACTATATTAAATGGATCCAATGCGCCTTGAGCGATTTCAGTTGCCTTTTTATGGAATGTTGGGCTAAGGGATCATAGGTAAAATAGATTACATGTACTGATTATGACTGAGGTGCCTAAATTAGGGTTGTTGTCCATGGCATGTCACAACCCCTTAGTCTAGGATGGTTGACATGACATCCACATCTCTTGGTTTGCTGGACATGACGTTCCACGCCCCCTTGCATAGGAGGTTGGGTATGGCCCACCTCGCCACTGACCATGATACTCGGCATGGCGGCCTTTATTCATGATGTGATATAGGCATGACCCGTCTTCCCTTGTTTATGATACTCGACATGGAGACCTACATTGAACATGATCCTTGGGCATGACTACCCTTACTCATTATTGTGGGACTATATTTAGTAGTAGTAGTATTATGCACGGACGCCTGAGTTACATCCCGAGTCATGGCTAATACCAGGTATCCATATATATGGCTATAAGTTTCACCATGACTATAGTGTATACATATATATATATATATATATGTGTGTGTGTGTGTGTGTGTGTACTTAGAGACATTTCTCACTTAAGATGAAGTAGGTACAGTCGGCCAGGTGTCTTTGAGGAACCTGAGCTGACCGATTTACATTTATTTTTTTTACAGCACAACTTTACCTTTGATATACATGCACACTGTTTTATTATATATGTACAGATTTAATTATTCATTTGAAATCATTGGTGGTGGCCAACTGAGTATATCTCACACCCTATTTGGGTCGTTATTGCATCGGGGTACCCGAGTAGACCTCATGTTTACAGGATCAAGTTCCTGGATTGAACTTGCTTGTTGTTACCCTTCTTGGCTAGGTTGAAGTATGGGAGCAGAGGACCGAGCTGGTGCTTGTGATGCTATTGTAGATAGCTACAATGTCTTTTATTTATTTCCTTTATTAGTCATACTTTTTATTGTACACATGTTGTATGTTTATTTGTATGTTGTAGCAAGTTCATATATGATACATTCATTCATTTAGTTTTTCTTGTCTATTTATTATATTTCATTGACTTTACTTATTGTTGCTTTCTCTGTATTTATTATTGACCCAAAGGGTATATTTTCCCTAAAATACCTCCTTTACACCCTCATTGCTAGTCGATAGCCTCTGGCATACGTGGAGGTGTTCTTGAGTCCTAGTGATCAACTGGCTCGGGGCACCATTTAAGTGAAATTCAGGTCAGGATGCTACACTATGATGCTATATGGGTGATAGTGGATCGTTTGATTAAATCAACCCACTTTATAACAACCAGGGAGTTGAGATCAGTGGATGTTTTGTCAAGGAATTATCTGGAGAAGGTGGTGCAACTCCACAGAGTCCCAAAAATGATCATCTCAGATCTAGATCTTCATTTTACCTCCTGGGAATGGAGAGGTCTCCAACATGCTTTTGGATCTCAATTATGTGTTAACACTACTTTTCATCCGCAAACAGATGATCAGACAGAGTGGACCATCCAGAGTCTTAAAGACATGTTGTGCTCTTGTGTTCTGTATTTTGGAGGTTTGTGGATAAGTCACCTGCCCTTGGTTGAGTTTTCTTACAATAATAGTTTCCACACCACTATTGGCACGATGTCATTTAAAGATTTGTATGACTGGCCTTGGAGTTCTTGGTTGTGCTGGAATGAGGTCATAGAGGATGTAATTCTTAGGTCGAAACTAGTGCAGAATACAACAAAGATGGTACAGGTAATTTTTGAGAGGATGAAGACAACATGGGATCATAATAAATCCTATGTCGATCATAAGAGGAGGCCTCTAGAGTTTGAATTTGGAGATCATATGTTCTTGAAGGTGACTCTTTGTCATAAGAAACGAAGGTTTGGTTGTGGGAATAAGATTTATGCCCAGTTTTTTGGGATTTTTGAGGTATTGGATCGTGTTTGAGTCATGGCGTATCAGAAAGAACTTTGCCCACAGATGATCCGGATACAGGATGTTTTTCATGAATCGCAGCTCCATTGTTATCTTCATAATGATTCTCATGTCATCAATTGGGGCGAGATCGATGTTGGTGATGAGGCGATATTTGAGGAGTGGCCTATGGAGATTCAGGACTGTTAGGAGAAGGTGTTGTGCGGGTGTGTTATTGCATTGGTTCGTGTCTTATAGTGGCACAATGGCATGGAGGAGAGTACCAAGGAACGTGAGTTATAGATGCACACTCAGTACCTCAAGTTTTTTGATGTTTATCTCTTATATTCTAACGTTGTTCTCTTGTATATGTTGACCTTTCTGGTTTATGTGTTGGTTTCCTCTTGTTTCTTGTTGTGGTTTTACTCTCATTTGAGAGGTACCTCCCCCGAGAGAGTGTTTTGGATATGATTGTAGTTGTTTCTTGGTTTTTCACCTGTTTCCTCTGATGAGGTGGTTGATCTCCTGAGATGGAGAGATCTTTGAGAGGTATATCGCAGAGTGGATATTCATATGAACCCTTTTTGTTTTCTCTCTGAGTTTGGTTTTGGATTCTCAATTATGAGAATTTTTTGAGTGATATTTAATATAAGGGCCCATATCCATGTAGATCGACCCTTTGTATGTTTTCGAAGCTTGTGGTGCTTGGAGGCCTAGAGTGAGTCTGGAGGGGTTTAGCTGCTAAATGATGGAAACATGGAGATTACATGCCGTGTGAGTTTCATGGCTTGTGTAAGGCTGGTTCACATGATGTTACATGAAATGTATTAATTTGAGGTTAAATTCTTGATGGCAACGTATTGTTCAAAAATAGTTGAAAACTCGACATTTACACGATGTGTGAGCTTTACACATAGTGTAAAACCCCTGTGCAGTGTGGTTATAAAAGGTGCAGTGGCTCGAGCTTTCTCAAACCCTATAACCAGTTATGTCTCCTGATTACAGGTGATCCAACATCCCTCCCTTCAACATTTTGGGATTCTTTTGACGGGGATTGATCCTTGGCTTCCCGTCTTCGATCTTCGGTGACCCAAGGTGCATTCTTTCTTAGTTTTCTAATAGGTTCTCCCTGAATGGTATCATTTCCCACCATTTATTCTTGCCATGTGATGAAGAATCATCACCATGTTTTTAATGGAGTTTTTCTTGGTTATTTTTTGGTGTAGTGGTGTCGCGACATCCTTGGAGGGATGCATCTTTTTACAGGAGGGGTGATTGGGATCCACAATGTTGGTCCGTTCTCGTGCGAAAAACGTTGACACCTTTCAGGCATTTGATTCATTGTTTCTCTATTTATTTATGTGAAATCATAAATTGTGCATATTTTATCCCTTTGGATGAAAATTAAATTAACCTAATAATGATTTAATCAGATTAATAAAGAATTTTTTGGTGATCACATGTTGATATGCTTTGTACCTTGATAGTGGTTTGCCTCTTGATTTTCTAAATAGTGTGATATCTATGTTATGATTTTTTAGCATGTTATTATGCTTGGAGTAACATGTTGAAATTATTAAAGAGTGTAAAAACGTATTTTATTGATAATTAATTGTCTTAAGAGTAATTAAAGAAGAGATATGTTTGTAATCTAGTATTTTTTGTAAATTGATGGTGATAAAATTGATGAAATGCACATTTGTAATTGAAGATGAACTTTCATGTAATTAATGGAATTGATAAATAATGTGAAGCATGTTTATGCTTATTGATAATAATGAAAGAAATGTTAATAAATCAGAATTCCAAAAGTTTGATGAAACTAGAATGTATGCTTGGAAACATGTTTAAATCAATTATTTAATTAATTTAGTGGTTTGTTATAGTCTGATGTATTAGGTTTCCCATATTTGGAACCCATGATTAATGAATCGATTAAATTCAAGATGCGATAAAATTTGGTTGTGTGATAAAGATAATTGCTAGGGTTTGAGTTGCTCGTCTTCTTAATAAGGTCGAGTTCCTAGAGTTTGGAGTTGTGAGAGCTTGTTTATGTGTGACAGCTAGATGCCTTGTTTTTAGAGCCTAGATCACCCTATTGAATATATTTGTTTGTTTCTTCCTGCTTTTGCGATGTGAGTCTGTGATGGATGAGCCTAGGATTACTGATGTGATATGGGTCGGAGAGGGCTAGATGCGATGTGAGCATGGGATGGATGAGCTTGGGATGGATGATGTGATATGGGGAGGGGAGGCCCAAATGATGTGGCAGCAGTTGACGCATGTGATGGCGAGATGCATTGGGATATAAATGTGAGTGTCAGGAATGACACCAGAGATGATGGAACATGCTGAATATGGACTTACCCGTTAATGTGTTGTTGAGATCTTGGATGCTTTTTTATAAATATGTTTAATGGCCAATGGTTAGAGTGCTTGTTTTATCTCCATTATTTTCCCCACTGCTTGAGGCAGCTCGATATGCTTGGTTGCATGTTTCTTCTTGGTGGTATATTAGGATGGTTTTCCAAGATAATTTGGATTATGGAATGATGCTAATAATGAATAAATAATTCTTAACCCATGGGGTTGGTGTTGATGGAATAAAAAATGAAAAAATATATTAATCTTGATAAATTTTGGACTCAGTTTGCATTATGCTCGGTGGGCATAAACTCTAATATGATGATTAATGTAATATAATGTGTTATAACAATAAACTTTAATTAATGGATAATGAATTAAATAAGGAAAAGTGAATTTTTCAATGGAAAGAAGTAATTTAATGCAGCTCTTTAAATGCTTGATTTCTTATTGGATATTTGGTCTTAGCATTTCCAACCGGGAGTCCCAGCGACGTTAGCTACAGTTCAATTTAAGACAATGTTATTTCCATGATGTGGGTGTGAGATATGTTATATCTTGTATATTATGCTCTTTCATACGTTGCCTCACCCATGTCGGTTCAGGAAACTGACACCCAATGAACTTTGGGTGGGTGTTTTTTCCAACATCCCGATGGGAGGATGGATGACTGACTACCCCCTTTGGTCTCGCTATCTTCTCTTAGTAGTTACTTGTATTGGTACGCACAATAGTTCATTTTCCAATATATGCATGTAGAGGGTTGTAATGTCTTGTGGTTATTTCACACACATGCATCTTTGGATATACTACCCAAGGATTATTATAGGTGTAACTTGTATAGGTTGTGATGGCTTGAGGTACTTGGTGTATGGGATGTAATGGCTTGAGGTATAATACTCGATGTATGATACATGTCATACAGGCTATGGTGGCTCCCAGAAACTACTTGGTTACTTTATATGAATATGTGGATGAGATGATGAGATTATGTGATGCATGAGTTTCATGTTGTGATGCCTTTCTTAGGTGTCTTTGACCTGACCTGTTTCAGAGAGAGATTGTTAGGGCTTACGATGTTGGGGAAAAGAAAAAAACCAGTGGGGAAATAGGAGTGAAGTACCCTTGATGTTTCATTTTTATATTATATGATCATTTTTATAAGATACTTGGTGAGATTTATCCATGGTGAGAATGTGAACTTATTATACATGTTTAGGTGATGAGTTAGTTTCACTGTTGTTCATTGTGATTTGACATGTTTCTTTATCTTTTTCACAAGAGGCTCCAGGGTGGATCCTATTAATTATACTATTATGCTCACCCTATGCATATATAAACTGTTTTTCATATCAGTTATAGTAGGTTGGAGATCGGGCTGGATATTACTAGCTCGTGGTTTTACAAGAGCTATTTGGGTTCGTGGTCGCTGCCATCTTTATCTTTTGGTACTTATAGTTTCCTTTTAACTGTTATGTTATTGCATGACATTTCATGTTTTCAATTGGGATTTATATATATATCAGATCAGGTCTTGATTGGTGTATCATTCTTATCTCTCTCTTTTTCATGTTCTTTTATAGGGTAACGCCTCCCATATGTATTCTTATTATACCTTTGGTGGCAGTCACCAACCCGGGGCCTACTGGAGGCAAGACTCAGGCAGTCAATATCTCTCTCCCCTCATTGCGGTATCTTTGTGGGGAATGGGTTATGACATAATTAATATGATCAAAGTTTAAATAATGATTAAGTATACGATATTTAGATTATGTAAAATGTTTACATAATAAAAATTGAATTATAAATTGTTTATAATTCATAAAATATCATATATTTGAAAAAGAAGGGTCATATAATGATAAATATGAAAGTGTTCATATTTGAATGAATATAAAGTGTTTATATTCATTTTTAGGGAATGTCTATAATATAAAGCTAAAATTATAAAATGTTCACAATTATGATTTATTTATGAATTGTTCATAAATGTTTATCTCATGTTTAAATATTTGATTTGTTCATTTATTTAAAAGTTATTCCATGTTTTATTCATAGTTTTAAATTGTTTATATTATGAATGGTTGTATTCCAAAGTTTATATGATAAATTTCTTCTTGGATAGATCCTTGAATTTTCATGCTAGGCTTAACACCATAATGAATGTAGTTTTTCATTTAACTAGACCTTGATTTTTAATTGAAGTTATCATCTTAAATTTATTTTTTGAATATAGTTTGTACATATTAGGTTTAAAATCCCGTGTTTTTGAACCGGGTTAAAATAAGAATGTTTTCAAAAAAAAAATCGGTTTATCAATGGGTCAGTTTTTTTTAAACCGAGCTCCGGAATTTAATTCGAAGTGTTGGAACACCTAAAGGTGTTGTTTTTGGACTTGCGTAATTACCCTATAATTTTAGCAGGTGTCCCGATAAGTCTCGGGAGCACCGAATTTGGAAAAATCCACTTTAATAGATATGTGAATTCAACACACATTTGCGGTCCAACTCGTGCATTTTCTCCTGTTTAATAAATTATTTAATTAAATTAAGTAAGTTTATATGTGATATTGTGATTAATTAAAATAAAGTTTTAATAATAATAATAATGAAGTTATTATTATTATTATTGTGGTTGTTTAATTAAATGAATGACAAATAATTAATTAAATTGTGGTTGAAGAAATTAATGTGGATTTTGGATTTACTGAAGAACCATTTTAATTAAATAAAGAGTTTCAGAATTATTAAAGGACCATTTATTATTAAATGGAGGAATGTCCTCATAATAATAATGTTATTATAATTATTATGGTGTCATAAATTATTTTAATGCTTTGATATTTTAATTTTATGTTAAATGAGTGTATCATTTATGAGAATTTAATGTGGATTTTGAGCTTCTCAAAGAAACATTTAATAAAATGAGGAGTTTCAGATTTAATGAAGCGTTGTTAATAAGTACTGGTGTTAGGTTTATCCAAAGTTTGAAAAATAATAATAATGAGGTTATTATTATTTTAGTTTTATGAATGTAATAATTATTATTATTATGGAAAATAAATTAGGGGTTATGGGTTAGAGTTTTTATCATATTAATGATATTGTAATAAATTGGGAGTTTCATAATTAAATATGAAATGTTTATTAAGAGAATAATGAATGGATAATAGTTTTTAATTAAATGGGGTATAACATTTATGTAAAAATATTTTAATTGGACGTTTAATGATGTGTAATAGTTATGTGAAATTAATGAGGCTTTTGAGTATCTCAAAGCAACATTTAATTAAATAAGAAGTTTCGTTATTAATAAAGAACTGTTTTTATTTAATAAGAGGTGTTGATTTTTATCTAAGGACGAATAATAAGAATAATAATAATGTGATTATTGTTATTATGGTTTTATGAGGGGTTGTTATTATTATTATGAATAATAATAATATTGGATTTTTTGGGGGTTTCATTTAATTAAATTAAAGGTCAATAATAATTTAATTAATCACTACGAATCAGAGGTTTATATTTAATTAATTTGTGTTGATATAATTAATTAAATAATGATGATTTGGAGTTTTTAAATTTAATTAAATTGTGTTGAGATAATTTAATTAAAAAAACATGAAGTGGGGAATTTATTTAATTAAATTTTGTGAATGAATTTAATTAAATAATGTGTAAATAAGGAGTTGGGTGTTATCAAAGTAGGGTAATTTTAAATGGTAATATTAAATGATGAATAAATGTGGAGTTGGGTTTAATTTAATTAAACCATTTTAAATGCAGATATCAGGTTGTGCACGGTTAGTCAAATAGTGTGGGTCAGTTGTGCGGTTACCCGGGTTTTAAAATGATTTATTTTTTATTTTATTTTAAATAAAAGAAATATTTAACAATAATTATTATTACTATATTATTATTATTATTCTATTAATTTGATTGGATAATTAATGGGGGCTTTCAGAATTAATTGTGAAATATTTATTTAAATAGACTATTAGTTTATCTTGGAGATAATTGATATTTGGGGGAGAGAACATGAGGGTGGCGCACCACCATATGGGAGGAACAAAAAAAAATGCACGAGGCCCCTCCTTTGAGGTGTGCTACACCCCCCTCGCCAGCTCCTCATCGTGTGATCGAATCCTCCCAGTGTTATCTCGAATCTTGTCTCTCTCAGTGAGGTGAGTTTGTCTGCATTTGTTTTGTGATTCACATCAGACGTTTGGCTCCTCCGTCACCCTGTTTTCTCGGACAAAACCCTAAGGTTTGGGTTTTATTGTGTTTCCTTGTTTCCTCGGTTCTAGGGATGTGTAAGGGGCTCCTCTAGACCCTTTGGACTGTATTCTGGAATCTGCCGGCAAAGGCTAGGAGGATGGGTTTGTTTTCGCTTTTCTGTTATGTTTTGGGTAAGGTTATATAACTGTGTTATTGTTTCTCATCATTCAATTAAGGGTTTGATATTTTATATGAGTCCATCGTACCTAGTTAGAGGTGTGTTGGTCCTTACTTCTTTGATTCTGAGTACCTTTTTAATATTTTGAATTTTATTTTTATTGTTTCAGGGTGCGCGCGTGAATATATATATATATATAATGTGCATGCACATTTGATTGCGGACCAGTTGTGAACTGGTTGTCGCCAAGTATATTAAAGCGCTTCAGATTTAAAATGGTGTCACCCCGAGTTAGGGTCTCAAATACTTAACACTTTATTTAAGAATTATAGCTTCTTTAAATAAATTGAGAATGTGACTTTCCTTGATTATGATATGTCGATCCATGACACTTTCGATGTTATTAAATTATGCCTCCCACATGAGATAAATGAGGACTTGAACATATGTTGATTTTAGGCATGTTTTGCTAATTTAGTTAAAGTGATATGATTAAATAGTTAAATGATTTGGATGGGAAGATTGGGTAATAGGAGAATTAATTGTAGAATTAATTATAAAGTCATGAGTTGGAATAAAATTGTGGGTTTTTACTGATTATTGAGCATATTGAATATTTGACATTTTCGAAATATAAATTGGAAACTGGTAATAATTAATGGATGGATTAATTATTACATATTAAAAGGTAAATAGTTAATTAATTGATGATTGGTTAAAGATATAAGATTTAATTAATTAATTTTTGAATTAATAAATTTGCATGCATTAAATTAAGATTGTGAATTGATTGTTTGTTTTGATTGTTGTCCAAGGGTACCTTTTGATGCGTGTTATTTGTCCATACCTAAAGTTTTCTTGGATGGAGTTGTTTAAAAATATGATATGTTGTGTGAGATGGTTTCTAAATATATGGGCTTTGTTCAGCATGTTTTGAGATGATTATGACTTTTATGTAAATTTTTGAAGTCCTCGAGGAATCACTGTTTGAGTGGACGGGTTCAAACTTGATAAAGAATTTGGATAATTAATTGTTGAGTTAATTATTTATTTGGATTGCTAAGAATAATTAATTTTTAATTAATTATTTACTATTGAGATGTTTAATGGATAATTAATGGTTGACTTTTGATGGGCGATTTATGTTGTTAAGTAATTGTTGATTTAATTAACGAATTGGATTAATTAATTTATAAATTAATTAATGGATGGTTTTGGGGTGTTAGACATGGAATTCTATACCAATGATAAATATATATGTATGATTGATAAATGGGTTGTGAGATAGGGACTAATGCTCCAAATACTCATGGGGTTTTAGACATGGAGTTCTACACCCAGCTTGCAAGCAAATATTCTTTTATGGGTCAGGGACTGATGCTCCAAATACCCATGGGTTGTGAGAAAAGGACTAATGCTCCAAATACTCGCGAGGGTGCTATACATGATGTTCTACACCCATTAATTGACATTATACTATGGGTCCAATTGGTCGTACATGAAATGAATTAATGGTTAATGAAAACTGTTGCGACATAATGATTTATGAATTGAATATGAGAAAGGGTTCAGAATTATTAATGAATTGGGTGAATCACTGTTAGTGAACGGACCCAGGAGTGAATCACTATTTTAGTGGACAGGCACAGACATAGTATATGAAATATTAAATTGAATAAATTATGACACGTTATCCAAGCCAAAGAACAAGCTTGGATTCGGTCTTTACTTTGATTTCTTAGATGGACTTTAGAGACATCTGTGGTGAGTGACTTATATGGGGAATGTCGGGCTTAGGAATAATCTCGAGACTTTCATAATTTAATGAGGTTTGAAAAATTGAAAAATAAAAATGATTATGCAATGATTGTTGAGTATGAAATACAAATGTATAATGCACGTTCAGACACCAGATGAAAGCTAAAGTAGGTACTTGGGTATATAGTTACTTTGTACTACTTACCATATTTATACATGCTTTCACATGGTTTAAATTATTTATCAAATGTCTGGATTTGGGGTAGACACTGGTAGTCCCAGCCTACTGATATTTATATCTCACACCCTATTCGGGCCGCCATTGCACTGGAGTACCTAAGTAGATTCTATTTGGTTGCAGGATTGTGTTGTCTGCATTTACCTGGAAGATAGGAGCAAAGGACTGATCAGAAGCTCAGGATGCTCGAGGAGACCTCCCTTGGGGCTTGGAGTTATTGTTTGTTTATTTTTGTAATGGAATGTTCAGAATGCTGCTTTGTTCATTGTTTTCCATTTTTTTTTTCATTAGCATGTCATGAATGCATCTGCTGTATAATTGGCATTGTCCATTTATTTGTATAAGATTTATAAAATCTGACTTCCAGTACTTTATCATTTATTAGATTGCTTCTACTATTTATTTTCATTTTTTTATTTACTCTGATATACTAATGTGCAACTCTAATAAGAGGGTATAGTCTCCCCACTAACTATCCTTAGACCCTCGTTGCTAATCGACAGCCTCTGGCATACGAGGAGACGTGCTTGAGGTCATGTGGTGACCGGTTCGGCCACCAGTTCTGGGGTGAGCTGGGTCGGGACGTTACAAAGTGGTATCAAAGGGTTTTTTCCCTTTATCTTACTGTTTTGGGGTTGGAAGACATGAAACTAGGAATGTGTCATTGCTTCGGTTAATAATTGTGATTGGGACTGATCACCCCATGTACGGGAAATGACCAAGTGTCCAGGGATGGGAATTGATGTTTGTACTATTAGAGGTTACAGTTGATATGATTTCACCTTGAGTGACTAGCGTATTTTCCGTAGTTTATTGATTTTGTGAATTTTGAAAAGAATAATTTTCTTGGCCTGATATGGCAAAGAATTTTCGTACATGCATCATCTTAGTCACTTAGAGATTCACATGTCATGCATATAACATGCCATGTAGTTGCATTAGTAGCATGCCTGCTAATTTGGATTGTGTTCCTTGGGTGCAATTCCAGGTTTTGATCTTCTTTAACATGCCTCTCTAGATAGCATGTTTCGGTGATAGATTTAACATGCTTGAGTGATTATATTCCATACTGCCTTAGTTATTAGCATGTTTTTTTGTTGTGCCATACTTTTTTGTTATAGCATGTTGTTGTGTTACTTCTTATTCTAACATGCTATTGATGTTTTGATATATTAAAGGGATGCTAAAGTTAAAATGTTAAATGAATGTTGATTGTGATAAATGGTAGCCAACTGCTAGCGATAAGGTGTATGGGCGCCTTATCGATTGGTAGATGGCCACCCACGTGACTAAACCATATAACCATAGTATTATTTGAAAATGGTTATGAATGTAAAACTATTGAGTTTTGATTGTAATGAACCATTGTGGGGTTGCTTTTGAAGAACGCTAATTAAATAAATGGGACTTTTGGAGGTATCCTTTTTGTAAAAAGGAATTTAGATGCTAAATTGCCTGTTAATATTTGAATGACACTAAATGTTACAAGTTTAAAGAGGATGTTTGTGATATCATGCTTATTTTGTCGTAGGGTACTATTTTGAAAACCAAGTGGCTTGTTGTGAAAAATTACTTGTGTGTTTGTTGAAATTCATTCAAATGATGAAAGGTTGAAATGAATTAATTAAAATGGATAAAACAAAAAAGGGGCTTTTGAATCTTGTGTTTTTGGTTTTGTGTGACCAAGAGAGAGGGTCGGCGTTAATGATCGTAAGGGGCTAACCTATGGTAGGTATCACCCATAGAATGTTCTAGGATATTAAAGTAAGTTCTTCCCACTACTTGGGAGGACTTCTTGGGACTCGGCTGTTTTGGCACACCGATAGGTTTTTGTTACGACTTTTATGATCAATGTTTGACATGGTGATCGTGGTTCGAGGAATGTCACATGCATGGGTTAATGTGTTCTAAAAACATGAGCTGGTGAGCAGATGATCTTTTCTTGCGACGTCATGGAAAATATTAAGGTGGGTATTATTGCATCATTTTTGATAAACGTGTCATCATGTGATGTCGATCTTTTAGAACAGAGTTGTCCGAAAATAGTTTGACTGATCTTTATAATGACCTTGGTTTTTCTATTAGTACTCTCTTCTGAATACGATGAGTATGTGACCTATCTTGACTTCGTTATGGAGACACTAAGATAGCATTGGTCTTACGCCACACTACAGTTTAAATGTTGTTGGGCTTGATGAGTGGTTGTAATCTGGGTAGTATGTGGGAAGCGTTGATTCTTTGGGATACTTTTCTTTTTGTGATAGGGAATGGTTGTTTTAAAATATCCTTGTGATGACTTGACTTCGAAATTTCACCAGAGGTCGGGTAAGGACTTTGTTTTACATGCGGATGGTTTTGGATAGTTTTAAAGGAACATCGTTAGATAAAGGGCGAATTGGGGTTTTGGGTCCGCAACGTCTTTCGAGGGAAGCATGTGAAACCTATTCTGTTGATTGATCGAGATTCGTCCATTTTCGTTGACGAGGTCCTTCTAATAACCTAAGATATAAGAACTGTTTCGATGTTTAAGCTATAAACTGAGCATTGGATCTAGTTTTAAAGGCTTAGCCATTAGGCTTGTGATGGGTTAAAGGTGTGTTTGGTGTTGGGAACACAACACGTCACTTCTAACAAGATTAAATGACCTTGGTAGGTTGGTTGTCTTAGTAGTGGTTCCTGGTGGCTTCTCAGGGATGAGAAGTTTTTAAGGTGGGTATATTTTAAAATCCCGTGTTTTTTAACCGGGTTAAAATACGAATGTTTTCGAATTTCTTTTTTTCAGTTTATCAACGGGTCAGTTTTTTTTTAAATTGAGCTCCAGAATTTTATTCCGAGTGTTGGAACACCTAAAGGTGTCATTTTTGGACTAGCGTAATTACCCTATAATTTTAGCGGGTGTCCCGAAGAGTCTCGGGAGCACCAGATTTAGAAAATTTCACTATAATGGATATGTTCATGCAACGCACAGTTGCGGTCCAACCCGTGCAGTTTATCCTGTTTAATAAATTATTTAATTAAATTAAATAAGTTTATATGAGAGATTGTGACTAATTAAAATAAATTTTTAATAATAATAATAATGAAGTTATTATTATTATTATTTTGGTTGTTTAATTAAATAAATGATAAAGAATTAATTAAATGGCGGTTGAAGAAATTAATGTGGATTTTGGGTTTATCGAAGAACTGTTTTAATTAAATAAAGAGTTTCAGAATTATTAAAGGGTCATTTATTATTAAATGGAGGAATGTCCTAATAATAATATTATTATTATTATTATGGTTTCATAAATTATTTTAATGCTTTGAGATTTTAATTGCATGTTAAGGAGTGTATCATTTATGAGAATTTAATGTGGCTTTTGAGCTTCTCAAAGAAACATTTAATAAAATAAGGAGTTTCAGATTTAATGAAGTGTTGTTAATAAGTAGTGGTGTTGGGTTTATCAAAAGTTTGAAAAATAATAATACTGAGATTATTATTATTTTAGTTTTATGAATGTAATACTTATTATTATTATGGAAATTAAATTAGGGGTTATGGGTTGGAATTTTTATCATATTAATGATTTTGTAATAAATTGGGAGTTTCATAATTAAATATGAAATGTTTATTAAGAGAATAATGAATGGAGAAGTTTTTTTAATTAAATGGGGTGTAACATTTATATTGAAAGATTTTAATTAGATGTTTAATGAGGTGTAATAGTTATGTGAAATTAATGAGGCTTTTGGGTATCTCAAAGAAACGTCTAATTAAATAAGGAGTTTCGTAATTAATAAAGAAGTGTTTTTATTTAATAAGAGGTGTTGGGTTTTATCTAAGGTAGAATAATAAGAATAATAATAATTCGATTATTATTATTATGGTTTTATGAGGGGTTGTTATTATTATTATGAATAATAATAATATTGAATTTTTTGGGGGTTTCATTTAATTAAATTAAAGGTCAATAATAATTTAATTAACCACTACGAAGCAGAGGTTTATATTTAATTAATTTGTGTTGAGATAATTGATTAAATAATGATGAGTTGGAGTTTTTAAATTTAATTAAATTGTGTTGAGAGAATTTAATTAAAAAAACATGAAGTGGGGAATTTATTTAATTAAATTTTGTGAATGAATTTAATTAAATAATGTGTAAATAAGGAGTTGGGCATTATCGAAGTAGGGTAATTTTAAATGGTAATATTAAATGAGGAATAAATGTGGAGTTGGGTTTAATTTAATTAAACTATTTTAAATGCAGATATGAGGTTGTGCGCGGTTAGTCAAATAGTGTGGGTTAGCTGTGCGGTTACCTGAGTTTTAAAATGATTTATTTTTTATTTTATTTTAAATAAAAGAAATATTTAATAATAATATTAATGATATTATTATTATTATTATTATTGTATTAATTTGATTGGATAATTAATGGGGGTTTTCAGAATTAATTGTGAAACATTTATTTAAATAGACTATTAGTTTATCTTGGAGATAATTGATATTTGGGGGAGAGAACATGAGGGTGGCACACCACCATGCAGGAGGAACAACATAAATGCACGAGGCCCCTCCTTTGAGGTGCGCTACACCCCCCTCGCCAGCTCCTCGTCGTGCGATCGAATCCTCCCAGTGTCTTCTCGAATCTTGTCTGTCTCGGTGAGGTGAGTTTGTCTGCATTTGTTTTGTGATTCACATCGGACGTTTGGCTCCTCCCTCACCCTATTTCTCAGACAGAACCCTAAGGTTTGGGTTTTATTGTGTTTCCTTATTTCTTCAGTTCTAGGGATGTGTAAGGGGATCCTCTAGACCCTTTGGACTGTATTCTGGAATCTGCTAACAAAGGCTAGGAGGATGGGTTTGTTTTATCTTTTCCGTCATGTTTTGGGTAAGGTTATATAACCGTGTTATTATTTCTCATCATTCAATTAAGGGTTTGAAATTTTATATGAGTCCCTCATACCTAGTTAGAGGAGCGTTGGTCCTTACTGGTTTGATTCTCAGTACCTTTTTTAATATTTTGAATTTTATTTATATTGTTGCAGGGTGCACACGTGAATATATATATATATATATATAATGTGTGTGCGCGTTTGATTGCGGACTAGTTGTGGACTGGTTGTCGCCAAGTATATTAAAGCGCTTCGGATTTAAAATGGTGCCACCCCGAGGTAGGGTCTCAAATCCTTAACACTTTATTTAAGAATTATAGCTTCTTTAAATAAATTTAGAATGTGACTTTACTTGATTATGATATGTCGATCCATGACACTTTTGATGTTATTAAATGATGCTGCCAACATGAGATAAATGAGGACTTGAACATGTGTTGATTTTAGGCATGTTTTGCTAATTTAGTTAAAGTGGTATGATTAAAGAGTTAAATGATTTGGATGGGAAGATTGGGTAATAGGATAATTAATTGTAGAATTAATTATCAAGTCATGAGTTGGAAGAAAATTGTGGTTTTTTACTGATTATTGAGCATATTGAATATTTGACATTTTCGGAATATAAATTGGAAACTGGTAATAATTAATGGATGGATTAATTATTACATATTAAAAGGTAAATGGTTAATTAATTGATGATTGTTTAAAGATATAAGATTTAATTAATTAATTTTTGAATTAATAAATTTGCATGCATTAAATTAAGATTGTGAATTGATTGTTTGTTTTTACTGTTGTCCAAGGGTACCTTTTGATGCATGTTATTTTTCCATGCCTTAAGTTGTCTTGGATGGAGTTGTTTAAAAATATGATATGATGTGTGAGATGGTTGCTAAATATATGGGCTTTTTTCAGCATGTTTTGAGATGATTATGACTTTTATGTAAATTGTTAAAGTCCTAGACGAATCACTGTTTGAGTGGATGGGTTCAAACTTGATAAAGAATTTGGATAATTAATTATTGAGTTAATTATTTATTTGGATTGCTAAGAATAATTAATTTTTAATTAATTATTTACTATTGATATGTTTAATGGATAATTAATGTTTGACTTTTGACGGTCGATTTATGTTGTTAAGTAGTTGTTGATTTAATTAACGGATTGGATTAATTAATTTATGAATTAATTAATGGATGGTTTTGGGGTGTTAGACATGGCGTTCTATACCAATGATAAATATATATGTATGATTGATAAATGGGTTGTGAGATAGGGACTGATGCTCCAAATACTCACGGGGTTCTAGACATGGAGTTCTACACCCAAATTGCAAGAAAATATTCTTTATGGGTCAGGGATTGATGCTCCAAATACCCATGGGTTGTGAGACAAGGAGTGATGCCCCAAATACTCACGAGGGTGCTATACATGATGTTATACACCCATTAATTGACATTATACTATGGTTCCAATTGGTTGTACATGAAATGAATTAATGGTTAATGAAAACTGTTGTGATATAATGATTTGTGAATTGAATATGAGAAAGGGTTCAGAATTATTAATGAATTGAGTGAATCACTGTTAGTGGACGAACCCAAGAGTGAATCACTATTTTAGTGGACGGTCTCAGACATAGTGTATGAAAGATTAAATTGAATAAATTATGACACATTATCCAAGCCAAAGAACAAGCTTGGATTCAGTCATTACTTTGATTTCTTAGATGGACTTTAGAGACATATATGGTGAGTGACTTATATGGGTAATTTCAGACTTAGGAAGAATCTTGAGACTTTCGTAATTTAATGAGGTTTGAATAATTGAAAAATGAAAATGATTATGTAATGATTATTGAGTATGCAAGACAAATTTATAATGCACGTTCAGACACCAGCTGAAAGCTAAAGCAAGTACTTGGGTATATAGTTACTTTGTACTGCTTACCATATTTATACATGCTTTCACATGGTTTAAATTATTTATCAAATTTCTGGATTTGGGGTATACACCGGTAGTCCAAGACTACTGATATTTATATCTCACACCCTATTCAGGCCGCCATTGCACTGGGGTACCTGAGTAGATTCTATTTGGTTGCAGGATTGTGTTGTCTGCATTTACCCAGAAGATAGGAGAAAAGGACCGAGCAGAAGCTCAGGATGATTGAGGAGTCCGCCCTTGGGGCTTGGAGTTATTATTTATTTATTTTTGTAATGGAATGTTCATAATGCTTCTTTGTTCATTATTTTCCATTTTTTTATCATTAGCATGTCATGCATGCATCTGTTGTATAATTGGCATTGTCCATTTGTTTGTATAAGATTTATAAAATCTGACTTCCGTTGGTTTATCATTTATCAGACTGCTTCTACTGTTTATTTACATTGTTTGTTATTTACTCTGATATACCATTGTTCAACTCTTATAAGAGGGTATAGTCTCCCCACTGACTATCCTTAGACCCTCGCTGCTAGTCGATAGCCTCTGGCGTACGGGGAGATGCGCTTGAGGTCATGTGGAGACTGGTTCGACCACCGGTTCAGGGGTGAACCAGGTTTGGACGTTACATTAGGTGTTGGAGTTCTGATGAATTGTGTTCTCTCTCGAGTAAAGTATCCCCGGGTAGGAGGACTTGGGGTCAGACTACCTGCCTACCTCGAGGCTTATGCCTAGTCTAGGATAGTGAATGTGGTTGACTATTTATCGCTCTAGGATTAATTATGTGGATAACATTATTCCTTTACATGAAGTGTTCATGTACCTTATTCATATGATACATATGAATATGTATGAATATTTTTGGATTTTAATTTTGGGTGAGTAACACAAATTTTTGGGTTGTGTAATGGTTTACATGTTAATATGGTCTGAACATATTAATAAGGTGGAAGGAACATGATTAAAAACTAAATTACTTGAAGCATGCATACCTAAAGGGGAATAAAAAGAGATAAGATGGTGATATTGAATCCCCTTCGAATACTAAGTGTGATATTCCTTCCAAAACAACACTTGTTAAGAGCTCGATCATCGAACCAGGTAGGTCATGCCAAAGATGGGTACCCATGGATTATCTTGTGTAAGACAAGCAAGGAGGTGACACTGGAACGTCCTTGTGTAGGCCAGAACAAAGCCGAGTTCCCCTAGACTTCCCCTTGTTATTTTGTTCTTGGTTCTTTTTTGGGGTTACATTAGTCAGGAGACCCTAATGAGATTATGTTACCTGAGGAATAAAGTTTAGTTTATCCATATGATGGATTGGACATAGAGTTGTTCGCTCGACTATCCAAGATTCATATATGATTTTATTGGGATGAAGTTGTACCTAAATAACTAAGTGGTGAGAGAAACACCAAATCATACTTATTACTTAGTGAAATATGGATCTTGACCTACTAATATATATAATGCTCAAGAGGGGTTTTTATTTTAGTGGGAGCCCATTTAATAAAAGTCTTTATTAAATGCTTCATAATACATGATACTCATTTGAAAAAAGATTCTAGTTTAGATAACCATAATCATCATCATCAATCTAAACTTGGTTATTAATCATTGTAAAGGTTAAACTTAGTGTAAGTAGCTCTTAATATTGGTAAGTTTGGAAAAGTTTTTAAGAAAAAATTTATGTGTCAGAACAGTTCCTTCCTTAGTAACCAAGTGTCAAAGTTGTTTAATAAGTGAATCTAGCTGCTTATAAAAGCATAGAGTGATTCATTTAAGGTTTCAAAGGAATTAGATATAAAATGAAAAAAATAATCTTAGTCTTCAATCATGTACTCAATATGATTGGTTATATCAATGATTATATACTCAAAATATTTGGGTACATCAAATGATATCCAATATGATTGAATATGCTAAATAACTTGGTGAGACTAAAGTTTTCCTTAAGACTTTATTGGTTATAGAAATCAATTCTATTATTTTGATAGATATTTGATATCAACCTGTATTTTTTACAAAGTAGTGTAAATATATTGAAGGTTAGAAGATGAAAATAATTGAATCTTGGATTTTGTTTTCAGGTAATGGGGAAGTTGAGTAGTTTCATTGATAACATGGATACTTCAAGCTTGCATAAACTTATCATAAGATATGTATTTTATCTCATTTAGATCTTGAGAATATAATGAAAACAATTGTTGTTTAATAAAATGAGATAAGGTTTGTTTGATGCACATAGTTATGTTTTATTCAGTTATATAACATGCTTTAAGGGGATACTAAAATGACTTGTTCTGGTTAGGGAATTCATACTATTTTCATTTATGGAAATGTTCTAAAAAATTGAATGAATTTAAGAAAATTTTACCTTATATTCTTAAAGTGTTGAGAATAGATGAACAAGTTATATAATGTCTAGATTCTGGTACTGTATGGATAGTACAAATGGGTAAAATTTCCAACTAGAAGAAGAAAAGTTGGTTGAAAAAATCAATAATGTTTCTTCATGAATCCAATCAAGGTCATTGAAATATAGGGTAGTCAATAAAGAAAATTAACAATTCAATATGATAAAATTATCTAAGATATACCTGAAGGAATTTGTGAAACTTTATGGAATGTCCATGTTAGGTATGAGTGTTATAGAAATTAATTCTTCAAATTTGAAAGACATGTGATATTGAATGTAAATTTTAAAAAGTGTTGTAAATATATAGGAGTTCATAATAAAAGGAATAATTAATTGACCTTGTGGTTTATATTCATGAGATAAATTAAATAGTTACTACATCAAGGATTTGAATGTAAAATATTTTATCAAGCTCAAGTGAATCTATGTAAAATATGTGTATCTTCATTTCATTTATCTTATGTGATAAGAGAAGATGTTCGATAAGAAAAGAGTTGTTATGAACAAGTATGAGATGATTAAATGAATACATATGGAACATGTTTTGAGAAGAAGATTTGGATAAAAGTGTTTTATCTAGAATAAAATGTTTATCCAAATATTTTTTAAAATAAGTGGGAATGTGTTCCCACCACCCATCGGTGGTTTATTTTAATAAAGTCTTATTTTCAAATTAAAAGGTTCTAGATAAATAGAATACGATATTTGATATGGAAACAATAGTTTATTTATTTAATATTATCACTGAAAGGAAATAAATGTCATTTATTAACACAAAAGAGTTTGTGTATCTTAGCAAGACATTATGAAAAGAATATAGTTTTTAAGAAGTCAGTAGGTGTATTTTTGGACTTAGATAAGTTTAAAATTAATAAATAAAGGATAACACCAATATTAAGTTAAAGAGTTTTCCACTTAATATCCTAAAATTTTTAGGATATGTGATATTCAAGAAAAATGTAAATTGTTACATTTAGTTACCATTTCGAAAGAGGATATCACTATTATATATGTTTAAGATAAAGTTTCTTCACTAAATATTCTAAAAGAGTTTAGGATATGTAATGATAAATAAAAATGTAAAGAGTTACATTTAGTTATCATGAAAATAGAAGACACTATTTCTTGAAGGATTGTACCAATCAAAATGAAAAGTGAATTACACTTGATATCCTAAAAAATCTTCAGATATGGAAGTAAATAAAAATGTAAAGAGTTACAATAGTTATCATAACAAAGTGTTATCACTTTATTCTAAAGGATTTTAGGATGTGGCAGTAAATAGAAATGTAAGAGTTACATTCAGTTATTGTATTAAAGTTATTTTCACTTTATCCTAAAAGAGTTTAGGAGGACCGATAAATAATAATTAAGAAAAAATATTGATGGAATATGGTTTAAAATATGATGATGATGATGAACTTAGAAATAGATCTAAGTAAACAACATAAGTTGACATCATAACATTAGATGTTGCGAAGTTAAGAATTTTGAAGATGTTCAAGAAGTTGAACAGTTAGGAATATGATTCTAAAGTCTCACCATTATTCAAGCTGACATTTATCACTTAAGAGTTCAGTGGGATGATTTTATTATATGGTTCCACATATATGTGATGCAGATTATGTATGATGTCATGTGTTAACAAAACCTAGAAAGTGTAGCAAACATAAGGTTGATCTAGTAGTTTATCATATATGATATGATAAACTGGTGACTATGTTGGTTATGTTAAATATTCTTAAAAAAATTAAGAGTATTAAGATGTATCATATTAAAAGGAAACCTTCATTTTATCATTATTTCACATCAGATAAATAAATAAATAAATATATATATATATATATACATTTTGTGAAGAGTAATGATAATTGACCTCTCAAAGTATGAATTTGAGTTTATCTCTAACCGATGTTCAACATGTAGTATTATAGGTTGTTATGTAATGTTATTTTTACCGTGAGTATGATTCTTGTATAGAGATACAAAATATTCTTATGAGGCATAAGATAAAGAATAAGATTCTTTGTGTGTGCTGGATGACCTGCTAAGTATATCACATAGAGTGTCATGCAGAGATGTCTTCGGTATACTAGGGGTGTGTGGATCATATTTGAGTCCCCATTACCTGAGGTTGATAAGATATCTAGCATGAGAACCTTCACACTTTTATACCCTACTTACACAGGTCTACATATTGACTTACCTAATACGGGGGTGGTTGAGTATTTTTCTAATCATGTCGTCAGATGGAGCTTAACCAAGATGAGATTTGTTCTCTCGTATGATGAGTATGAAATCAGGTCCCTCGATTGAGATTGATCATGGGAGTGTGCGGCCGCACTTAGATATTATATATCTATCTAGATATATGACATGTGACATGATTATCCAAAAGGATGAATGACATGTGATGTATTCATAAATCAGTTCAGTTTATACTTAGAGAGTCGAGAATAGTTGAGTCAGATATATGATATTGACATGTTCCATGTCCCATGGTCACTTTATGCCATGGAAAAAGGTAAAATATGAGAATTCATGTTTTCGTATGATGCATACTGGTAGACATGCATATAGAGATACACGTGTTTGATGGTGATCACGTCATATCCTTTTATAGTTTGAGTAGAATTGATGCTTTGCTAGAGGCTACTATTTTATTAAATATATGGATGTAAAAATTCATATTTTTTGTACACACAATAAAGGTCCGTAGGGACACACTTTGTGATTGACTTAATGAGGATTGATCTTGACTTAGGGAGCTACTCTAAAAGTGTTTTAGAGTTAATCCAAAAATGTTTTGGATGACTATTCACAAGGTATTTCATATGATTGATTCAAGTTGAAGTTGATGATAACTTTTTAAAAGTTTTTTGTAAGATGTCCAAAAAGGACTTTTGGATATGGTTTCATAAGTTTCTGTGTACGATACACTTTAAAGTGAAATGACAAAAAGTCTTTAGGTATTAGTGCAAGTGGGATATTGAAAGAGATATTCCCTAAAGCCTTATATATATATGATATATTTATATATTACATGTAAACTATGATTTTCATGCATGTTATATCAATCCATGAAACTTAAATGATAAACTATTTTCATTTATTACTCTCCCATATTAGCTATCATTTATTATACTATTTCATTTGATGAAATGATTAGGAGGACTTAAATTTATGTATATGATACATGAACTAACCATGAAATTTACTCATGTGTTATGTATGCATAAGTAAATGTGACCGCCCATGGAGAATCCTTGTGGCATATATTAACCACTACCATAGGATGATATGAGGTGTGTGTGTGTGTGTGTGTTTGCTTGATGTTTCTTGGGAGAGACTCTTCCTCGTCCATAACTTTTCTTCTCCTACCTTCTCCATGTCATGAGATGTTACCACATTGTGGAGGATAAATAATACCACACATGCGATGTGTGAATCAGTTATCCTGTGGATACACTGTGGAGAGGGGATGTCATTTGGTTTCCCTTATGAAATCTTTATAAAATGCATTAATTGAAGATCAAGAGTTGTAGCAGCCGTTTTAGTTTAAGGTATGCCCATTTATAGAATTTCTTCATTTTAGTTTCATATGTATTTTTCATATTATCTTGCATGGATATCATCAAAATAAGAGTTTTAATCACTTTCTCTTCATCTAATAATTGTTAGTAGATTCTAACAAAACCCTTCACGTATAAGGCTTTTCCACTAGGCCTCAATATCATATCAACTATGAAAACTATTTTTTGGATTAGACATTAAAACCAACAGATGGATGAACTCTAGCTAGTCTAATTTTCAACCATCGTATGAGGATAGTGGAATAACAAAGTTCAGTTGGTTGGATAACCCATATGGGATGATGTAGATGGAATGATTAAACTGGATTATGTCATCTGACAGTGCACTCATACGATATAGGTTCATGTTAAATGAAGGGTTTAGTAGATCAGTTCACCAAAATATCATATATTAGATGATAAGCTAAGAGGGGTATCTTTCAAAATCATCATGATAGAGTAGGGAACAATGTAAATAACTAACCTAGGTTACCCTCAAACCTGGAACCCGACCCATTCAGTTACATACCTGAATGGCGTTTCCAATCCCCATGGTCTAGAGACAAGAACCCAGGCATCGAACAACAAACCAAACAGAACGATTTTCCCAACATGAATAAACACATGGCATATATACACATAGAGCATAAAGTAATAGTGGAAAGCTAATAAATATATTCCATAATTGTAATAATATAGTGGAAACAGAACAACTGTAAAAGTAGCCAAAATCTCCAAGAGACACTCCCAACTACAAAGGACCAAAACCAAACTGCTACTCCATATGATAGCATGGATGAACTCCCACCATCTCACCACCACCAACCCAACTCATCTAACACGAAACCTTGTCACCTCACTATGGTGACTTTCCCTTCCCTACATTGGAAGACATACAAAGGTCTACACACCGCCAAATTGGTGCGTAGGGTCTGAGGTAATAGGCTCAATAGGATCTCACCCAAGTGTTCCATGTCAAGTCTCTGTATAAAAATTCATGTATGATCATTTCAAATAAAACATGGTATGATAAGCAGTTTATTAGTTTTATAGAAAACATGGTAAACATTTCCCTTTTTCACATTTCTAAGACAAAAGTAGGTATATCAATTTCAAAGCACAATTTTCATTTCATTTATCACAAGTATAATCATGAATATCAAGGCTAAAATGACAAAGGCATGCAATACAAAACAATAGTAACATCACAAGTATCAACACCATGGAATACAACATGTCAAGAGAGCAGACTACTCGTACCACAATCAATCAAGTGCTCAATTTGGTTCCTAGAACACAAGCCTAGGAAGCAGAGGAATACCCCATGAGTAACCCCCCTAATAATGTCAATATAAGTCCCTTAGAACAATGGGCCTAGGAAATAGAGGAAATCCCCATGAGAAAACCTCTGGATAATCACAAAAAAATGGATGATGGCCTCAAGACAAACCTCACCTAAGTACCTAAGGTAACCCATGTGCTCATTTTCACAATTCATTCCAATGCTTGAAAATACCCTTTTTATTTCCATTTATCAACAACCAAGTAAAACCCATTTTTCTTTAAAAACTATTTTCAAAACACACACAAAAATCATGCCAATTTTATACCAATTTATTTATAAATAAATTTATAAAAATGAAACAGTATGGTTTATTAAACATAGGCTAGAGATAAAACCACCTACCTCGAAACTCAGGTCACACACGCCTGCAATGGGATCCACCAACAATGAAAACTCAACAACGTCAACGAAGGACCTAAAACCCAATATACAAATATCAAAATTCATCCAATTGAGAAAGAGGGTATATGAAGAAGAGGAAACACCACGTACCTCAATAATGAATACCTGTTGCGCCACAACAAACAAAGGAACGACCTCCAGAACGAGATCGCACAACGGATCTAGAAGAAGACAAGAAGAAACACCATTTCAGACAAAAGAATCCAATAATATGAGGCAAGGGAGCTACTATGATCAATGGCAACAAAGAATCATAAAGGTCACTCACTTGGAGAGATGCACCACAACTTCAATAAAGATATTACGCTGAATGGATCGATCTAGAAGGAACAAAGTCTCCCAAAATTGCCGGAGAGGAACCCTTGGTCGAGAGTAGAGGAGAACTGGCAACCAAATGGACACAAAAATCCTGTACGATGCACTAAAAATCCTTGCTTGGGGAATTACACGATAGGTAATACCTTCGCACGTCAAAAAATCCATGTTGTCCAAATACTCCAAAAAACCAGTCATCACAGATTAAAATATGATCTTTAATTAACTCATGACATGTAAAACTCGCCACGTCCTATAACCTTTAAAAGTGTGGATCCTTCTCACAGCATACACCCAACAACCATTACACGTCAACCCCTAGAAAAAGATGATGCCACTGCTCCATCATCAACAACTCACGTTACTAAGTATCATGAGAATATCATTTGTGTTTCCATAAAACTTTGAACAACAAAATAGACTTCCCACACAAGACTTTCACTTGAGAGTCAATGATCTGAACTAGTTTCTCCAAAACAGAAACATTTGGATCTAACTCAATTTCTTCCCAACTTAGAATGTGAGAAGGATCAAGATGATACTTCCTCAGCTGAGATATGTGGAAAAAATAATGAATACTTGTCAAGTGAACCGGCAATGCGAACCGATAAGTAACTTTCCCAAGATTCTCAGTGACCTCAAATGGTCCAACATACCTCAGATCCAAATTTCCCTATTTTCCAAGATGATGGGGACCCAACTGAGTAGAAACTTTCAAGAAAATCTAGCCACCAATGGAAAACTCCAAAGGATGTCACCACTAATCCACATACAATTTTTGTCGACTCTAGGATATAACTAGATGTCTATGTACATCTTGAATCTTCGCTGACTCTTCTAGACCAAACTTGGTCCAACCAAAGATACTTCACCCACCTCAGCCCAACAAAGATGTGATCTACAGGGGAAACCATACAATGCCTCAAAGGGATCCATTCTGATCGAAATCTAATAACTGTTGTTATAAACAAACTCAACCAGTCCTAGATGGCTATCCCATGATCCACTGAAATCCAAGACATAATCACAAAAATTATCCTCCAGGATCTGAATCACACGCTCTATCTGACCGTCTGTCTATGGATGATAAGTTGTGCTCAACTTGACCTGAGCTTCCATCACCTCTTGGTGACTCCTATAGAACCTCAAGGTAAACCTAGAATCCCTATCAGAAATAATGCTATAAGGACTCCCATGTAACCTCAAAATCTCCTACACATATAGCTTACCTAGATCTTCAACCTTAATGGTATCCTTGATCAGAATGAAATGAGCAGGCTTTGTCAACCGATCAACAAATACCCAGATAACATCTCTACCTCAGGGATTTCATGGTAATGAAACAAAAAAAATCCATGGATTCCTCATCCCATTTCTAAACCAGAACCAGAAGAGGCTGAAGCAATCCATATGTTTTCAAGTGTTCTGCCTTTATCTATTGACAGGTGTAATAATGGGACACATAATCTGCAATGTCACACTTCATACCCAATCATCAGAATCATCGTCTCATGTTATAATACATCTTCTTAGTTCCTGTATGAACGAACCACGAAGAGCTGTGGAAATTAAACAAGACTAAACTCCTTATAGACACTGGAATGACAACCCACTTCCCAAAATGGATAATACCATCTGAAGAGATAGACCAACCAGAAATGGTCTCCCAACCATAAAGGCTTTCTCAAATTTCAGTGAACTCATAATACTATTACTGACTCTACAAAATAGACTCTAGGAGAGATGATGATAACTGAACACTGGTCAAAACCATACCTGAAACATCCTCCTAAGTATCCAAGTGCAACTGAGTGAAAATCCCCATAAGGTTCCACTCCTTCTTCGATTACAGAATAGCCTACGAAGGTACTTTTGTGCTAAGAGCGCCTTCAACGACATTCCCCTTCCCTGGGGTGTAGGAGATATCAAACTCAAATGTCTAAATGTATTATACCAATCACCTCTATCTAAGATTCAAGTCTTTATGAGAAAAGATATAGCTCAGACTCTTATGATCAGAAAATACTATGGACCTCTCCCCAAAAAGATGGTGTTGTCAACACTTAAGCGCATACATAACCGCGACAATCTGTGAGTCACGAGTAGGGTAATTCTTCTCATGAATTCGAAGCTAACAAGATCCATAAGCCACCACATGATCATCCTGTATAAGAACACAACCCAAAATATCACTAGAAGAATCACAAAACATTGTGTATTCCTTACCAGTCTCAAGTAAGATCAGAACAGAAGCAGATGACATATGTCATTTCAATTCATCGAAAGATGGCTAACACT
The DNA here is from genome assembly GCA_963277665.1 of Viscum album. Classification (NCBI taxonomy): domain Eukaryota; kingdom Viridiplantae; phylum Streptophyta; class Magnoliopsida; order Santalales; family Viscaceae; genus Viscum; species Viscum album. Next base: position 129,698,751 of record OY728137.1, read on the forward strand.
TCGCATCCCATGTGAATTTCACCACTTTCCTAGTAAGAGTAGTCAAAGGTGACGCTAGCTTAGAGAAACCCTTAACAAACTGTCGATAGTATATAGAAAATCCAAGGAATATTTGTATCTCAAATTCATTCTATGGTTCTTTCCACTACAACACAACCTTTTCCTTTTTAGGATCAATTGATAAGCCATGTTCATAAATTAAGTGCCCTAAGAACTTCACTTATTGAATCCAGAAACTACATTTTGAAATATTTCCATAAAAAATAGTGATTTCTCATAATTTATAGAACCAAACTCAAATGGTTCTCATGCTCACGTTCAAATTTCAAATAAACCAAGATATCATCCTCATACACTACCACAAAAGCGTCAAGATATTTATGGAATATTTGATTCATCAAATCCATAAAAACTAAAGGAGTGTTAGTCAGACCAAAAGGTATAAAAATATATTCATAATAGTTACACCTGATCCTAAAAGATGTCTTCAATATATTAGACTCCTGAACTCTGAGCTGATGATAACCCAACCGAAGATCAATAATTGAAAATCACTTTTCCCCCTTTAAATGATCAAACAAATCATTCACACGAGGCAAAGGATACTTGTTCTTAATTATTACCCAGTTCAACTTTCAATAGTCCACACATAACCAAAGTGAACCATATGTCTTCTTGGAAATGAGTATAGGGGATGCCCAAGGCGAAACACTAGGGTGAACAAAACCTTTTTCCAATAGTTCATAAAACTGAATCTTAATCTCTTTCATCTCTATTGGTGCCATATGATAAGAAGGTATCAATATCGGCTGCATCCCTGACATTAAGTCAACCGTAAAATCTACCTCTCTCTAAAGGAAGACCATAGAAGTATTTTGGGAATACGTCAGAAAAGTCCCTAACAACAAAAGAAACGTCATCAGGATCAATCACAACAACAGACAAAAAACTCATGATCTTTGGGCGGGAAGGCCCTGTATGACCAGACCTCGGGTCCCCCCCCCACCCTGAAACACATGAGAGCTGCCATAAGCAGCAATAAATGAAACAGGCCAATGATAAAAATCAACCTTAACTCAATGAGTGACTAGCTAATCCTTAATGATGATGAAATTAAACAGATCTAAATTAAGAACAAGAAAATACCAGACTAACTCTGTATCGGTTATCGTTAATGAATAAGAAGTACATTGAAACCCCTGCTCTTAAATCTTACCAAGGGGTGTCTCTAACTCCATAAAAAAGGATATAAGTTCCATTGGAAGTTTAAGTATATCGACAAAATTTGCAGATATAAACAAGTGGGAGACACCAGTATCAAATAAATCAATCGCTATAGAATATGCAATAAAGATAGTACCTCTCGCCGTCACTGGACCTACATCGACTTCTACTGGACACTCATCTACTGCGTGAAAGTGATTCACTCCTGAGGCCTATGTATGGATCCCTGTAGTCCTTGAAGCATATGAATTCCATGTAGTAGACTTTTGAGATGATGAACCTTGATCTTAAAGAGGCATAGTCATATCATGAAAGAAGCATTGTAGGTGACCAATATGTCCATATTTGCTACACATCTTCGCGGGCATAGGACAAGAACATCTTGTGTGTCCTACATTTCCACACTAAGAGCAAGTTAGAGGCACATTTCTAGTTGTAGCAGATGTTGCAGAGGAGGATCTTTGCTGAGACCCACCTCCACCACTCCTATGACGATCTTTCCACCTCCTCTTCTTCCCATGTGCGCCACTGAAGCTAATACTATATGGAAGAGAAGAGGTGAAAAATCCAACCTTGATTGCGATATTCATCTCTTCCATCATAGATCTATATTCCATCTCCACATAGGTAGAAATATTTAAAATAAATACTTGTGATCTGATATCCGGTCGCAAACCCTACAGGTACTTCTAAGCCTTCAAATGGTCATTCTTTACCATATCTGGAGCAAAACAGACAAGCTTAGCAAACCGGTTGGTTTACACTGACATCGAACGCTCTCTTATTGATGAAAAATGGTCCAGTGGCCCATGGGCTTCGCAGGTATAGGGCAGATGCGGGGTGGGGTGGGCCTAAAAATTTTGACCGTTTAGAGCACGAGCCAATGCGGGATGAGCCCGTGCGGGTGAGGGCTTACCTGTGGGCCTAATTTAAAAAATATATTTTTTTACAATATATGTTTCTTTAATATTATAGTTTTTTCAATAAAAAATTATGATTAAACCATGACATATGATTTTTCACCGTAATTATCATACTAATTCACCATTCAGTCACATGCGAATTTTAAATAGGTTTGTATTTGTTGTTTTAATATGATATTATAATATTTAAAAAATGGGGTACAACTGAGAAAGCGGCACATGACACAAGAGTTATTATAATCATATTCACATGATGTGTCATCCCACCTCTCGAAAAATGGAACTCATCTCCCATTCACATGGTTTAAATTCTAAAAGAGTTATTATAATCATAATATTTTTTGGGTCGATTTAATTTTTTTTATTATTTAATTTTATTTTTTTATTAAGAAAATAGTAAAGGATATCATGGGAACCCTAATAGCCTCCTTCGAAACCGGTTGTTGTTTGAAAATTCGGCATTCATTCCAACCATTTGCATCACAACACGACCAACATTATCATTTGTCACCTCTCACTGATCACTCACCTAATTTTCATCGCAATAGTTCACCACTACATTGTCATCACCACATGCCACCATTAACTGATAGAAAAATGTTCCATCACATCATCCTTTAAAACTCTAGGTATTGTCAATTCATACTTCTCCCAAAAACAACCATTAAGAATGAGAAAACAATACAATATTTAAATGATTATAAATAGTATATATTTTTTAAAATGTGAGAAACTCACGGGCAGCCCGCGGGCTTATGCGGGGCGGGTTTGAATTTTTTTTGTTCGCATTCTATGTGGGCTTTTGCGAACAAACCCATGTGGGCTCCCGCACCGCCCCGACCCGCCCGTTTTTCATTACTACGCTCTCCCTGTTTTAAAGAGAGGAACTCTAGAGATTTTTTCAGCATCAGCGACTCTAGAAAAAACTTTTGGAAAAACAGGGTTTTCAAACCCATACAATCCAAGTCCATGTGTCTATATGCCAGGACTATGGAATCCCACCATCGATTACCATAACCCTCGAGACTGAACATTGTATACTTCACCTTGATATTTTTAGGTGCCGCCAAAAAGTTGAAGATTTGATCGATCAAATCATGCCAGTCAATCCACCTCTTGAGCTTCATTCATTCCTTTAAAAGATGGTGGATTCTCGCACAATAATTTCTACGATCTCTCTCTCTCTCTATCTCTCCTCTAGATCCTAAATATACCTCAAAAAATATGTCCTGAACACGTGGTATGTTCTGATCAACAACATGAACTGCTCGTACTATAGCCTCGATGAGATTCTGATCTATTGGCAAATTTCCTTGAGGATCATTGACTGCACCCTCCTGAGGAACTCATGGAAGATGTCTCAGAGGCATACTGTTGCACACCAAAACAGAAGGAACAATTAGAAAACAAAGTAAATCTCAGTTTAAACTAGAAACCCCATAAGTAGAAACTAATATTTAAAATGAAACCTAGAACTAGAGACACATATCCCAACATCTCATGGAAACTTGAGTCTCATCACGATAAGGGATCACCAGGCACTTATCGTAACATACCTCTAAAGTACCAAAAATCCTATCTTCAGTCTAACAAACATTCCAAGAAAATGAATCTTGGGGAAAGACCTACCCTTTAATACCATTTTGTAACGAATCAACCCGAGTTACCCTCAAACCTGGCACCCGACCTGTTCCATCACATACCCAAAGGGCATTTGCGATTCCCACAGGCTGGTGACAAGCACCCAGGCATCGAACAACAAACCAAAGGGAATGATTTTCCCAACCCGAATAGACACATGACATATATATACTCGAAGCAGGAAGGAATTGTAGAAAGATAATAAATATATGTCATAACTGTAAGAAGATAGCAGAAACAAAACAACTGTAAAAGTAACCAAAATCTCCCGGAGACAAGTCCAACAACAAAGGACCAAAACCAAACTGCTACTCCATGTGATAGTATGGATGAGCTCCCACTATCTCACCACCAGCTACCCAACTCAACTGACATGAAACCTCACCACCTCACTACGACACCTTGCCTTTCCCTCTATTAAAAGATATATAAAGGTATATGCACCACCGAAGGGGTGCACAGAGTGTGAGATAACAGGATCAATAGGATCCCACCCAAGTGTTACATGACAAGTATCTGTATAAAAATTCTCATATGATTATTTCAAACAAAACATGGTATGATAAGCAGTGAAGTAGTTTTATAAAAAACATGGTAAACATTTCCATTTTTCACATTTTTAAAACGAAAGCAGGTATATCAATTTCAAAGCACAATTTTTATTTCATTTATCATAAGCATAAGCATTAATATCAAGGCTGAAATGAAAAATCCATGAAATACAAAACCCCAACACATATATAAACACCAAGGAATACAACAGGTTGGGCTAACAGACTACTCATACCACAATCAATCAAGTACACAATCTGGTTTCTAGAAAATAGGTCTGGGAAGGAGAGTAATACCTCATGAGTAAACCCCCCTAACAATATGAATATCAGTCCCCTTGAACAACGGGCCTAGGAAACAGAGGAAATTCCCATGAGAAAACCTCTAGATAATCACAAAAAAAATGGAAGATGACCTCAAGCTAAACCTTCCACCTAAGTACCCAAGGTAACCCATGTGCTCATTTTCACAATTCCTTCCAATGCTTAAAATACCCCTTTTTCTTTCCATTTATCAAAAACCAGGGAAGAACCATTTTTATTTAAAAACTCTTTCCAATACACACAAAACAATCATGCCAATTTTATACCAATTTATTTATAAATCAATTTATAAAAACATAACAATGCAGTTTATCAAACATAGGCTAGAGACGGAACCATCTACTTCAAAACTTGGGATGCACACGCCCGCAATGAGATCCACCAACAATGAAAAATCAATGACGCCAATAAAGGCCCTAGAACCCAGTCTATGCATCTCAGAATTGATCCAATTGATAAATAGGGATGTAAGAGAAGAGTAATCACCACATACCTCAAGAACAAACACCCACTGCACCACAAACAATAAAGGAAAGACCTCCATAACAAGATCGTACAATGGATCTGGAAGAAGAAAAGAAGAAACACCATTTCAGACCAATAAATCTGATAATGCAACACAAGGGTGCTACCGCGATTAATGGCAATGAAGAAGCAAAAAGTTCACTCACCCAGATATAGGCACTATAACCACAATGAAGATCGAACGTTGAACAGATCAATCTAGAAGGAATGAAGTCTCCCAAAATCACTAGAGAGTAACCCTTGGTTGAGAGCATAGGAGAACTGAAAACCAAATGGACACACAAATCCCGTAAGACGCTCAATAAATCCCTACTCGGGGAATTACATGACGTGTATTATCTTTACACATCATGACACACACGATGCCCAAATAAGCTGAAAAACTAGTCATCACATATTAAAATATGGTCTTTAATTAACTCACAATATGTAAAAATTGTCGTGTCATGTAACCTTTCACAGTGTGAATCCTTCTCATAGCATGCACCCAGCAACCATTACACATCGTGTAACCTAGTTACACAGTGTTTAAATATCCTACAATCTGTAGGAAATCAAGAAATCGACATCTAAAACTCCATAAAAAAAAGGGAACTCTGAGAGAGGAAAAAATGTACTCGATCAAGGTAACAGGATGTTACAAACAATGCACTAGATGAACCAGTTAAGGTGGTGAGAGCCTTTTAACAAGCATGGGTTTTATATACCAAGATAGGCTCAAGTAGAGTTCATCCCATGAATATAGGAAGGTAGTGGTGACTAGAAGCATTGACCGGGGACTACTATATATATAGGGTGTAATCACATTATGTGATATACTTAAATTTCAATTCTCCTATGATTATATTGAATAAAGGAGAAGCAGTGTTTCCCTCATGGATTAGGATGCAAGTCTAAACCACATAAAATTGAGTTTTTCTTAGTATTTTAGGTTTTTTTTCTTTTAATATTTGCTTCTAATAGTCTTTTTTGGTTGTTCATCTTGAGGGTTTTTCATTGTGGTGTGGTAGAATGGGTGCACTTGTCTTCCAAGCTCCGAACATTATAGCATGAGCTTGCGTTCCAAGACTTTATTTTGGTGTGTTAAGTTTAGGTGGAGATACTATCTAGTGTTTGAATATTATGGTGTTCATGGACCTAATAGTATGAGAAGGTTTTAAGATTTTTAGAGAATGGTGATAAGGTTTACAAGTGGTTAGATAAGGTTAGTCTCAATTCTGGTTTAAATTTTTTGGAAGTTTCATATTACTGAGAATTTGAAAAAGTGTTTTGCACTACATACATTAATGTCACCTGAACTAAGTATGGGAAAAATGGTAAACTATCTACACTTTTATATACTACATACAAGTTATAAATAAATATTTTTAAAATTTTGGCTAATTCTTAAACACCTAATATAAGTAAGGGTGACCACTATTGAGTGATAAATATGACAGTCCCTGTGTGTAAGGGTCGGTAGACTAAGTCCCTATATACATAAGGGTTTAAAATTTCTTATGTAAGAGTAATTAAGCTAAGAAGTTTGATATATAAAAATAACATCTTGTAGACTTAGAGAAAATGATAAAGATGAAATACACCTTGTATATGTAAGGGTAAATTCTAGAAGAAGAGAAAAAATAAAACAAAGTGTTGGACAAGCACTATGATATATAAGGGTTATCAACCTGATATGTAAGAGTAACTTCAATTCGTTGAAATACATTAAAGTCAAAGACATAGAGGATCATATGTAAGGGTTATTTTGATGACTCAAAATTTAATGTGTAAGCGTTCATACTTTATTGCTGGGAGAAAAGGGGTCAGCCACACCTTGGGAAGAAGGGTCATTCTAGGATTATTTTATAGGTAATGTTCTTTCATACCACATAATATCAGTCACACCATAAATGAGATCATGCACAGTATAAGGGATTTTTATTTATAGAGATTCCCACATCATAGAAGTCAGTCACACCATAACTAGTTTTGAGATTGAGAATATCTAGATGTTTTCACGCTACTATATATAGAATCATGCCATGATTAAATGGAATGTGTCATGAAACTCCAATCATTAATAAATAATAAAGGTTGTGAATGTAAATATTTTGGATATTTTGGAATATAAATCAAGGCCACATCATGATGTTAAGTGTCATGATGTGGTCAATTTAGTAGTTGAAGAAAGTCGAAGAAGAAACTGACCAATCATATCACGATGTAAGTTGTTATGTCGTGACTTTTTTAGTCTAGAGAATTTTGAATAGACTTGATGATTTGGTCATCTCAATGAGGTTTGATGCTTTTTGGGACAACCATTAATTGACCATTCAAATTTCAATGGTAGAGATCTATTAGAAGATAATCCAAAGGATGGATTTTGAATTAAAATAAGTTAGAGGTTGAGAGTTAGTTACTTATTTGAATTTGAATTTCAAAATTATTAGAATGTATAAGAAAAATTATTGTGTGGATTGAAGAGAGAATGGAGAATAGTGGAAAAGGAACTAAATGTATCAAGAGGGTATAAGGAAGAAGAAGGAAGGGTCAGTAACATAGTCCTTATTGTATATTTGAATTATAGAGGAAGAGTTGTTCCTGAACAATAATATATTAAAGATTTTTTGAGAATGAAGAGGGTTGTGCACAAATGAAGTGGATGTGAAGAGAATATCATAATTTCTATTGATAATATCTAAATTTGAGTAGAGAAGAATACTTGGGGATTATTGAACATCATTTATACATATAACATGTTAAAGTAAAGAAGTTAGGATAAATTAAAGATAATTCTTATTCTAGAATTATTCAATCTATAGATTATTATTTGATGTTGTGTGAAGTTCAATTAATGATTAAAGACTCAACTCTTCTCACAAGGAGTTTATTATATCTGGCAGTGAAATTGAAAGAATCATTTGGAATTCATTGGAGCATCAACATATGTATCACACCCCAACCCTTCTTTTACCTTATTATTTTATTTATTTAATAATTCTTGACCTTGTCCTCATATTTTATGTCGATCTGTTTTTTTAACTTTCAAAATTTCATCACTGGAACATGATTGGTGAACGATGATTAGAAATAATGTAGCAACCATACATTTTAATCAGTATTTTAACAGATCCAAATGCACAGTTGGAGATGGTTCGTCTGACCATTAATCCTACCCATGTGGGTGCCCTATATTCCTAGTAAAGGGCACACGGTTTGGGTAAATCGTATGAAAACTGCGCAATATGTCCTACTTTTAAAAAAGTGGATTTATCGAAATTCCCCCTCCTCCCTTTTACCTTAGCTCATGACCTCCCCCTCTCCCTCACCCCTCTCTAGCGAAGGTCCAAAGGTATCCCCCCATGGGCATCACCCCTCCCTCCCTCCTCTGATTTATGGGTGTTTCCCTTGTGATTTTAAGCAGATTCCAATCTGGGTAATCTTTTTTCCCCTCTTACAACTATTTCCTCTTCTTTTGTCTTGGTTATCCTTTATCCCTCTTGTTGTGTGCACAATGGATGAACCCTAATCTATAGGGGGTATTTTCTTTTAATTGATTCTTGGATCTTAGGGATCATAAGACCCATATTGGGGCCGATTCTAATGACGTTCATCGAAGGTGATGAGTTCGGCATGATTTAAGGTAAGTTTCTCCTTGTTTTTTGGTCTTTAAATTATATAACCTAGATTTATTATGCTTTTAATTTATTTTTTTGATGCCTAATAAATTTAATATACATTATTATAATCCTCATTAAAGGGGAAAATATGTTTTACTTGGTTTTCATTAAGTGCAAAGGACTTTCCTTATTAAAATATATATTTTAGAATTGTTTAACCACTGTTTTTCACACTAGATGTTTAAAAAAATACATGAATGGTTTTTTTAGTTTTCAAAGTTAATTTTCAATTGGTTCTTTAGTTTTAATTATAATTTCAAGTAATACTTGAAATTCCAAGTATTGATAATATATTTTAATATTGGTTTGAATAAAAATATGGGGTTTACAAATGTTTTTAATGTATTTGGTGGTTATACACATATACACAAGTATACATACATATACACATAGATACATATATGTATGTATGTATGCACAAATTCACATGGGAATATGTGAATTTGTGAAATGAGAAGCATGTGTATTTGTGTGTGTGTGTGTGTGTGTTTAAATTTATATGAGTATAATGTTGAAAGAAAACAATGGGAATTTAAAGTTGATGTTTAAACTTGGTTTCTGAGTGGATTTCTAAAATAAATTATAAGGCCTTGTTGGCACCTTCCAAATAAATGTTTAAGCCTTTGATTGATTTCCAATTGAAAGTTCCATGGTTCTTACTTTAAGAACATGGATGGATGGTTTGTATATAGTCCTAGTTGGCCACAGATTATATATATGCTCTGCTTTGTGGTAGTTATTATTCAAAATTCATAGGAATCTCGAGTGCTTGGGTTAGGGAGCCTAAATCGATATGGGTTCCCTTTACACTAGCTATTCTAGTGAAGTATTTTATGTTTCCACTAGCTAGTGACATGTTACTAGTTTATTTCCACTAATTTAGGGTCACTCTAATTAGTGAAGTTAGCTTTAGGTTTCCCTTAGCCTTAGTGACCTTAGGGTGTTTCTATCATGATGCTTGTTTTAAGTTATTTCTTGTATGGTTTCCTTTTTCTCTTGCCTTACTTTATACTTCCCATGACTTATAGCCTTTGTATTCTTTCTTGACCTCCATAACTCTTTATTAGAATAGTATTGTAAAGTGTTTTGAAAGGAATATTTTAAAAGTGTTTTAGAGGTAGCTTTTAAATGGGTGTTTTATTGAAAGAGGCTCTAACCTAATAAATTGCTTTCATAATGATTGTTTTCTTTTTAAGAGATTAGAAGGGAATGTTTATAAAATGATTTGGGTTTACATGCTTAGGAAATAAAAACCTATTTTTAATAATGTATCTCAAACTATAATAAAATGATATTTTATTCAAAGACTTTATTTGTGGTGTGGTTTCCTTTGGAATGCCTATTGAGCACTTTTATAACGCCTATCTATATAATTTGAGTGCAAGTTCTGGTTCAACTTTCTGATTGCTCATGGAACAGGTTTGGTTATAGTTGGATGGTGACTCATGGAGTCACATAGATATATATTAGTTGTTTTTGTAATCGTTTCTTTTATCACATCATCCAAATAGGATTTTTATTGCTTTCAATTGTGGTTATTGGTGGATCACATTATATTCATGGAGGTCACAGTGAGAATCAGAGCTGGTTGTAGGTGAGGGTGTTGGAGGGTGAGCTGAGGGTTTACTTTTGTTGCCCTGATTGAATTATTTTCTACTTTCATGTTACTGTTGTTTCTTTCTTGCTAGCGTATGGAACTCTGACTTACAGAGTGATCATGCACATTTTTCTACTACTAGTTTAATTTATTTTATGGGTGAATCCATCCCCAATGTTTTCATTTGATTTCAATGATTCAAGTCGTCAACCCAGGGGGATCGGGGATGCCCCTTAGGTACGTTGTGGGCTGGTTCGAGCGTCCATTGGATGGGGGGCTTGGGCCGATCTATGAAAATTTGAAAGAAACTAACCAGTCATATCACGATGTAAGTTGTTATGTCGTGAATTTTTCAGTCTAGAGGAGTTTGAATAGACTTGATGATTTGGACATATCAAGGAGGTTTGATGATTTTTGTGACAACCATTAACTTCCCATTCAAATTTCAATGGTAGAGATCTATTGTAAGATAATAAAAATGATGGATTTTGAATTAAAAGAAGTTATAGGTTGAGAGGCAGTTACTTATTTGAATTTTAATTTCAAAATTATTAGAATGTAGAAGAATTTTTTTTGTGTTGATTGAAGAGAGAATGGAGAATAGTGGAAAAGGAACTCAATGTTTCAAGATGGTATAAGGAAGAAGAAGGAAGGGTCAGTAACATGGTCTATATTGTATATTTTAATTAGAGAGGAATAGTTGTTCCTAAACAAGAATATATTAAATATTTTTTGAGAACGAAGAGGGTTGTGCACAAATGAAGTGGATGTGAAGAGAATAGCAGAATTTCTATTGATAATATCTAAATTTGAGTAGAGAAGAATACTTGGGGATTATTTAACATCATGGATACATCTATCCTGTTAAAGTAAATATGTCAGGACACATTAAAGATAATTCCTATTATAAAATTATTCAATCTATAGATTATTGTTTGATGTTGTGTGAAGTTCGATTAAAGATTAAAGACTCAAGACACTGGTAGTGAAATTAAAATAAGCATTTGGAATTCAATGGAGCATCAACATATATATCACACCCAACCCTTATTTTACCTTATTATTTTATATATTTAATAATTTTTAACCTTGTCCTCAAATTTTACGCTGATCCGATTTTTTTTTAATTTCAAAATTTTAGCACTGGAACATGATTGGTGCACGATTATTAGAAATAATGTAGAAACCATACATTTTTGTTTGTATTTTAACTGTTCCAAATGCACAGTTGGCGCATGGTTTGTTTGACCATGCATTCTTCCCATATAGGTTCCCTATATTCCCAGTAAAGGGCACATAGTTTGGGTAAATCGTACGACAACTGTGTGATATGTCCCACTTTTAAAAAAGTGAATTTACCGAAATCCCCCCTCATCCCTTTTACCCTAGCTCATGACCTACCCCTCTCCCTCACCCCTCTCTTATGCAGGGCCAAAGGTAGCACCCCATGGGCACCTCCCCTCCCTCCCTCCTCTGATTTATGGGTGTTTCCCTTGTGATTTCAAGTAGATTTCAGTCTGGGTAAGCCTTTTTCCCCTCTTACAACTATTTCCTCTTCTTTCTTCTTGGTTTTACTTTATTAATCTTGTTGTGTGTACCATGGATGAACCCTAATCCATAGGGGGTGTTTTCTTTTTATTGATTCTTGGAGCTTAGGGCTTGTGAGACCCGTCTTGGGGTTGATTCTAATGGCGTTCATCGAAGGTGATGAGTTTGGCATGATTTAAGGTAAGTTTCCCTTATTTTTTGTCTTTAAATTATATAACCTATATTTATTATTCTTTTAATTTATGTTTTTGATGCCCAATAAATTTAATATACATGGTTATAAGCCTCATTAAAGGGGAAACTAAGTTTTACTTGGTTTTCATTAAGTGCAAAGGACTTTCCTCATTAAAACGTATTTTTTAGAATTGTTTAACCACTGCTTTGCACACTAGATGTTTAAAAAAATGCCTGAATGGTTGTTACTCATGGGTTTTAGTATTTTTAAAGGTGTTTTAGTTTTCAAAATTAATTTTGAATTGGTTCTTTAGTTTTAATTAGCATTTCAAGTAATACTTGAAATGCCAAGTATTGATAATATATTTTAAGATTGGTTTGAATAAAAATATGGGGTTTATAAATGTTTTTGATGTATTTGGTGGTTACACACATATACATAGGTATACATACATATACACATACATACATATATGTATGTATGTATGTATGTATGCACAAATTCACATGAGAATATGTGATTTTTTGCAATGAGAGGCATGTGTATATATGTGTGTGTGTGTAAATGTATATGAGTATAATGTTGAAAGAAAACATTTGGTATTTAAATTTTATGTTTAAACTTGGTTTCCAAGTAGATTTCTAAAATAAATTATAAGGCATTGTTGGCACCTTCCAAATAAATATTTAAGCCTTTGATTAATTTCCAATGGAAAGTTCCATGGGTCTTTCTTTAAGAACATGGATGGATGGTTTGGATATGGTCCTAGTTGTCCACTGATTATATATATACTATGCTTTGTGGTATTTATTATTCAAACTTCATAGAAATCTTGAGTGCTTGGGTAGGGGAGCCTAAATCAATATGGGCTCCCTTTCTACTAGTTATGCTAGTGAAGTTTTTTATGTTTCCATTGGCCAGTGACATGTTATTGGTTTCTTTCCAGTAATTAAGAGTCACTCTAATTAGTGAAGTTAGTTATAGGTTTCCCCTAGCCTTAGTGACCTTAGGGTGTTTCTCTCATGATGCTTGTTTTAAATTATTGCTTGTACAATTTCCTTTTTCTCTTGCCTTACTTTATACTACCCAAGACTTATAGACTTTGTATTCTTTCTTGACCTTCATTCCTCTTTAGTAGAATGGTATTGTAAAGTGTTTTGAAAGGAATATTTTAAAAGTGGTTTAGGGGTAGCTTTTAAATGGGTGTTTTATTGAAAGAGGCTCCAACCTACTAAATTGCTTTCATAATGATTGTTTTCTTTTGAAAAGATTAAAAGGGAATGTTTATAAAATGATCTGGGTTTACATGCTTAGGAAATAAAAACCTGTTTTTAATAATGTATCTCAAACTATAATAAAATGATATTTTATTCAAAGACTTTATTTGGGATGTGGTTTCCTTTGGCATGCCTATTGATCTCTTTGCTCATGCCTATCTATATAATTTGAGTACAAGTTCTGGTTCAACTTTCTGATTGCTCATGGAGCAGGTTTGGTTATAGTTGGATGGTGACTCATGGAGTCACATGGAGATATGTGAGTTGTTTTTGTAATAGTTTCTTTTATCACATTGTCCAAATAGGCTTTTTATTGCTTTGAATTGTGGTTATTGGTGGATCACATTATATTTGTGGAGGTTGCAATGGGACTCAAAGATGGTTGTAGGTGTGGGTGTTGGAGGGCGAGCTGAGGGTTTAATTTTGTTGCCCTGATTGAATTATTTTCTATTTTCATATTACCGTTGTTTCTTTCTTACTAGCGTATGGACCTTTGACTTACAGAGTGATCGTGCACATTTTTCTGCTATTAGTTTAATTTATTTTATGGGTGAAGCCAACCCCAATGATTTCATTTGATATCAATGATGCAAGTTGTCAGCCCAGGGGGATTGGGGACACCCCTCGGGTATGTCGTGAGCTGGATCGAGTATCCATTGGATGGGGGGCTTGAGCTGGTCTGTGAAAATATGAAAGTAAGATGTAGTTTACACATGTTGAACTTGGAGTTACCATTATGTTAATAAACTGAGAAGAGGCCTACAAGTCTATAAATTGATGTCTTCTGGAGGAGTGCACAAAGGAGGGGAAGGGAGTGACCCTTGAGAGGTAGTGAGTTGTTCCCTTAATCATTCAATAGGCTGTGAGCCTTGGTGAGAAGTGACTTCGCTTAAACTTATCCTAAAAAACAGTGAGTTATATAGTGTATTTTTGGTATACGAGCACAATGTTGAGTGTGTGCTTCTTGGATGTAGCCCAGTGCAGGCAAATCAAGTAAAATCTGTGTGTTGCAGAAACATGTGGAGCGACAAGCAATCAACAATTTGTAGAATAAGAGTAAAAGGGATAAAAAATAACAAGAAGAATATCACAAGACACAACAATTTATGTGGTTCGGGAATAATCTCTATGTCTATAGAGAGACAGAATAATTTCACTAATTCATGAACAAAATTGCAAGGTGATATTCAGAGTACATGGAACCCTAGTTTGAATGAGCTCTTAAAGCAATACAATGAATAGTTTTCACATTGCTACAGTGCCCTCACAATAATTTCACTGTGCTATAGTGCCGTAATCGCCCAAATCCAAGCTGCTATAGTATTGGTGGTAGGAAGTCCATTGAGCCATAATACCGTTGTAACATGCTTCTACAGTAACTCTACACTTCTACAGTGCCCTGTCGGTGTCACCGATCAACTCAACTACAATGCCCAACAAATTTGGGTCGGGGGCCTTCTCCTCGAAACCCCTATGCAGGGGCGTGTTGCCCCCTACAACCCCCAGCGATCTCACCATGGAGGTCGAAACCAATCTCATTTAACAATCAATAAATGGTCATCACAAAAATATCTTTATTATTAAAGTTTCAGCATCCCTTTTTCAGAAATCCGATTACACAGGTTACCTTTTCCCAGCTATAAGGCATTCGTACACCTTACAACTGAAAATTGGATCATGTCGTAACCGCAATCACTTAATTTAGAAAAAGCAACCAATTTCATTTTTGATCAAAAACATAATGTTATCGTAAGCAGTAACACAGAACATGCTATATCACAGAAGCATAGAATAACTACCACAGTACCTATCACAACAGCAGGCATTACTAATGCATCCTAGATGGCATGGCATGTGATTTCTAACAATGTGCTTATACGATGCAAGAGATGGCATACCCTCATATCATCGGGGTGCAATAGAAACCGATCCCAAATTTCATCAACAATATCAACAAAAAACATGTGCATCACCCAACGGTGAAATCAAATCAACCACAACAATCAAAACCATTTAAATAATAATTGCATTCGAGGTAATTTGGCTTTTCCCTGTGCACGAGGTGGCCAATCCTGGACACAGCTCATTACCAAATTCCAATTCCTTCCTATCCCTGTCTAATGCCGCCAAACAGTAAAAAAAATCAAAAGAGAATACTCCTCTGATACCACTTTGTAACGTCCCAGCCCGGCTCACCATCAAACCGGTGGTCGGACCGGTAGGTCACATGGCCTCAAGCGCGTCTCCCTGTACGCCAGAGGCTGTCGACTAGCAGCGAGGGTCTCTTGAGGTGATAGTGGGGAGACTATACCCTCTCATCAGAGTTGCACACTGGTATTATCAGAGTGAAACACAAAAGTAGCGGAAGTAGTAATAGATAAAGCAGCAGAAGACAGATAGCAACAATTTGTATAAAAGGTGGCAAACGCCACTTGTCACAATACAGGGATGATGATACAGATATAGAAAGCAGTAAACAATACAACATGCATTCAATACAATATAAAAGAAGCGATGAAAAGACAGCAAAGCCCGACGGGTGATCTCCCGAGCATCCCAAGCCCCCGCTTGGTCCTTTGCTTCTAACTCCTCAGGTACAACCAACGCAGCAACCAACCTAGGTCCTGCAAACAAGAAGGTCTACTCGGGTACCCCAGTGCAATGACAGCCTGAGTAGGGTGTGAGATATAAATCACCGTACACCGGCACCACCGGTGTCTAACCCAATCTAGACAGTGTGGTAGTAATTAAAGCAGTAAGCAGGTATAACATGATTTGATAAATAGAACAATAAAGAACAACAACACCCATCTCGGTTTCCCCAGAGGAAACCTGATGGCTATACCAGCTTCGGCTCGTTGCCAGTAAAGTAACCCAATCACGTCACCATATATAAATATATAAATATATATACAATGCGTTGGGTAGGACCGGGACGGAACTCACGGACGTCCTTAACCCAGGAGCAGCGCTCTCGATCATACTCCTGGCCCAACCTTGGGGAAGCTCTCACGGTCTATCCCCAGCCCGAAGCCGTGTCATTTAATTAGGGGAGCTCTCACGGTCTGCCCCTATCCCGAAGTCGTGTCAAATGGGAGCTCTCACTGTCTGCCCCTATCCCGAAGTCGTGTCAAAGGGGAGCTCTCACAGTCTACCCCTAGCCCGAAGCTGTATCATTTAATTAGGGGAGCTCTCACGGTATGCCCCTAGCTCGAAGCCGTGTCAAATGGGAGCTCTCATGGTCTACCCCTGGACCGAAGCTGTATCATTTAATTAGCATGGGTTATAAGGCATACACTTCTTATAACATTCATATAAATAAAACATGGTATTTCCATCTAACAACATCACATAATCACATCATTTGTCATATTCATCATATTGATATAAGGTACATGAGACAACCTGCTCATGTATGGTATTGGCTAACCCCCAATTCATTCTTTATACCTTTCATTATTATTATTATTATTATTATTTATTTTTCTTATAAAATGGTCATCACAAAAATATCATTTTCACCTCGATATTAATAAAAAACTACATTCACTTCAGGGAATGAATAATTTTTTTTAATAAATATCCACTCACTTTAAGGAATGAAATAATATTATTTGATTGAGAATTATAATATCTTAAAGACCAATAACATGAACATGTAATTCAATTTTTTCATCAATTTCATGGAAGGATCTTATCCATACGTTGAATTATTATTATTTATGCGGTCCTTTACGAATGCTTACTTTCTTTCAAATATTTTGCATATAGGATTCAAAGAATCATGATAAATCTCGATATGTAATACTCATTTTGAAATATTTCTCCAAGAAATTATCACTTTAAAGTCATTATAAAAAATTGTGTACCCCGATCAAAGAAAAACACATCTTATTTTACCGAGTCAATTCACGTTTTATCGCTAAGACCATTAGCATCCAAATGCATTTCAACCTCCCAAACCCACAACATATAGTTTTTTTCAACGGGAGGGAGAAAATCGAGTTTAAAAATATTTTCTATGAAAATTATGTCTTACTTTAAAATAGAATGAAAAAGAAGTCACAACAGTGGATCTGCACACGGCGGCGCTGCTGCAGATCCCGCGGAAGCGTTCCGTAACACTGGATCTGCACACGGCGGCGCTGCTGCAGTTCCCGCCGAAGGAATCACAGCCCGAGGGAAGAGGATACATTAATGCATCGGAGATTCAAGTTTGCTCCAGCTACTCGAAGATGCACGCACAGCAGCTCTTTTCACTGCCCTCCCGAGGTTTTCCCCGCCGACACAGTGAATGCGCATGCTAGGGTTTCTCTTCACTCTCTCTTCCGCGCCCGTGACACGAGCAACAGAACACCATCCCCGCAGCTTAATCGCAGGCCCCGCGTCCCATGCTTCTTGCGGTTGGTGCGGCAGCATTGCGATTCTGGGGTTCTACGTCTTCTCGACGATGCCGAATGGTTGTTCGATCGGATGGTTCAGATGAAACCACTGCCGCCGATTTTCGAATTCAACAAACTATTATCTGCAGTCGCGAGGCTCAAGCACCACTCCTCGGTAATTTCTTTCGCTAAGCAGATGGAGCTTGCCGGGGTTGATCCCTGTTTGTATACTCTGAACACTGTCATGAATTGTTACTGCCATTTGTGTCGGACTGATTTTGCTTGGTCTGTCCTTGGGAAGCTTCTAAAGCTTGGCTGGTCACCCCACATTGCCACCTTCTCCATTCTCCTCAAGGGGCTTTTCCATTGTGGTGACATCGAGGGGAAGACTGCAACTGTTGAGTTTTTGAGGAAGATAGAAGCCATGGGCTCTGCTCCCGATGTCGTGATTTACAGCACCATCATTGATGGTCTCTGCAAAAAAAGGCTAGTGAACGAGGCGTCTGAATTCCTTCGCGAGATGACTGGTAAAGGCATTGCTCCCATTGCTGTTACCTATACCTCAATGATTGACGGGTACTGCCATTTAGGGCAATGGAGGGAAGCTGGGCGATTGTTGAATGAAATGCTTGATAATGGAGTTAACCCCCACGTGCCCACTTTCAATGTGTTGGTTGATAACCTTTGCAAAGAGGGAATGGCTGCACAGGCGCATAGAATTGTTCGGTTGATGATTGAAAGAGGACTCAAGCCGGATGGCATAACTTATAATGCATTGATGGATGGGTATTGCTTGCGAGGTGAATTGCAGAAGGCATCAAATATATTCGACATGATGGGAAAAAGGGGCTGTCCACCACATGTTCGAAGTTATAACATCCTGATCAATGGGTTTTGCAAGAGCGAATGCATGGAGAGAGCCATGGGGCTTTTCAATGCAATGCCTCAAAAAGGAATAACCCAGGATCTTGTGACATTCAACACTCTTATAGGTGGACTCTGCAAGCTAGGCCGGCCCAGGGATGCACAATCGCTTCTTGATGAGATGCATACTCTGGGCCAGACTTCCGATATCATAACATACAGGACTTTGCTGGATGGCCTTTTTAAAAACAAAGATACCAAAGAAGCAATGGCACTGTTTAGGGTGTTAGAAAATTCTAACTTGGCTCCCGATATATGCATCTACAATATCCTCATTGATGGCTTGTGCAAGGCTGGGAGGCTTGAGGATGCTCAGCATATTTTCTTTAACCTCTCTACAAAAGGCTTGCAACCCGATTTATGCACTTACAATATAATGATTAATGCATTCTGTAAAAGGGGGCGAATGATCGAAGCAGATAATCTGCTTCAGAAATTGGAAAGCAGCAACTTCTTTCCGGATAAATGTACTTACAGTGTTATGATCCAAGGATTTCTTCAAAACAACGACCTTTTTGAGGGCAAAACATCTCCTTCACATAATGGTTGAAATGGGCTTTGTGGTGGATGCAGCTACCATGGCAATGCTGATGACTTTACTATCTCTTGGCAGGATAGATGAATCCTGGCTGGAGACGGTTCATGTGCAAACATGAGTAGTAAAGGTATGAAATTTGTGTATATGAACTCAACGGTTTCAAATTCAATTATTCATGAAAACACACAATGATTTTTTTTTGATCAAATATGATGGCGGTTCTCTACAATTACAAGCATCATTGAAATCTTTTTGGTATCTCTGCGAGTGCATTGACTGGATTTCTACAATTATAAATTCTGAAGTTTTTGGTTGGCTCATTCCCTGATAAATAGTTTCATGCAATACTCTCCAATTCTTTGCATCTTCATGGTCAAGAACATTTCTGCTTCCCTTCTCCACCAATTTATGTTTGCAATGCCAGTGAGTTGATTTATTACTGATATGTTGTTGCCTATTTTACACTTTTTTTTTAATTAGACTGTCAGGAGTGATACCTCTTGGCTTTGTTTGGACTCAAATTATACCATCAACACCTTAATGCAGGCACCCCACGCCCCTGACATGCATCAGAACTCACCTCTCATGCTTGGCAGCTCATGGAATCACTAAATTTCAGGTCTTCCAATGATCAATGACAAGTTTGTGGCTCCAATGTCTGGCATTTCGGCTCTGTTTGACAATACTAATTGAAAACTACTTATAGTATTTATCATTTTTGATAAATGCCTCTATATAAGTGTTTCGAGATTGATTATTTTCTGTCACTCATTTAAATGGGTTTCTTGTAGAATTCACTACGGGAAAAATGAGTATTTGCGACGGGGATAAATTCCGTCGCAAATAGCCCCGTTAAAAATTTATTTGCGACGGGAGTATTTGCCCGTCGCAAATAAGTAGTCTTTTGCGACGGGTTAGCTTTCCCCGTCGCAAAAGAACTGGCGCGCTTTGCGCGCCAAATCGCGGGAAACGTATTTGCGACGGGCGGTTATTGCCCGTCGCAAATAACCGGCGGCGATAAAAGGTATTTGCGACGGGAATATACCCCCGTCGCAAATGGACCCGTCGCAAATAATCTAACCTATAAATACCCCCATCCGTTTTTTTCAATTCATTCTCAAACTCGATCTTCTCCTTTTCTCAAAATTCTATTTCTAGAGTTCAGCGTTTGTTAAGTTTAATTTTTTTTTTCCGGAGTTGATATTGAAGTTTTCAAGAACGATCAGAGATCAACCTCAGATCAATTTTAAAAGTATTTATGTTCATTTTAATTTAATATTTATTTTAAATTTTTTATTAGTTTCAATTATTCTTAATTAGTTGTAATTTAATTATGTTTACATTGTTTTGTTACTTAATAAATTTAAATTATTAGTATTGTTCATAGTTAATGGTAATTAGGAATAATTAATAATAATTTTCAATAATTAAGAATAAATGCTAATAATTAGTAATAAATACCAATAATTAGGAATAATAACATTATTACATTATTAGTATATTTTATTATTAATATTAAAATAATATAATTTTTTATATTATATACAATTCTCCTTTCATCTGTGTGTTTTCTGTCTCCACATGTAATATTTGTATGTGGAGACAGAAAACACAAAGATGAAAGGAGAATTGTATATAATATAGAAAATTATATTATTTTAATATTAATAATAAAATATAATAATAATGTTATTATTCCTAATTATTGGTAATTATTCATATAATTACCAATAATTAGGAATAATTACCAATAATTAGCAATAATTAGAAATAATTAGTAATAATTACCAATAATTAGTAATAATTACCAATAATTAATAATAATTAGTAATAATTATCAATAATTATCAATAATTAGTAATAATTAGTAATAATTAGTAATAATTAGTAATAATTACTAATAATTCCTAATAATTACCACTAATTAGTAATAATTAGTAATAATTACCAATAATTAGTAATAATTAGTAATAATTAGTAATAATTAGTAATAATTAATAATAATTAGTAATAATTAGTAATAATTAGGAATAATTACCAATAATTATTAATAATTACCAATAATTAGTAATAATTATCAATAATTATCAATAATTACCGATAATTACCAATAATTTGGAATAATTATCAATAATTAGGAATAATTACCAATAATTAGGAATAATTACCAATAATTAGTAATAATTAGTAATAACTAGTAATAATTACCAATAATTAGTAATAATTACCAATAATTAATAATAATTAGTAATAATTAGTAATAATTAACAATAATTAGTAATAATTAGTAATAATTACCAATAATTAGTAATAATTAGTAATAATTAGTAATAATTAGTAATAATTAGTAATAATTACCAATAATTAGTAATAATTACCAATAATTAGGAATAATTACCAATAATTAGGAATAATTACCAATAATTAGTAATAATTAGTAATAATTACCAATAATTAGTAATAATTAGTAATAATTAGTTATAATTATCAATAATTACCAATAATTACCGATAATTACCAATAATTAGGAATAATTACCAATAATTAGTAATAATTAGTAATAATTACCAATAATTACCAATAATTACCAATAATTACCAATAATTACCAATAATTACCGATAATTAGTAATAATTAGGAATAATTACCAATAATTAATAATAATTAGTAATAATTACCAATAATTACCAATAATTAGTAATAATTACCAATAATTACCAATAATTACCAATAATTACCGATAATTACCAATAATTAGGAATAATTACCAATAATTACGAATAATTACCAATAATTAGTAATAATTACCAATAATTACCGATAATTAGTAATAATTAGTAATAAATAGGAATAATTACCAATAATTATTAATAATTAGTAATAATTACCAATAATTAGTAATAATTACCAATAATTAGTAATAATTACCAATAATTACCAATAATTACCGATAATTACCAATAATTAGGAATAATTACTAATAATTAGGAATAATTACCAATTATTAGGAATAATTACCAATAATTAGTAATAATTAGTAATAATTAGGAATAATTACCAATAATTAGTAATAATTAGTAATAATTACCAATAATTAGTAATAATTAGTAATAATTAGTAATAATTACCAATAATTAGTAATAATTAGTAATAATTACTAATAATTACCAATAATTACCAATAATTAGGAATAATTACCAATAATTACCAATAATTACCGATAATTAGTAATAATTACCAATAATTACCAATAATTACCGATAATTACCGATAATTAGTAATAATTAGAAATAATTACCAATAATTAGGAATAATTACCAATAATTATCAATAATTATCAATAATTAGTAATAATTACCAATAATTAGTAATAATTACCAATAATTACCAATAATTACCGATAATTAGTAATAATTAGTAATAATTAGGAATAATTACCAATAATTAGGAATAATTAGTAATAATTACCAATAATTTGTAATAATTACCAATAATTAGTAATAATTACCAATAATTACCGATAATTACCAATAATTAGGAATAATTATCAATAATTAGGAATAATTACCAATAATTAGGAATAATTACTAATAATTAGTAATAATTAGTAATAATTAGGAATAATTACCAATAATTAGTAATAATTAGTAATAATTACCAATAATTAGTAATAATTAGTAATAATTAGTAATAATTACCAATAATTAGTAATAATTACCAATAATTAGTAATAATTACTAATAATTAGTAATAATTACCAATAATTAGGAATAATTACCAATAATTACCAATAATTACCGATAATTAGTAATAATTAGTAATAATTAGGAATAATTATCAATAATTACCAATAATTAGTAATAATTAGTAATAATTATCAATAATTAGTAATAATTTGTAATAATTACCAATAATTAGTAATAATTAGTAATAATTACCAATAATTAGTAATAATTAGTAATAATTAGTAATAATTAGTAATAATTACCAATAATTAGTAATAATTACCAATAATTAGTAATAATTACCAATAATTAGTTATAATTACCAATAATTAGTAATAATTACCAATAATTAGTAATAATTACCAATAATTACCAATAATTACCGATAATTACCAATAATTACCGATAATTACCAATAATTAGGAATAATTACCAATAATTAGGAATAATTACCAATAATTAGGAATAATTACCAATAATATTAGTACTACGAAAATAATAAAAAATTTATATAATATTAAAATTATCAATATTTGTAACAGGTTTTGCTTTATTCTCAACATATTCAATTCTTAAAGGGTCAATTTTTAGGTCTATCTCAATAAAAAGTTTGCTTCAGTCGTGTATGATGTAAACTCTATAATTATCCTTGCTTGAGTGTTTTTTCTAACAAATTATTCAAAACCAGTAATACTTTTATATTTTATAGAAAAATATGGAACAACGAGGTCGTCAACAATCATTATTAGGTGACCGCATATGGATAAATCAACGTAGAAATTCAAACGGTTCTGGTTTAAATCCAGTATATGTTGAGGGTGTGGAGACTTTTTTATCATTTGTGGCATCAAATCTAGAATTTGTTTCAGAAGGCAAAATAAAATGCCCTTGTAGAAAATGTGCATTGAGAACGTTTGACACGTTTGACAAAGTGGGGGGACATCTATTGCGTTTTGGTTTTCAACCAGATTATGTTTTTTGGTATCAACACGGTGAACGCAGTTCCAGAGCACGTGATACCAACTTGATTCCGAATCCATCCCGGTTTCAAGATTTAGTACATGATGTTGCAGGTTCATCTGTTCAACATACAGAAACTCCGGCTGATATACCTTCAAATCCTGAGTTGACACCGTCTGAATTTTATGAGTTGTTGAGGTCTGCTGAGGATGCATTATATCCTGACTGCAAGATGAGCAAATTAGAAGCAGTTGCAAAATTTAGGGCTATCAAATCAGATAACGGAATGTCAAACACCTGTTTTGACCCGATATTTTCTTTGCTTAAAACACTGTTACCCGAAGGAAATGTTTTACCTGCAAATTACTATGAGAGTAAGAGGCTGGTTCGAAATTTGGGACTTACTTGTTAGAAGATTCATGCATGTTCAAATGACTGCATTTTATATTCTGGGGAAAATGAGTCGTTGGATAGTTGTTCCACATGTGGGCAACTGAGATATAAAGAAGGACAACATGAGAAGTCTGGTTTGATTCCTGTAAAACAGTTGAGATATTTTCCGCTTACATCCAGACTTCAGCGTTTATTCATGTCTAAGAATACAGCGACAATGATGTCATGACATAAAGAGAATATTTCAACCGATAAAAGCTTGAATCATTCAGCCGATGATGATTCATGAAAACATTTTGATAGAGTGCATCCATCCTTTGCTTTAGAAGCTAGAAATGTTCGACTGGGCCTTTCCACTGATGGTTTCTGTCCGTTCGGATCTTATGGTAGTCAATATTCATGTTGACCTGTTTTTTTAACTCCGTACAATTTACCTCCATGGATGTTGATGAAAGAGCCATATATCTTTTTGACTTTACTAATTCCAGGACATCCGAAGAAAAATATTGATGTTTATTTGAAACCATTGATTGATGAATTAAGTTTATTGTGGAGTACTGGTGTCAGTACATATGATGTTGCAACGAAACAGAATTTCATACTGAGAGCAGCATTGATGTGGACAATTAGTGACTTCCCGGCTTATGAGATGTTATCTGGCTGGAGTACACATGGTCAGAAATCATGTCCTTACTGTATGAGAGAGAACAAAACATTTATGCTCATTCATGGAAAGAAATCTTGTTATTTTGACTGTCATCGCAGATTTCTTCCAACTGATCATCCTTTTCGCAGAAATAGATCTCATTTCAGAAAAGGAACAGTTGAAAGGGATGGACCTCCAAAAATGCTATCAGGTTCGGAGTTAAAATCAGTTGTATTTTCATTACCTCCCATCACTTTTGGTCCCGCAATAAACCAACAGAAAATTTCTGGTATTGGGAAAGAACACAATTGGATTAAACGTAGCATATTTTGGGATTTGCCATATTGGTCTGATTTGTTGGTCCGACACATGTTAGATGTCATGCATATTGAGAAAAACTGTTTTGATAATTTGTTTCATACAGTTTTGGATACGCCAGGAAAGAGCAAAGACAATGTAAATGCACGTTTAGATCTTGCCCAAATTTGCAGGCGTCCAGAATTGGAACTGTTTGAGAATGTCAGAACAGAAAGGTTACTGAAACCAAAAACAGCTTATACACTGTCTAAAGAAAACCGTTTATTATTTTGTCAGTGGATTGCAGATTTGAGACTTCCAGATGGGTGTGCTTCCAATTTGGGTAGATGCGTAAAGAATGGTCATATTACTGGATTAAAAAGTAATGATAGTCATGTTATAATGGAAAGACTTCTACCCATTGGATTAAGAGGTCTGTTGAATTCTGTGATTTGAGATTCCATAACAGACATGTTTCATTTTTTTCGGGAAATTTGTGTGGCTACAACAGATTATGATGCTCTAGGCAAACTTGAAAAAGATGTTGTAATTATATGTAAACTGGAAAAAATATTTCCGCCGTCTTTCTTCGACTCAATGGAACATTTGATGTTACATTTGCCATATGAAGCCAAATGTGGAGGTCCAATGCAGTTTCGATGGATGTACCCATTTGAAAGATGCATGCAAAAATTGAAAAGAAAAGTACGTAACAAAACATCTGTTGAAGGATCTATTGCAGAAACTTATTTGCAAGAGAAAATATCTTTTTTTCTGCTCCCATTATTTTGAATCTGAGTATCCTTCAAAACACAACCGAATGGGACGGAACGAGAGGAATATTGATGAAATCGACAATCAATTATCTGTTTTCAACCAGCCAGAGCTTGGTTTTGGTGGAGTTTATGAACGCTGACTTTCAGATGATGAACATCATAAAGCTCATACGTATGTTCTGCTCAACTGTGAAGAGATGACATCAGTTGTATTGTAAGTGTTTATATCACTTATTCTATCATTTATGTTACAGTAAATAACTTTGGTTTTTATAGGTTGTATGATAATCATATCAAGAAACAAATTCCACAAATTACAGCAGCTGCTTTCGAAGGACGTCGACTGAAAAATTTCTCTCAGTGGTTTCAAAAACTGGTAACATAAATTCTTTATCTTTTAGCAACTCATTCAATGTATAGTTTACTATATTGATAATTATTTCACAAATTTTCAGGTGTCTCGACATGCTGATAAAATTGACAAATGGCTGTGTATATTGAGTAACCCACCTTCCAAACTTGTTAAAACTTATAATGCATATGTGGTGAATGGATTTCGATTTCACACACATGCATATGGGGAATCGAAAAAAACAATGAACAGTGGAGTTAGCTTGAGAGGATCTCATCATCGAGAAAATGAAGTTGGCTTTTATGGCATACTTGATGAAATCATTGAACTCTGTTATCTTGGACAACATTACATAACCAAGTTCAAATGTCGGTGGTTGGATACAGAGAGATGCATGCGTGTTCATCCGACTCATGGAATCATCGATATTAAATGTAAAAGTGTTCTCGCAGTAAATGAACCATTCTTATTGGCTCAACAGGCACATCAAGTTTATTACGCAAAGTACTGTGCTACATCAAGAGACTTGACTGATTGGTGGAGTGTAATAAAAATCAAAATTCGAGACAATCAGTTTAGTCAAAGTGAATGTGCTTTCACTGATGTGCAAAGAATTGAAGTTTTTCAAGAGAGTACTCAAAATCAATCTTTTTTACAAAGAGACATGAGTATCGATGACGACACCCCACATTTAAGAGTCGGTGATGACGATGATGTTAATGATGTCACATATGAATTTGAAATGGTAAGAGATGAAGCAACTGTAACTCGAATGGATATCGATGATGTTGAGGAGGAATATGAAGATGACATTGACATATATGAAGATGATGATGAAGATGAACACTGATAGAATTTCATGGTATTTATATACAATCATAATATGTATATATGTATATATAATAGTAATTATCAATTATTTGCTAACAACATTAACATTTTCTGTTTCAGATGGACGACGCCACATTTCGTGAGTTGGCGGATGCTGACCTGCCTTTCGATGCGGATGAGTTGCTAGCAGATGACCCTCAGCCTGCAGGCGCTCCAGGGAGTACGCGGAGGGGGCGCGGTATTGCACGATTGATGATTCCTGACCCCGTCCCCGAGTGACGTCCATGTCTTGGGTTTGATCCACGCACACAGAGGTGTGATAACCTGTGTGATAATATGTGGATTTGACTAAGATTTCATTAATCTATTCATATAATAAATGTTTATTATTTTTAAAGTTTTCCGCATATAGCAGTCGGACAGAGCATCATTATTTTGCGCAACTATTTCTCTTAGCCGTGGACCACATGAGAGCAGATTCCCATTGATGTGCAGCAGACCATGTTCGGCCATTGGTTGGTACGTACATAAATAAATAATTTTTATTTTGAAAATTATTTCATTTCTAACTTGATATTTTGATTTATTTGTAGGGTTTATGGTATCCGATCGAGGATACCATGCGCGACGTCATCCACAAGGCATGAGAGGTGGCCACGCGTGATCGCTTTCGTCAGTTTTTGCACAATTTAAGAAAAGCTGCCACGAAGAAAGCAGGAGTGTCAGATTTTGACGAGTCATGTAGAACACACCGACCAGAGTACATTTCATCCCATGTATGAGATGAATTATGTGCGTACTGGTTGAGTGGTGCCTTTCAGAGGAGATCATCGGTGGGGAGACAGAATCGGGGGAGACATGAGGTGACTCATCGAGCTGGGAGTCGTTCTTTCAGTACTCATAGACAGCATCTGGTACGTACATTATTTATAAATATTTTATATAACTATAAATATTAACAGTTTATTTTTTATTCTTATAGGCTATCGAGCACCCCGATATTACAGAGTACGACGTATATCAGAGGATGTATAGTGATCCTGCTACTGGGGAGCTCAGAGGTGATCGTCAGCATCACATCGTGGTCAGTATTATTTGTTTTCAAGTTTAAAAATTAACTGCATATAATATATTCACAATTTTAATTTTAAATTGCAACTACAAGAGTCATATGAGGCCGCAACGTCACAGACCCGGCCTGAGAGTTAGGCCGAGTCATCAGATCAGACCACTGACCGTCAGTTTGATGAGGCGGCATGGATGCAAGCCACCCAGCATGCTTTCGAGAAGGGCCGGGTAGTTGGTATTAGCTCTCGACTGACTCCCGGAGATTATTATGGCAGTGCTGCGATGTCGGCGTCCAGCTCGAGAGGAGCTCGTGCATCTTCTTCTGCTACACAGTATGAGGATCAGTTGCGATCTCAGACTGCACTGATAGAGAGTCTCCGACAGGAGCAGGAGCAGATGCGTCAGCAGCAACAGCAGCATGAGGAGGAGCGTCGACGCCAGCAGCAGATGTACGAGGAGCAGATGAGTCGGTGGCAGCAGCAGCACCAGGAGCAGATGGAGTACATGCGCCGACTCACTCATGCTTTAGGGATGAAGTTTCCTCCACCAGCATCTGCAGATCCCCCCTCCCCCCTCCTTCAGATTAGAGTTTGTTTTTATGTTATAAAGTTTGTAAAATCAAATATGATTTTTTTTCTATTCGTAGTTTCTGTCTCATTATAATATATTAATATGAATAATAATATTATTTATATTTTATAATATTAAATTATATATATATATTAAAATTTTATAATATTATAATTTAATTATATTTTTTTTGTAATATTTGAATTATTTTAATATTTGAATGTAAAATAATTCTATTATTTTTATATTAATTAAAATAACTTATTAATATTTTTTTTATTTATGAATTATAATTCTAATATTATTATATTAATTAAATCATTTATTAATATTCTATTATTTTTTATTTTTGAATTATAATTATATTATTATTATATTAATTAAAATAATTTATTAATAATTTATTATTTTTATTTGTGAATTATAATTCTATTATTATATTAATTAAAATCATTTATTAATATTTTATTATTTTTTATTGTTGAATTATAATTGGATTATTATTATATTAATTAAAATAATTTATTAATAATTTATTTTTTTATTTTTTTATAGTATTTGCGACGGGATACTATGCCCGTCGCAAATATTATTATTATTATATTCATTAAAATAATTTAATAATAGTTTTTTATTTTTTTCTAAAAAAGAGTAATTGCGACGGGGCCCGTCACAATTACTCTTTTAAAAGTTTTTACAAAAAATACGGAGTAAGATTTGCGACGGGAAGTATCCCCGTCGCAACTACTAGCTTTAGCGACGGGCCCGTCGCAAATAGTTGTTGTTGCGACGGCGTTTTCCGTAACGGGCGATTTGCGACGGCCCCCGTCGCAAAAAGCCATTTGCGACGGGATCCCGTCGCAAATCGCCCGTCGCAAATACCTGTTTTTCTAGTAGTGATTGAAGTGTAATTGTTTTTTTTCACACAGAACAAACACCAGTTATTTTCAATGATGTGAAAGAGGCCATGTTATGTGAAACTTCATGGAGAGTTTTTTAGCTGCACCGGGTGCTGAAACACTCATCTCTTACTATAAATAGAAAAAATAAGCGGTGCTTATAATGTCTGTGGAAAAACACTTCCACTGAAATTTTGTAAGAAGGGCGCTTGAATAATTGATAGGAAAACATTTTTTTTCCAGCAAGCAATGTTTAAACCCTTGTACAGAAAAAATTCTCACAAATGACAAGTGTTGTAAACAGTTTTCAGTAAGTGATGTCAACCAAGGCCTCAGTTGGCTGCAGTGAATTTTAGGTTAAAGGAATGCCCTGCAAAATGTCTCTCATTTGATTCTTAACCCATGATAGG
This sequence comes from Viscum album, assembly GCA_963277665.1. Lineage (NCBI taxonomy): Eukaryota > Viridiplantae > Streptophyta > Magnoliopsida > Santalales > Viscaceae > Viscum > Viscum album. The sequence continues at coordinate 129,728,969 of OY728137.1, forward strand.
TTTTGGCTTTGGGAGAGTTGACTGGATCACAAAGATATTCACTTTTTTTTGTCAGTATGTTCCTCTAATTTTTTTTTATATTTTTTAATGGCTTCATATAATTAATGATTTCTATTAAACTTTATATTTCCTTAAAAATTTTCATATAATTTTATTCCTTTTTTTTCTTTATAATTGTAGCTATTTCATTGACCCTCGAGCGATGGGCCATGGGAGGCATCTCACTCTATATCTTCTATGAAGTGGCTTCGTGGTTGCCTCAGGTAGGACGTGCTTGTAGGTTGCTTATATGAGCGAGAGAGAGAGAGTTATTTGATGGAATTAGTATCAAATGTAGGATGCTCAAGGTAATCCATGTGCTCGTTTTCACAATTCATTTCAATTCTTGAAAGTACTCATTCTCTTTCCATTTATCAATAACCAGAGAAAATTCATTTTTCTTTAAAAACTTTTTTCAATGCACACAAAACAATCATGTCAATTTCATACAAATTTATTTATAAATTAATTTCTAAAAACAGAATAATACGGTTTATCAAACATAGGCTAAAGATGAAACCACCTATCTCGAAACTTGGGTTGCACACACCCGCAACGAGATCCACCAACAACGAAAACTCGACGACGTGAACGAAGGCCATAGAACCCAATCTACACATCTCATAATTGATCCAATTGAGAAAGAGGGTCGACGTAGAAGAGGAAACACCACATACCTCAAGAACGAACACTCGTTGCACCACAACCAACAAAGGAACAACCTCCAGAACGAGATCGCACAACAGATCTAGAAGAAGACAAAAAGAAACACCATTTCAGACCAATGAATTCGATAATGTAACGCAAGGGCGCTACTGCGATCTATGACAATGAAGAAGCAGAAAGGTCACTCACCTGGAGAGACGCACCACAACGACAATAAAGATCGAATGCTGAACGGGTCGATTTGGAAGGAACATGGTCTCCCAAAATCGTTGGAGATGAACCCTTGGTTGAGAGTGGAGGAGAACTATCAGCCAAATGTACACACAAATCCCGTACAACACCCTAAAAATCCATGCTTGGGGAATTACACGGCGTGTAATACCTTTACACGTTGTGAAATCCACAATGTCCAAATACGTCGAAAAACCAGTTGTCATGGATTAAAATTCGATCTTTAATTAACTCATGATGTGTAAAACTCGTCATATCATGTAACCTTTCACAGCGGGAATCTTTCTCACGACATGCTCCCAACAACCATTACACATCATATAACCTAGTTACACGACGTGTAAATCTCCTGCAGCCTGCAGAAAATTCAGAAATTAACATCTAAAACTCCATGCCAAAAAGGGGAACTCGGAGAGGGGGGAAAATGTATCCGATCAAGGTAACGAGATGCTACAAAATCCCCACCGTAAAGACTTTCCATCCTCAGGAAGTCATGTGGAAGATGTAACCCTTGGAAAAAGATGAGGCCACTGCTCCCTCATCAACGACTCACGTTCCCAAGTTTCATGAGAATTTGATTCGTGTTGTCATAAAACTCTGACCAATGAAATTGACTTCCCACGCAAGTCTTTCTCTAAGTCAACGATCTCAGCTAGTTTCTCTAAAATAGAAACATTTGGATCTAACTTAATTTCTTTTCAACTCAGAATGTGAGCGGGATCAGAATGATACTTCATGAGTTGAAATATGTGGAAAAAATCATGAATACTTGTCAACTGAATCGACAATGCTAACTGATAAACAACTTGCCCAAGCCACTCAGTGACCTCAAACGGTCCAACATATCTCGGAGCCAACTTTCCATGTTTTCCAAGTCGATGGAGACCCAACTGAGGATACACTTTCTAGAAAACCCAACCACCAATGGAAAACTCCAAAGGATGCTGACGTTAATCTGCATACGATTTTTGTAGACTATGCTGTAACCAGACGTCGATGTACATCCTGAATCTTTGTTGAGGTCTCATGGACCAAACTTGGCTCAACCAAAGATATTTTGCCCACCTCAGCCCAACAAAGAGGTTATCTGCACGGGCGACCATACAACGCCTCAAAGGGAGCCATTTTGATCGACGATTGATAACCATTGTTATAAACAAACTCAACCAGTCCTAGATGACTATTTCATGATCCACCGAAATCCAAGACATATGCACGAAGCATATCCTCTAGGATCCGAATCACATGCTCCGTCTGACCGTCTGTCTGTGGATGGTAAGCTATGCTCAACTTGACCAGAGTTTCCATCGTCTCTTGGAGATTCCTCCAGAACCTCGAGGTAAACCTAGGATATCTGTCCGAAACAACGACATGACTCCCATGTAACCTCACAATATCTTGTACATACAACCTACCCAGATCTTCAACCTTAGTGGTATCCTTGATCAGAATGAAATGAGCAGACTTCATGATCAACAACTATTCAGATAGCATTTCTCCCTCAGGGAGTCCATGGTAATCCAACAACAAAATACATGGATACCTCGTCCCATTTCCAAACCGGCATCAGAAGAGTCTGAAGCAATCCAGAGGGTTTCAAGTGTTCCGCCTTTATCTGTTGGTAGGTGTAAGAGCGGGACACATAATCTACAATGTCACGCTACATACCCAGCCACCAGAATCGTTGTCTCATGTCATAAGACATCTTTGTAGTGCCTGAATGAACGACCCATGAAGAGCGGTGATAATTAAATAAGGCCAAACTCCTCATAGACGCCGAGATGACAAATCACTTCCCAAAATGGAGCATACCATTTGAAGAGAGAGACCAACCAAAAATAGTCTCCTCACTATAAAGGCTTTTTCGAATTTCACTAAACTCATCATCCTGTTGTTGACTCTGCAAAATAGAGTCTATGAGAGATGATGATAACTGAACACCGATCAGAACCATACCCGAAACATCTTTCTGAGCATCCAGGTGCAACTGGGCGAAAAGCCCCACAAGGTTTCACCCATCCTTCGATTTCAGAACAACATGTGACGATACTTTCCTTCTAAGAGCGTTTGCAATGACATTCCTCTTCCTCGGGGTATAAGCAATATCGAAGTCAAACGTCTGAAGGTATTCTACCCATCGTATATGTTTGAGATTCAAGTCTTTCTGAGAAAAGATATAGCTCAGACTCTAATGATCAGAAAAGACTGCGGACCTCTCCCCAAAAAGATAGTGCCGCCAACACTTAAGCGCACACATAACCGCGGAAAGCTCTAAGTCATGAGTGGGGTAATTCTTCTCATGCGAGCGGAGCTGGCGAGAGCCATAAGCCACCACATGATTATCCTGCATAAGCACACAACCCAAACCAACACCAGAAGCATCACAAAACACCACGTATCCCTTACCGGACTCCGGCAAGATCAGAATAGGAGCCGATGTAAGAAGTCATTTCAGTTCATCGAAAGAAGACTGACACTTCACATCCCATGTGAATTTCACCACTTTCATGGTAAGAGCAGTCAAATGTGACGCCAACTTAGAGAAATTCTTAACAAACCGTTGATAGTATCTAGCAAGACCAGGGAAGCTTCGTATCTCAAAGACATTCTGTGGTTCTTTCTATGACAACACAACCTTCACCTTTTTAGGATAAACTGATAAGCCATGTTCAGAAATTACGTGTCCTGAGAACTTCACTTCTTAAATCCAGAAACTACATTTCGAAAGCTTTCCATACAAACAGTGATTTCTCAGAATTTCGAGAACCGAACTTAGATGGTGCTTGTGCTCACGCTCAGATTTGAATAAACCAGGATATCATCCACGAACACCACCACAAAAGCATCAAGATATTGATGGAATATCTGATTCATCAAAGCCATAAAAACTGCAGGAGCATTAGTCAGACCAACAGACATCAAAAGATATTCATAATGGCCATACCTGCTCCTGAAAGTTGTCTTCGGTATATCAGACTCCCGAACTCTAAGCCGATGATAACCCGATCAAAGATCAGTCTTTGAAAACCATTTCCCCCCTTTAACTGATCAAATAGATCATCCACACGATGCAAAGGATACTTGTTCTTAATTGATTCCCGGTTCAACTTTCGATAGTCTACACACAATCGAAGTGAACCGTCTACCTTCTTGGTAAAGAGTACAGGGGCTGCCCGAGGCTAAACACTAGGGCAAACAAAACTTTTTTCCAACGGTCTGTTGCGGAAACGTTGGGAGTTGCAGCGACAGAAACGATGAAACACAGAAGAGTAAAAGGGGAAAAAAAGAAAGAATAAGAACACAAAGATTTACGTGGTTTGAGAATAATCCCTACATCCACAGAGAGACAAAATATTTACTATAATCGGGAGCACAAATAGAGAGTTTTTTCAGTAAGTAACCCTAGCTCGAAATGAGCTATAAATGGAGAAAACGATCCACTGTTCCACCAACCGCACAGGAGGTCCGCGTCGCTACAGTGAAAGACGACCGCCTAAGTCAAAAGTGCTAAAGTGGTTGCTGGATGGAAGTCCAAAAAGCTACAGTAAAGTTGACTCCAAAGTTCGCACTGCTACAGTGCTCTGTCGGTGTCGGTCGGTCAGCTCTCCTACAATGTCAAAAATGCTACAGTACCCAAATAATTTGGGCCGGAGGCCTTTGGCCCCCGGACTTCCAGAGCAGGGGCGCGTTGCCCCCTACAACCCCCAACGAGCTCACAGCGGAGCTCAACCCGCGAAAGTTGCGGGCCACAATCATTCGACCCCACTAGATCGGCCTACACCAATCCACCAATCTCCCACTTGGAGCCTGATCCACTACACTGTTATGCTTCGATGCCACTAACAAAGACAATTTACTTAATTTGGGCTCTTCCTCTTCTTCACTCACCAATGGCGTGCTTTCCATTCACATCTTTAATTTCAACCTGACGATTCATGAAATACAAGTTGTTTTCCTCTTGTGCTCTCATCGCGTCCTCCCTTATTCTGTCTCTCATCCTCCGTTCATCAATGAAGATCAACAGAGACACAACAGTGCCTCAACTTCTGTATCACTATGGGCTTTGTCAACATGTCTGCCGAATTGTTGGTTTCACAAATCTTCTGCAACGTCAGCAATCTATTCTGTATCAAACCTTTGATGAAAATGGTACTTTAATTGAATGTGCTTCGTCCGGGCATGAAACACCGAGTTCTTTGCAAGATGTATAACATTCTGACTGTCACAGTGCAATACATTCTCCTCTTGATTTCTTCTCAATTCATCCAAGAAGTTCTTCAGCCAAACCATTTCTTTCTCAGCTTATGTTACAACAGTGTATTCTGCCTCTGTGGTGGATAAAGCCACCACCTTCTGCAATTGTGATATCCAACTTACCGTAATTGCTCCACAGGTAAATACATAACATGTGGTACTCCTCCTGCTGTTGATGTCACCTCCAAGGTCAGCATCCACATACCCCTGCAATGAATTTCCTTTGCCAAAACACAGAGATGCCTCCTTACTGCCCTTCAAATACTTCAGTATCCACTTCACAACTTCCCAATGTTGCTTTTCAGGGTTAGCCATATACCTGCTCACAACTCCCATTGGATGAGCGATGTCAGGTCGAATGCAAACCATGACATACATCAGGCTTCCAATAGCTGATGCGTATGAAACCTTTGCCATGTACTCAACCTCTTCTGCCGTCTTCGATGATTGCTCATCAGGCTTCCATTTTCTGAAGCTGATTATTTCTTTGGCATGCCTACTGAGCTCTTTACTCACGCCTATCTATATCATTTTAGTACAAGTCCTAATTCAACTTTATGATTACTCATGGATCAAGTTTGGTTATAGTTGGATGGTGACTCGTGGAGTCACATGGAGATGTGTCAATTGTTTTTGTATTTAGTTTCTTTATCGCATCATCCAAATAGGATTTTTTATAGCTTTCAGTTGTGATTATTGGTGGATCACATTATATTCGTGGAGGACGTAGTGGGACTCAGAGATGGATGCAGGTGAGGGTGTTGGAGGGTGAGCTGACGGTTTACTTTTGTTTCCCTGTTTGAATTATTTTCTATTTTTATATTACTGTTGTTTCTTTCTTGATGGTGTATGGACCTCTGGCGTATAGAGTGACCATGCACATTTTTCTACTGTTAGTTTAATTTATTTTATGGGTGAAATCATCCCCAATGATTGAATTTGATGTCAATGGTGCTTGTAATCAGCCCAGGGGATTGGGGACGCCCCTCGGGTATGTTGCGGGCTAGGTCGAGCGTCCGATGGATGGGTGGCTTGGGCCGGTCTATGAAAATATTAAAGTATGATGTAGTTTACACATGTTGAACTTAGAGTTACTTTTATGTTAATAAACTGAGAAGAGACCTATAAGTCTACAAACTGATATCTTTTGGAGTAGGTCACAAAGGAGGAGAAGGGAGTGACTCTTGAGAGGTAGTGAGTTTCTCCCTTAACCATTCAATAGGCAGTGAGCCTTGGTGAGGAGTGACTTCACCTAAAATTTGTATCCTAAAAAACAGTGAGTTATAATGTATTTTTGGTATACCAGCACAATGTTGAGTCTATGATCTTTGGATGTAGCTCAGTGTAGATGAACCATGTAAAATTTTTGTATTGCAAAAATGTGTGGAGCAATGAACAATCAATGATTTACAAAATAAGAGTAAAGGGGAGAAAAAAAATAAAAAGAATAAGATCACAAGACATAATGATTTATGTGGTTCGAGAATAATCTCTATGCCCATAGAGAGGCAGAATGATTCACCAATTCATAATCAAAATTATAGGGCGATCTTTAGAGTACATGAGACCCTTGCTTGAATGAGCTCTTAAAGCAACATGATGAATAGTTATCACGTTGCTATAGTGCCTACACAATAAGTCTACTATGCTACAGTGTCACAACCACCCAAATCCAAGCTTTTATAGTATTGGTGGTAGGAAGTCCATAGAGCTATAATGTCATTGTCACATGCTTCTACAGTAAGTCTACATTGCTACAGTTCCTTATCGGTTTTGTCAGTCAACTCAACTACAGTTCCCAAAAGATTTGGGTTGGGGACCTTCACCCCCAAACCCCTGTGCAAAGGCGCTCTGCCCCCTGCAATCTCCAATGGTCTCACCACGAAGGTCAAACCACAAGTGTTACATCCTCGTGTATAGTATGAGCCATCAAAAATTAGCTCAATTTCATCCAAGGATTGGGCTACACTAGTCCAACACTTTGTGTGCTTCATGTTTTACTTTCTACACATGTGCATGATATTTGATGTAGGTGCATTCAATAAGAAGATAGGTTCAATTGTATTCATATTAACAAGGGAACAAGATCCAATGGAATTTGTAAGCAAATATATAATTTGAATTAGGAAATACCTTGATTCACCCTCCCCCTCTCAGGGTGTCTTGGGTTACAATACTCATATACTAAATAGGATTCTCGTCGACCAAGTTCCCAAAGATATTGCTCAAGCAACCACATGATAATGATCATTGATAGAGGACCACTTTACATCCTCCCTCAAAGTAAGATCCATTATTCTGCACTAGCAAGGGCACTCAATAGACATCATACCAAAATCAAAGTGCTTCACCTCAACTCACTACCACCATGAGAATCACTAACAAGACCTTTATATATCATTTCCTACTCTAGAGTCGATTCGTGAAAGGTTACTCTTGATGTTGGGGAAAACAAAATGTCTGGATTGTGGAGCAAAATAACCTATTGAGCAGTTGATGAACTAATGCATTCTGAGCCATCAAATGTTTATGTTTTCTATTTCTCATGAATGCATCATTCTGTAACATCCTCCAAGGTTGTAATTTTTATTACTATTGATAGTGTAGGATATTCATTGTATTTCTCTCTTTCACTAGATTGTTGTTAATAATATTATTATTATTTATTTTTCTTATAAAATGATCATCACAAAATATCATTTTCATCTCAATATTAATAAAAAACTACATTCACTCTGGGGAATGAAATATATATTTTTTAATAAATATTCACACCCACTTTAGGGAATGAAATAATATTATTTGATTGGAAATTATAATATCTTTAAGACTAGTAACATGAACATGTAATTCAATATTTTTATCCATTCCATGGAATGATCTTATCCATATGTTGAATTATTATTATTTATGCGGTCCTTGATGGATGCTTGCTTTATTTCAAATATCTTGCATATAGGATTCAAAGAATCATGATAAATCTTGATATGTAATACTCATTTTGAAATATTTATTCAAGAAATTAACAGAGTAAAGTAATTATAAAAAATTATGTAGCCCAATCAAAGGAAAACATACCTTATTTTATCGAGTCCATTCATACTTTATCGCTAAGACCATTAGCATCAAAATGCATTTCAACATCCCAAATCCACAACCAATAATTTTTTTTCAATGTTATTGGGAGGGACAAAATTGAGTTTAATAACATTTTCCATGAAAATCATAACTTGTTTGATTAAACTAACCTTTTAAGCCCGATAGAACTTGTGTTGATGAATCATTATAATACTTCACCATGTGAATCATTTCCATTAGTTGTGCATAATGTCAAACTAACACCCTCAACACCTTCTTTAAATAGTATGTTATCCTCTATGCTCTCAATCAATAAATGACTAAGTCATAAATAAAAAATTTATATGAATATTACGAAATCCATTAAAATAATAATTATTTATAACAAAATAAAATTAGTTATTTATTGAAATAAAATTTAAATTAACTAAAAAATAAAGTTAACAATTTAATTAGCCAATTGACAATTCAAAAATGTTGAATTCAACTTAAAGAGTAAAAGTGGGAAAGTGAGTCCACATGGTAACACCTCCCCTCGTCATGGATATTCAATATAGTTGATGGATGGTTCCATAACATTGGATCTGTACATGGAAGAATTGTTGCTGTTCTCGTGGAAGGAAATCATAACCCGGGGGAATCTTCTAAATCTTGGTTGGTCACCACACATTTCCACCTTATCCATTACCCTCAATGGGCTTTTTCATTGTGGTGACATCGAGAAGAACACTGTAATTGTTGAGTTTTTGAGGAAGACTACAACTGTTGAGTTTTTTCTTCGATGAAGCCATAAAAAAATTTGGTTTCATTAAGAAAGAATGTGAGACGTGTGTTTATAAGAGGTTTAGTGGGAATGCGGTCGTTATCCTAGTATTATATTTTGATGACATGTTACTTATTATAAATGACATACCAATCATACAGTCTATTAAGGACTGGTTAAACAAATGTTTCTCCACAAATTATTAGGGTAAAATCATTATAAAAAATTGTGTACTCCGATTGAAGGAAAATATACTTTATTTTGTCGAGTCAATTCATGCTTTATCGCTAAGACCATTAGCATCCAAATGCATTTCAACATCCCAAATCCACAATACTCGTCTACCGAATAGGATTTCAGTCAACCAAGTGCCCAAAGATATTGCTCAAGCAACCACATGATCACGAGCATTAATGGAGGGCCACTTTACATCCTTCCCCAAAACAAGTTCTATGACTATGCACCGGCAAGGGCACTCAATAGACATCACACTATAGTCAAAGCCCTTTACCTCAACTCTTTGCTAGTATGAGCATCACTAACAAGACATTTATATGTCATTTCCTACTCTCGAGTCAATTCGTCAAAGGTTCCTGATGTTGGGGAAAACAAAATGTCCCTATTGTGGAGCAAAATAACCTATTGAGCAGTTGACGAACCTATGTTTTATGAGCCATCTAATGTTTATGTTTTTTTTTATTTCTTATGAATGACCCTCTCATGTATATTCAAGGCAGTAGATGGATGGTTCCATAACGTTGGGATCTGCACACGGCGGCGCTGCTGCAGTTCCCGCGGAAGGAAATCACACCCCAAGGGAAGAGGATACATTAATGCATCGGAGATTCAAGTTTGCTCCAGCGACTCGAAGATGCACGCACAACAGCTCTTTTCACTGCCCTCCCGAGGTTTTCCCCGCCGACACAGTGAATGCGCATGCTAGGGTTTCTCTTCACTCTCTTTTCCGCGCCCGTGACACGAGCAACAGAACACCATCCCCGCAGCTTAATCGCAGGCCCCGCGTCCCATGCTTCGAGCGGTTGGTGCGGCAGCATTGCGATTCTGGGGTTCTACGTCTTCTCGCCGATGCCGAATGGTTGTTCGATCGGATGGTTCAGATGAAACCACTGTTGAGATTTATTGATTTAAAATTTAAATCACGAGGAGAGAGAAAATATTAATGGAGGGATTTTCTCAACATTAATGGAGGATTTTCTCCCAACATTAATGAAGAGTTAATTCCAATATTAATTGGTGGAATTAATGATGGAATTGTGAATGTTGACCGCATTTATTGGAGATATGGGCGGGGTGCCTATATAAGAAGATGCGGTAGCATGTTTTGGAATGTGGGCTGGCAAAGATGTAGCCACCAAGAGAGAGCGGCGAAGGGGTTTCCGCGTTTGCGGTAACCGGTATGAAGCGAAGATGGTGCGAATGAAGCAGAGGTGATGATGCTGACGATGACGGTGCCATGTATCGAAAGTCCTCTTGGTTGCGGAGATCAAGTGGCGTGTCCTGGTTGCGATGATCGGCGGTACAACAAAATGGTATGTTCATGGTGTCGGTGTTGCGTTGTAAAAGGCCTTCGGGTGTGATGTTAAAAAGCCTTCGGGTGAAATCTTCTCTCCTCTTATGTGTTTCTGCAACGACGGCTTCCGCTACAGTGCCGAGCTCCGAGCCCCAACAGTGGTATCAAAGGGAGGTTGGTTGAAGTCCTCGGTTGCAGAACACAGTGGCAAACATCTGGTGGAGCATCTTATCAAGGACTCGGATGTCATTGGACAATGACGGCGGTATCAACGGTGTTGCTGGAATATCGAAAGTCTTCTTGGCCGCAGGTGTCATGCGGCGTGTTCCGTTCATTGGGTGACATTCGGAGCATGGTGGATTTGGCGATCAATTGGCCCAGATGGTAGAGATGACTTTGGAGTATTTGAAATTTAAATCAAGGTGGAGATTGTTGAGACAGTGGAAGTCCTCGGTTGCAGAACACAGTGGCAAACATCTGGTGGAGCATCTTATCAAGGACTCGGATGTCATTGGACAATGACGGCGGTATCAGCGGTGTTGCTGGAATATCGAAAGTCTTCTTGGCCGCAGGTGTCATGCGGCGTGTTCCGTTCATTGGGTGACATTCGGAGCATGGTGGATTTGGCGATCAATTGGCCCAGATGGTAGAGATGACTTTGGAGTATTTGAAATTTAAATCAAGGTGGAGATTGTTGAGATTTATTGATTTAAAATTTAAATCACGAGGAGAGAGAAAATATTAATGGAGGGATTTTCTCAACATTAATGGAGGATTTTCTCCCAACATTAATGAAGAGTTAATTCCAATATTAATTGGTGGAATTAATGATGGAATTGTGAATGTTGACCGCATTTATTGGAGATATGGGCGGGGTGCCTATATAAGAAGATGCGGTAGCATGTTTTGGAATGTGGGCTGGCAAAGATGTAGCCACCAAGAGAGAGCGGCGAAGGGGTTTCCGCGTTTGCGGTAACCGGTATGAAGCGAAGATGGTGCGAATGAAGCAGAGGTGATGATGCCGACGATGACGGTGCCATGTATCGAAAGTCCTCTTGGTTGCGGAGATCAAGCGGCGTGTCCTGGTTGCGATGATCGGCGGTACAACAAAATGGTATGTTCATGGTGTCGGTGTTGCGTTGTAAAAGGCCTTCGGGTGTGATGTTAAAAAGCCTTCGGGTGAAATCTTCTCTCCTCTTATGTGTTTCTGCAACGACGGCTTCCGCTACAGTGCCGAGCTCCGAGCCCCAACAACCACTGCCCCCGATTTTCGAATTCAACAAACTATTATCTGCAGTCGCGAGGCTCAAGCACCACTCCTCGGTAATTTCTTTCGCTAAGCAGATGGAGCTTGCCGGGGTTGATCCCTGTTTGTATACTCTGAACACTGTCATGAATTGTTACTGCTATTTGTGTCGGACTGATTTTGCTTGGTCTGTCCTTGGGAAGCTTCTAAAGCTTGGCTGGTCACCCCACATTGCCACCTTCTCCATTCTCCTCAAGGGGCTTTTCCATTGTGGTGACATCGAGGGGAAGACTGCAACTGTTGAGTTTTTGAGGAAGATAGAAGCCATGGGCTCTGCTCCCGATGTCATGATTTACAGCACCATCATTGATGGTCTCTGCAAAAAAAGGCTAGTGAACGAGGCTTCGGAATTCCTTCGCGAGATGACTGGTAAAGGCATTGCTCCAAATTCTGTTACCTATACTCAATGATTGACGGGTACTGCCATTCAGGGAAATGGAGGGAAGCTGGGCGATTGTTGAATGAAATGATTGATAATGGAGTTAACCCCCACGTGCCCACTTTCAATGTGTTAGTTGATAACCTTTGCAAAGAGGGAATGGCTGAACATGCGCATAGAATTGTTCGGTTGATGATTGAAAGTGGCCTCAAGCCGGATGGCATAACTTATAATGCATTGATGGATGGGTATTGCTTGCGAGGTGATTTGCAGAAGGCATCAAATATATTCGACATGATGGGGAAAAGGGGTTGTCCACCCCATGTTCGAAGTTATAACATCCTGATCAATGGGTTTTGCAAGAGCGAATGCATGGAGAGAGCCATGGGGCTTTTCAATGCAATGCCTCAAAAAGGAATAACCCCGGATCTTGTGACATTCAACACTCTTATAGGTGGACTCTGCAAGCTAGGCCGGCCTAGGGATGCACAATTGCTTCTTGATGAGATGCATACTCTGGGCCAGACTTCCAATATCATAACATACAGGACTTTGTTGGATGGCCTTTTTAAAAACAAAGATACCGAAGAAGCAATGACACTGTTTAGGGTGTTAGAAAATTCTAACTTGGCTCCCGATATAGGCATCTACAATATCCTCATTGATGGCTTGTGCAAGGCTGGGAGGCTTGAGGATGCTCAGCATATTTTCTTTAATCTCTCTACCAAAGGTTTGCAACCCGATTTATGGACTTACAATATAATGATTAATGCATTCTGTAAAAGGGGGCGTATGATTGAAGCAGATAATCTGCTTCAGAAAATGGAAAGCAGCAACTTATTTCCGGATAAATGTACTTACAATGTTATGATCCAAGGATTTCTTCAAAATAATGACCTTTTGAGGGCAAAACATCTCCTTCACATAATGGTTGAAAGGGGCTTTGCGGTGGATGCAGCTACCATGGCAATGCTGATGACTTTACTATCTCTTGGCAGGATAGATAAATCGTGGCTGGAGATGGTTCATGTGCAAACATGAGTAAAGGTATGAAATTTGTGTATATGAACACAACAGTTTCAAATTCTATTATTCATGAAAACACACAATGAATTTTTTTGATCAAATATGATGGCGGTTCTCTACAATTACAAGCATCATTGAAATCTTCTTGGTATTTCTGCTAGTGCGTTGACTGGATTTCTACAATTATAAATTCTGAAGTTTTTGGTTGGCTCATTCCCTGATAAATAGTTTCATGCAATACTCTCCAATTCTTTGTATCTTCATGGTCAAGAACATTTCTGCTTCCCTTCTCCACCAATTTATGTTTGCAATGCCAGTGACTTGATTTATTACTGATATGTTGTTGCCTCTTTTACACCTTTTTTTTAATCAGATTGTAAGGAGTGATACCTCTTGGCTTTGTTTGGACTCAAATTATACCATCAACACCTTAATGCAGGCACCCCACGCCCCTAACAAGCATCAGAACTCACCTCTCATGCTTGGCAGCTCATGGAATCACTAAATTCCAAGGCATCCAAAGATCAATGACAAGTTTGTGGCTCCAATGTCTGGCATTCAGGCTCTGTTTGACAATACTAATTGAAAACTACTTATAGTATTTATCATTTTTGATAAATGCCTATATAAGTGTTTCAAGATTGATTATTTTCTGCCAGTCATTTAAATGGGTTTCTTGTAGAATTGAAGTGTAATTGTTTTTTTTTTCACACAGAACAAACACCCGTTATTTTCAATGATGTGAAAGAGGCCATGCTATGTGAAACTTCATGGAGAGTTTTTTAGCTGCACCGGGTGCTGAAACACTCATCTCTTACTATAAATAGAAAAAATAAGTGGTGTTTATAATGTTTGTGAAAAAACACCTCCACTGAAATTTTGTAAGAAGGGCGCTTGAATAATTGATAGGAAAACATTTTTTTCCAGCAAGCAATTTTTAAACCCTTGTACAGAAAAAATTCTCACAAATGATAAGTGCTGTAAACAGTTTTCAGTAAGTGATGTCAACCAGGGCCTCGGTTGGCTACAGTGAATTCTAGGTTAAAGGAATGCCCTGCAAAATGTCTCTCATTTGATTCTTAACCCATGATAGGTTTTGGCTTTGGGAGAGTTGGCTGGATCACAGAGGAGTTAAGATATTCACTTTTTTTTGTCAGTATGTTCCTCTAATTTTTGTTTTATATTTTTTAATGGCTTCATATAATTAATGATTTCTATTAAACTTTATATTTCCTTAAAATTTTCATAGAATTTTATTCTTTTCTTCTTATAATTGTAGTTATTTCATTGACCCTCGAGAGATGGGCCATGAGAGGCACCTCACTCTATATCTTCGTAGACGTGGAGATCTATGAAGTGGCTTCGTGGTTACCTCAAGTAGAACAAGCTTGTAGGTTGCTTATTTGAGCGTGAGGGAGGGAGTGAGCATGAGAGGGAGAGGGAGGGAGGGAGCGAGGGCGGTAGTGTCAATGTAGGATTCTTATTGCTGACTCTTGTAGTGTAGTTGTTTTAATGGTCACAATTACTCTAATGTGTTTATAACTTGTTTTTTCTTGTTTTTAGTGTATTTCTATTGTTTTGTTGGTGGCAGGAAGGCAACCGATCGAGAACCTTTTCCAAGTCCTTTGTAGCAGTGAAGCACCGACCAGTCGGTAGAAGTGCATCGACCAACCAATACAACATCCAAAAGCATACTTAGCCAAAAGCTCTCCATCGGCTAGTCGGTGGCGACTCAATGGATAGCTTGTGAAGGTTCTAGACATCTAGTAGCTACAGTCGCGCACACCGATTAGCTGGCAACATTGGCGGCTGACCGGTGTTGTTGTTCCAGGATCTTCCAGGCTACATTAATGATGGTAAAAAAGGTCCCCGCTCAACTCTTGACTTGGCCTGACCTTGGTCGACCCCGACACCTTAGAATACTTTAAACAGAGGTCTTGGAATGCATGAATCATAATTCAAACGAAACACACATCAAACGAAACGCTTTCTGATCTCCAACGATCAAGAATTCCTCTCCGATCTTCAAAGCGCTTCAAAGTTCCAGTCTTTCTCATCCTTTCTCAAAGACGATCAAGAGTACTTTCTTCGTGGAAATTGTGATTATCAACGAGCACCTTTCAAAGGTGTGATCTTCATCGACTATCTGTTGGATTGGTGTTGCCCGATCCGGTTCGGCACTGTAGCATCTCTGACCACTGTAGCGGAGCTGACCGACCGACACCGACATGTACTGTAGCGGTGCGGACTTCGGGGTCAACAGTACTGTAGCGCTTTTGACTTCCAACCGGCAGACACTGTAGCACTTTTGACAAAGTGAGCCGCCGATCACTGTTGCAACGCGGACTACTATTCAGAACAGTAGACCGTCTTCTTCATATGTAGCCCATTCTCGGGCTAGGGTTTTATGTTGGAAATCCTCTGTAATTTCTGTGCTCCCGAATCATAGTGAAATTCTGCCTCTCCCGTGGACGTAGGGATTTTTCCCGAACCACGTAAATCGCCGTGTTCATTGTTGCTTTTCTTTCTTTCGTTTTCTCGTTTTTCTGTCGTTCTGTCTCCCGGTG
This sequence comes from Viscum album, assembly GCA_963277665.1. NCBI lineage: Eukaryota > Viridiplantae > Streptophyta > Magnoliopsida > Santalales > Viscaceae > Viscum > Viscum album. Next base: position 129,744,809 of record OY728137.1, read on the forward strand.
ATTCCGCAACACTATCTTCACACGTCATCGTGCTCATCGATCTATTCTTTCTTCGCGCCTTCTTATTTCATCTTCTTCTTCACTTGAGGCTTTGTATTTTCTTGTATAACCCCTTAGCCCTCTCATTCTCAAGTGTAACCTCTCTCTCTCTCTCTCTCTCTCTCTCTCTCTCTCTCTCTCCCCCTCCCCCTCTCCCCCCTTCCCACCCTCTCTCTCATTTTTAATCTTTTAGTGAGAGTTGAGACGACATTGTAACGAGTTTTCCAAAAGACAAACCATCTCTTTTCTCCCTCGTGATGGTTTCTTGCATTTTCCATTCATAAGTGGGTGTTCTTTTAGGTATTGGGTTTTGTTAAAACCAAAAGTTCTTGGTTTTTGCTTGCTTCGTTCAAAAGCAATGGGCTATTTTGGTTCTTGGACTTCCGTTAAAATCAAGGGACGTTATCATTTTGGTTATCATTTTGGTTCTCGGATCTCTGTTAAAACCAAGTGGGTTATATGACCCTCTAAAGTCTTCTTGAGAGGAGATATAGGGGCACATTGTTTGCTATTGCCAAACTTCTTTATCAAAGCGTCTTATCTTTTTTATTTTCTACATTTACTTTTCTGTTATGCTTTCACTTAATTGTTTTGTTTTAATTTTTGCTATGTTTTACTTTGATTTTATCACATGCTTGCATTATATCATTGTATCTTTTATATTATCAATTTATTTTATCGCTTTTATTTTTAAAAGACAATTCACCCTCATTATTCTCCGACCAACCGGTATTAAATGCGATCTTTGTATTTATTTCAAAATCCTAGTTTTTTTGTTCAAAAATTGTTTTTGATTTTCAAAACCCTAATTGGTTTCAAAGGTCATCCTTTTTATCGCATCTTATTCGCATGATCCTTTCTTTGATGACACCACTTATTTCTATTGGAAGAATTGAGTGTCTATTTTTCCTAACTACATTAATTATATTGTTTGGAAAATGGTTATGCATGAATGTATACTTAATAAAGAACTAGAAGATAAACAGACTCCTTAAAATATTATTGCTTTTGGATTTAATGAAAAAGTTATGAATGTCTTACATTGTGGTCTTGATTGTAATGTGTTTAATCGTGTTTCTTCTTGTAAAACAGCTTATGAAATATGGAAATTACTTGAAGTCATACATGAAGGTACGAATAAAATTAGACACTAGATAGGATATGTATTATCAAGATTTTGAAAGTTTTTTCATGCATTCAAATGAATCTATTATTATAATGTTTGCAAGAGTTACTGACATTTGCAATGGTAGAAAATATCTCAGCGATGAATTGTTTATAGAAACATCTATAAGGAAAATCCCATGGGTTTTACCTATTTCATGGGCTCTCAAAGTCACGAAAATCCAAGAAGTGAAGGACGTAAAGAAAATGGCGGTTGAAGAGCTCATTGAATCACTCATGATGTATGAATATGAAATGCCAAGTCGTAAAGGAAGTAATGAAAGTGATGAAAACGAAGAACATAGTTTTTAAAGGTATTAAAAATGACGTTTCTTTTGAAGGTGACATCGATGGTGAAAGTGAACTTGAACAACTTGACAAAATGGTGAACAAACTTCTAAAGAAGAAGAAATCATCTTGACGTGCCAAAAAGTAAGAAAAAGACCATATTAGACTGAAATGTCTGATCTACAAAAAGAAGTTGAAAGAGAAGAAAGGTAAGAAAGGTTTGAAAGTTTTGACTTTGAGTGATTCAATCTTCTCAAGTGACTCAAGTCCCAAATATCTCATGGCACATCTCAAGAGAGATGATGATGCTAGTTCTCATATTTCTTTCTCTCCTTCTCAAGCCTCTTCTTCTTGCTCTTCTTCTTCTCCAAGACCCCTGAGTTATGAAGAACTTGAAAATGGTTTTTGTGAACATGCTTCTTTATACAGAGTTCTCAACAAAAAATATAAATAAGTTCTTAATGAAAAAAATCAAGTTTTAAATGAAAATGATCTTCCTTTAAAAGAAAAATATGATTAGGTTTTGAAATAAAAAAATCAATCGGATGATGTTTTCAAATCTGAAATCAAGGATCTCAAAAGCTCTCTTTTTAAATTCATTGAAGCTGAATAAAATCTTAACATGATCTTTGATTCTCAATGTGTCAAAATAAATAATCATGATTTTGATTTTTCAAATAACGTGAGCTTTTTGAAAAATTCAACTTTTGTGAGTTGTTTCTTAAAATAAGTTTTGCAATTATTATGGAAAATATGAGCATTTAATTTAGGAATGCGATTACAAAAATGCTAGATATGATAGACTTAAGTATGTCCATCTTTCTAATAATTTTATTCAAAAATCTAAACAAGTTTGAGTTCTTAAATCTCTTTTAGTCAATCTTAGCGGATTCAAAATTGTTCACCATCTTAATTTTTAAGCCCTCATACCGTCAGACCTAAAATTTATGTACCAAAAGACTCTTTTACCATCTTACTGAAAGAGATATTCCATAAAGCCTTGTGTGTGTGTGTGTATTATATGAAAATTATGATTCATATGCATGGTATATCGATCCATGCAACTAAAATGATAAACTATTAGCATTTATCAATCTCTCATATTAGTTATCATTTACCATACAGTTTCATTTGATGAAACGTTTGGGAGGACTTGCATTCATGTATATGATACATGAACCATCCGTGACATTTACTAATGTGTTATGTATGGATGAGTAAATGTGACTACCAAAGGAGTGTCCTTGTGGCTTATATTAACCACTGTTATGTGATGACAAGAGGTGTGTGTGTGTGTGTGTGTGTTTGCATGATGTTGCTTGGCCAAGACTCTTCCTCACATGTAGCTCTTCTTCTCCCACCTCCCGCGTGTCATGAGATGCTAGCACATCATTGAGGGTGGAGAATCTCACACATGCGATGTGTGATTCGGTTAACCCACACTGTGTTTTCTTCCAATCTAAAAAGAAAGTGATGAATGCGCTATATCTTTCTTGGTCTTTTATTTTATAGTTGAAGTGATATAGGGGCATGGCCCTCTCATAGCGATTTGCTTGATTTATGGCATGTCCTTGGACATGACCTTCTTTATTATAATTGGACTTTACAAGTGACATGATTTAATGCATGACTTGATGCAAGTGATAAACGAACTCTATTAAATGGATCCAATGCGCCTTGAGTGATGTCGGTTGCCTTTTTACAGAACGTTGGGCTAAAGGCTCATAGGGAAAATAGATTACATGTGTTGATTATGACTGAGGGACCTTAAGTAGGGTTGTTGGCCATGGCGTGTCACAACCCCTTGGTCGAGGATGGTTGACATGATGTCCACATCTTTTGGGTTGTTGGACATGACGTTCCACGCCCCCTTGCATAGGAGGTTGGGTATGGACCACCTCGCCACTGACCGTGATACTCGGCATGACGACCTTTATTCATGATGTGATACAGGCATGGCTCGTCTTCCCTTGTTTATGATACTCGACATGGCGACCTACATTGAACCTGATCTTCGGGCATGACGACCCTTACTCATTATTGTGGGACTATATTTATTATTAGTAATAGTATTATGCACGAACACATGAGTTACATCCTAAGTCCCGGATAATACTATGTATCCATATATATGGCTATAAGTGTCACTACGCCTATAGTGTATGCGCACACGCGCGCGCGCGCACACACACACACACACACACTCAGAGACATTTCTGGCTTAAGCTGAAGTAGGTATAGTCGGCCATGTGTCTTTGAGGAACCTGAGCCGACCGATTTACATTTATTTTTTTTACATCAAAACTTTACCTTTGATATACATGCACACTGCTTTATTGTATATGCACAGACTGAATTATGCATTTGACACCATTGGTGGTGGCCTACTGAGTATATCTCACACCATGTTTGGGTCGTCATTGCACCGGGGTACCCGAGCAAACCTCATGTTTGCAGGATCAGGTTTCTGGATTGCACTTGCTTGTTGCTACCCTTCTTGGCTAGGTTGGAGTATGGGAGCAGAGGACCGAGTCGGTGCTCGTGATGCTATTGGAGATAGCTACAATGTCTTATTTATTTCCTTTGTTAGTCATGCTTTGTATTGTACACATGTTGTATGTTTATTTGTACGTTGTAGCATGTTCATGCATGATACATTCATTCATTTACTTTTGCCTGTCGATTTATTATATTTCACTGCCTTTACTTATTATTGCTTTCGCTGTATTTATTACTGATCCAAATGGTATATGGTTGCACCCAAATTTACCATACATGTATAAGCGGTCGTTGAAGTACATGTAGGGATCAAATTCACAGGGATCGAAGAAGAAACCTTGAGTCACTAAGATTGGATGTGAGGATTGGCTATGAAGTGGCCAACTTGGGGGTTGATTTTGATTGAAGAACTAATTATTTAATTTTAAGAAAAATATAAAAAACATAAATTTACTTGATTAAAAATTATTAATTAAGATGATTCGATCCTAGGTTGTCGCTTGGGGTGGATTGGATGCATTTGTCTCTTAAAAAGTTTGAGATCACTAATTCAAGATGAATCCACAAAACGAGATAATTCCACAACCTCATTCACCAATTTAGTTCTTACACAATTTTAAGGATAATCACCATTGCACTTAGAGGATCAATTTCATGATCACTCCAAGGAGTTGGATCATACTAGCACTCAAAATGTGTCGTCGTTAAACTTGGCGAAGACGAAGAAGAACATAACTCATCGAATGGAAATCTTAAAATAACAAACAGATTTAAAAATTAAAGTATATGAAATAACATCCAACCCACAACATTTCTATTACCTTGGATCAACCCATGAGAGGCTTATCCCTCCATTGATGCTATTTTATCAATGAAAGCGGGAAGCAGACTTACGAGTGCAGCATTGAAGAAGAAAAACATTAAAAAAAACAAACACTCCACCGTTGTGTGAAGAATTCACAAGTGTTGGTGCAAATAAATTCACACCTTAGTTCAACGGTATAAATGTGTTAATGGAAATGAAATTAAATTAAGAAGAAGAAAAAGAACTTTTATTAAGAAACTAATGTGATATGAAAAACTTCCATTATAGACATTGAAGAAGCGATTGCAAAATGAAAGCGAGAAAATACAATTGAACGAAACATTTTCACACCCCCATTTCCTTCACCACCAGCTCCTTATATAGTCAAATGAGGAGCCTAGGGTCAATCCTCCATCAATAAATTTCTTCCCCAAAAATTAAGAGAGTCAAAAGGGGGGATGAGAAATAAATGAAATTGGTTATTTCAAAGTTGACCACAAAAATATGACCAGATTCATCCCTCCTCTTGGAGTATGAATTTGTAACTGAATATAGCCGAATCTAAAGCGATCGTAGAAGACAAATATCTTCATCTAGGTATCCTCTATCATCTTTCAAAAATTTCAAGTCATTTGGTTTAGTCATTTGGAAGTAATGATTGAAATGGTGGGAGGACTTTATGGGCGTTCAGGTATTGGCCACCATTTAAATGTCAACTTCAGCTCCCTTTATATCCATAAACATTCCATAATTAGCTCTGAACATAGTTGAATGAAATGATCCCCACATTTTTCTCTTTCTACAGTTAAAATTTGAGCTTTATTGGTTTTGGATTGTGTGCCCCACATTTGCTTGATGGGCCTTAGGCCCATTATGCTTTGTCCAGAATTTTTTTGCATTCATGCCAAAAAAACTCGATCTTACCTTGGGATTCGTTCATCGATTATAAAATATAAAATGTTCCAAACAAAGTGATCAATCATATTCCAAAATATTAAATTCAAAAAATTGAAGAAATGAATTCCACAAATAGATGATTGATTGGGCCCAAATTTACACTTTAAACATGAATTGCACTTGTGATGAGAAATGAAGTTCAATTTATAAAATACACTAAAATTGATTTTTATGGAATTTGAAACACATGAATATTAAGATATTAACAATGAATATTAGCCTCTTTCAGTGGCTAATCACACCCCAACTTTAGTTTTGCTAGTCCTGAGCAAAAAAAATCTCAAAAATATGAAATTGAACTTCCTTTTCCAAAAATATTTTAACATACATTGCTAAAAAAATGCGTCATGCCAAACAATCCTGAAACCTATCAAAATCATTTCACACAATTTAGGTTCATGAGCATATCCCAAGCCTAAGCTCATTCCTTTGTTCAAATTTATTGTCACATTTCATCCAATTTTAATTAAGCATGATGATGCGTTGTGTATCTCAAAAGACATGAGGCTCATTTTCTTGTTCAATGGGAAACAAATAGAAGCTCCAGGTGGGAATCACATTAATCCTTAAGATGAGTATCTTTTTTTTTTGTTGTTTTTTTGTTTGAATTTTTGTTTGTTTTTTGCTTTTTTTGAACCACAATAGATATGAAAATACTAACTCTAGGCAAGACAACTATGGAGTCACAATCCCCAAATGTCATACGCCACACATATTGTCAATTTCATGCTCTACAATAGAGATATAAAGCCTAACTTTGGGCAAGACAACTATGGAGTTACAATCCCCAAGTGTCAGATGCCACACATTTGGACAAAACATTGCTCTATGTGGTATTTTTTTATATTTTTTTATTGGATACTCAAATTAAAAAGAAAGTGTCCCCAATCCCTATGCTATGATGAAAGGGACCCAAGATCCAATGGATGTGCATTGTGGCATTTTGATTAAGAGGATGAAAATGTAATCATTGAAAAATCACATCAGACAACCACACTTTCCAAAAACTATGCTAATGAACTTAAATATGCATTAAAATCATAATCAAGGCATTCAAAATCATTTGAAATTCTGTTTTCATGTTTCACAATGTACATTAATTCATTCAAGGATAATGCATTTTTTTCTTCATTGATTTGAATTTTTATAAAAAAAACCCATTTTTTTTCAAAATCCAAGATTTTCACTTCCCCCTAACTTAGAATGAAACTGCCTTCAGTTTTGAAAGAGAATAGAAGAGAGAGTTATGAATTAGAAATAAATAAAGGGATAAGTGATTTGATAATATTCTATCAATGGAAGCAAGGAGTGGACTCATGAGGGTGGAATTGAAGAATAATAAAAACGGAATTACAATCACTCCACCGTTGTGTGATAAAATTCACAAGTGTTGGTGTGAATAAGTTCACACCTTGATTCAACGGTATCAACTTGATATTGAAAAGAATAAAATAATAGAATGTTAAGAAGAACTTTTATTAATAAATTATGGTGAATGAAAAACTTACATGAGAAAAATTGATGATGTGATTACAAAATGAAAGCGGGAAATTACAATTGAAAGTAAACAACATCGATAGAAAGGAAAAACATGGATTGAAAGAAAAACTTTGGTAGAAAGAAAAAACATGGATCATAATTCCCTTCACCACCATATACTTATATAGGCATATTAGGATTCTTAGGTTCACTCCCCAACAATCAATTCCATCCCCATTAATTGAGAGAGTCAAAAGGAGGGTGAGAAAATCAAGGGAAATTTGACGTTTCAAAGTTGACTAGGAAAATCGTCTAGATTCATCCCCCTTCTTGATGTGTGAATTTTTTACTGAAGATGGCTGAATATGTAGGGTTTGTAGAATGAAATATCTTCTTCCATGTTTTCTATAACATATTTAAAAAATTTGGGAAAATTGGACCAGCTTTTTGGAAGTTATGGTCGATCTAGTGGGATGATTTTATGGGTGTTCAAATATGACTCACCATTTAAATGTCAACTTCGGCTCTCTGTATCTCCATGAAAAATTTAGAATTATCTTTGGTCATAGTTGAATGAAATTATACATATATTTTTATCTTTCTATAATAAAAATTTGAGCTTCATTGGGCTTGGATTATGGGTCCCACTTTTGTTTGATGGGCCTTAGGCCCATTATGCTTTGTCCAGAAAATTTCTTCATTCATGCTGAAAAATATCAATCTTTCCTTGGGATTCATCCATCGATCCTAAAAGATAAAATGTTCCAAACAAAGTGATCAATCATATCACAAAATATTAAATTCAAAAAATTAAAGAAATGAATTCCACAAATAGATGATTGATTGGACCCAAATTTTCACTTTAAACATTAATTGCACTTGTGATTAGAAATGAAGATGAATTTATAAAATGAACTAAAATTGATGTTTATGAACTTTGAAACAAATGAATATTAATATATTTACAATGAATTTTATCCTCTTTAAATGGATAATCACACCCTCAACTTGAATTTTTCTAGTCCCGAGCAAAAGGTATCTCAAAAATATGAAATTGAATTCCATTTTTTAAAAACATTTTAAAATACATTTTCACCAAAAGAAATCATTCCAAACAATCATAAAACCTTTCAAAAATCATTTCACACAAGATAGGTTCACAAGCATATCCCAAAATCAAGCTCATTCCTTTGTTAAAATTCATCATCATATTTCATCCAATTTCAATTAAGCATGATGATGTGATGTGCATCACAAAAGACATGGGGCCCATTTTCTTATTCAAGGGGGGAAAATTGAAGTGCTAGGTGAGAATCACATTAAACCTTAATATTATTATCCAATTTTTGTTGTTTTTTTTGGTTTTTTGGTTGTTTTTTTTGTTTTTTTTAACCACAATAAATATGAAAAAACTAACTCTAGGAAATACAATTATGGAATCACAATCCCCAAGTGCTGGACACCACATATATTGTCAATTACATGATCTACAGTTGAGATATAAAGCCTAACTCTGGGTAAGACAACTATGGAGTCACGATCCCCAAGTGCCAGATGCCACACATTTGGACAAAACATTGCTTTATGTGGTAATTTTTTGATTTTTTTGTTGGATACTTAAATTAAAATGAAAGTGGACACAAACCCTATGCTATGATGAAAGGGACCCAATAACTAAAACTTATACCCAAGATTCAATGGACGTGCATTGTGTAATTTTTATTAAGAGTATGAAAATGTAAACTTTGAAAAATCACATCAGACAATCGCACTTTCCAAAAACTATGCTCATGAACTTAAACATGCATTCAAATCATAATCAAGGAATTAAAAAACATTTTAAAATCAGTTTTCATGTTTCACAATGTACATTAATTCATTCAAGGATAATGGATTTATTTTTTTATCATAAAATCCCATTTTTTTTGAAATCCAAGATTTTCACTCCCCCCAACTTAGAATGGAACTGCCCACAGTTTTGAAAGAGAAGATAAGAGAGAAAAAATAATTGGGATGAAAGAGGGGATATGTGATTTGAAAATAAATCGTGGAATAAAATCACCTGGTTTGCAGTTGAAAACCCATCAATAAGAAATTGATTACTTTGGATTCACATCACGTGTAGACTTCTCAGAGATGATTGATGGTTGGGTTTGAACTTTAGAAGGAAAGGGATTTATTTGAAATAAAAAAAATGAATCAATACCTAAATCTCAAACACAAGAAGAATTATATCATATTGGAAACCCAAAGGGGTTCCCTTGAAAGAAAAAAAAAACAAAAACACACAAAAAAAAGTGCAAAAGCCGGGTTGCCTCCCGAAAAGCGCTAATTTAAAGTCTTTATCTCGACATGGACCCCCAAACTTATCCAATACCAACTTTCAACGTCTTAAGGAACCCATTCTTCTCCACTTAAACTTTATTGAGATTGAGTCTCCCTTTTGGTTGGAAGAAAAGTTTTAAAATTAATTCAAGAAAAATTATAAAGGTCCCAGTGAATGAGCTTGTCCCATGAAAATCAAAATGTGTCCATCCAATTTCTTTTCTAATCTTGCATGATACATCAAGGAGAATTTTCACATTGTTAGACTCAAGATAGGATAAAATGGTGATAGAATATTTTTTATTATCCCCCATGACATAAGAGTTGAGAGAGGATTTATGGACCTTGAATTCGAGCTCAGGTAGGCTAACAATTTTAGAAATAGGTGGGGAATTTGAATGGAACCCAGTTTCATTTTCAAAATTTATTATCGGAATTGGTTCCCTTTGTTTAGAATTTTCAACCCCCAAATTTTCTATATGATCTCAATAATGGGTATAAAATTGAAGCTTGATATTTCTTCTAATGATTCAATTATTTTTGTTTCTAAAAAATCATCATTGGAGTAATATTAAGGACATTCAATCCATGAAGACAAATTTTCCCTTTTTGAATCCAAAAAATAAATTTTCTCCTGATTTAAAGACCCATAAACAATTTATTCATGTTCCTCAAGTCCCCAAGATTAAAAGGTTGGTTCTACAGTAAATTCAAGAGTGGATTTTGGGTAGCTAAATTCTTCTAAAAAAGTCGAGGAAGGGACAACCTGAGTGGGCATGGGTTCTTCAATTATTTCAATGTTTTTTAGTTCTACCCTTATTGATGAAACATCTGAATTTATTTTATCCATTTGATTACACAATTTTTCAAGAATTTGTTGGGGATAAAAATGGATAAGAGGTTGAACTTCATGGACTTACCTAGGATTGATATTTTTAAACATCCTTGAGAGGGTTGGGAATTTATCCTTTAAACAATTGTCATCCCATTGATTGTACATCTCACCAGGTGTGAGGTATTCCTTCAAGGGTTGATCAAAGAAATTAAAAAATATTGGTGATTCCCAATGTGGATTTCCAATTTGATTTAATCCTGAGTTTAGGTTGGGGTACTCTTCAAGATATTCCATTGGGGTAGACTGAAATTTAGATTTGATATTTTTTTTGGACACAAGGAAACAAAAAATGGAAAAGAAAAGAGAAATGGTGGTGAGAAAAGAGAACTTGGATGAGAAAAGAAGGCGAGTGTTTATGATACTTACTTGTGTCCCCAGCAATGAGGCCAAAATTTTATTGTGCTGAAATTTACCCAAGAAATATGGTAAAGGTAGTCACTTGCAGTACAACTTAGGTTATCGAATCCATAAGGACCAAAGAAGTAATATTTAGAAACACACATTCTATGGAGGTGATTTGGATATAAAGTTGTCAACTTGGATTTGAATTTATTGGATTATTAAAGGGTATTTTTAAAAGACTTAAGTTAATTCAATTTAAAAATAATGTTTTGATCCTAGGTTATCACATGGGGTGGATTGGATGAATTTCTTTTTAAATTATTTCAATGTCTTAAATTCGAGCGTTTCCTTTAACGAAATATGAACATCCCAAGATTACTCCTATAATTTTGAGTCTCCACTATCTTAAGGCTAATTACCTATACACTTGGAGGATCATATTGATGAGCGCTCCAAGTTAGAGTATCTTTTTAGCACTCAGGATGTCTATCGGTAAAATTGGTGAGTTCAAAGGAGAAGGTTATTGTTGAATGAAAATCTAAAAAATAGAATTGATTAAGAATTATTAAATAGAGAAATAACATCCAATCCATCCCTTTGCTACTCTCTTGGATAAACCCATTAGAGGTTTATCCCTTCATTGATGCTATTATATCAATGGAAGTGGGTAGTATACTCGTGAGGGTGGAATTGAAGAAGAATAAGAAAAACTGAATTACGATCACTCCACCGTTGTGTGATAAAATTCACAAGTGCTGGTGTGAATAAGTTCACACCTTGATTCAATGGTATCAACATGATATTAAAAAGAATAAAATAATATAAGATGAAGAAGAAATTTTATTAATTAATTATGGTGAATGAAAAACTTACATGAGAAAAATTTACGATGTGATTACAAAATGAAAGCGGGAAATTATAATTGAAAGTAAAAAACATTGATAGAAAGGAAAAACATGGATTGAAAGAAAAAATTCGATAGAAAGGAAAAACATGGATCCTAATTCCCTTAACCACTATCTCCTTATATAAGATTATTTGGAGTCTTAGGTTCACCCCCCAACAATAAATTCCATCCCTATTAATTTAGAGTCAAAAGGAGGGTGAGAAAATCAAGGGAAATTTGACGTTTCAAAGTTGACTGGGAAAATCGTCTAGATTCATCTCCCTTTTTGATGTGTGAATTTTTTACTAAAGATGGCTGAATCTTTAGGGGTCATAGAAGTAAAATATCTTCTTCCATGTGTTCTCTAACATTTTTAAAAAATTTGGGAAAATTGGACAATCCGTTTGGATGTTATGGTCAATCTAGTGGGATGACTTTATGAGCATTCAAATCTAGACCACCATTTAAATTTCAACTTCTACTCCCTTTATCTCGATGAAAACTTCAAAATTATATCTGGCCATAGTTGAATAAAATGATCCCTATATTTTTCTATTTCTATAGTAAAAAATTTGAGTTTCATTGGGCTTGGAGTATGGGCCTCACCTTTGTTTGATGAGCCTTAGGCCCATTATGTTTTGTCCAGAAACTTTATTCATTCATGTTGAAAAATCTTCATCTTCCCTTGGGATTCATCTATCAATCCTAAAAGATAAAATTATCTAAAAAAAGTGATAAATCATATCAAAAAATATTAAATTTAAAAAATTAAATAAATGAATTCCACAAATTTACCTGGAAAAAACGCCAAAATTTGGTTGTACCCAAATTTACCCTACATGTATAAGTGGTCGTTGAAGTACATGTAGGGATATAATCCATAGGGACCGAAGAAGAAACCCTGAGACGCTAAGATTGGATGCGAGGATTGGCTATGAAGTGGACAACTTGGTGGTTGATTTTGATTGAATAAATAATTATTTAAATTTAATAAAAATAGAAAAAACATAAATGTACTTGATCAAAAATAATTAATTAAGATGAGTAGATCCTAGGTTGTCGCTTGGGGTGGATTGGATGCATTTGTTTCTTAGAAAGTTTGAGATCACTAATTCAAGATGAATCCAAAAAACGAGATAATTCTACAATCTCATTCACCAATTTAGTTCTTACACAATTCCAAGGCTAATCACCAGTGCACTTAGAGGATCAATTTCATGATCACTCCAAGAAATTGGATCATACTAGCACTCAGAATGTGTCATCGTTAAACTTGGTGAAGACGAAGAATAAGATAACTCATCGAATGGAAATCTTAAAATAACAAACATATTTAAAAATTAAAGTACATGAAATAACATCCAATCCACAAACTTTTTACCCCATTGGATCAACCCATGAGAGGTTTATTCCCCCATTGATGCTATTTTATCAATGTAAGCCGGAATCAGACTTACGAGCATGAAATTGAAGAAGAAAAACATTAAAAAAATGAACACTCCACCGTTGTGTGAGGAGTTCACAAGTACTGGTGTGAATAAATTCACACCTTGATTCAAGGGTATCAACATGTTAATGGAAATGAAATTAAATTAAGAAGAATAAAAATAACTTTTATTAAGAAACTAATGTGATATGAAAAACTTATATTATAGAAATTGAAGAAGCGATTACAAAATGAAAGCAAGAAAATACAATTGAATGAAAAACTTGCACACCACCATTCCCTTCACCACCGGCTCATTATATAGTCATATGAGGAGGCTAGGGTCTATAAATCATCAATAAATCCCTTCCCCAAAAATTAAGAGAGTCAAAAGGGGGGATGAGAAATAAATAAAATTGGTCATTTCAAAGTTGACCACAAAAATAGGACCAGATTCATCCCCCCTCTTAGAGTATGAATTTGTAACCAAATATGGCCGAATATGAAGTGGTTATTGAAGAAAAATATATTCTTCCAGGTTTCCTCTATAATATTTCAAAATTTCAAGTCATTTTGTTCAGCCGTATGATTGAAATAGTGGGAGGAATTTATGGGCGTTCAGGTATGGCCCACCATTTAAATGTCAACTTCAGTTCCCTTTATATCTATGAAAACTTCAGAATTAGCTTCGGACACATTTTAATGAAATAATAATCACATTTTTATATTTCTATAGTTAAAATTTGAGCTTCATTGGGCTTGAATTGTGTACCGAACATTTGTTTGATGGGCCTTATGCCCATTATGCTTTGTCCAGAAAATTTCTGCATTAATACCCAAAAATATCCATCTTCCCTTAGGATTCATCCATCGATCCTAAAATATAAAATGTTCTAAAAAAAGTGATCAATCATAACCAAAAATATTAAATTCAAAAAATTAAAGAAATGAATTCTAAAAATAGATGATTTATTGGGTCCAAATTTTCACTTTAAACATGAATTGCACTTATGATGTGAAATGAAGTTCAATTTATAAAATAAACAAAAATTTTTGTTTATGGACTTTAAAACACATGAATATTAAGATATTAACAATTAATATTATCCTATTTCAATGACTAATCAGTATAGTCTCCCAACAAGTACCTCCTCTACACCCTCATTGCTAGTCGATAGCCTCTGGTGTACGTGGAGTCGTGCTTGAGGCCTAGTGACCAACCGGATCGGTGCACCATTTAAGTGAAATTCAGGTCAGGATGCTACAATATGATGCTATATGGGTGATAGTGGATAATTTGAAGAAATCATACCACTTTATAGCAATCATGGGGTCGAGCTCAGTGGAGGTTTTGTCAAGGCATTATCTGGAGGAGGTGGTGCGACTCCATGGAGTCCCAAGGATGATCATCTCAGATCAAGATCCTTATTTTACCTACTAGGAATGGAGAGGTTTAAAACATGATTTTTGATCTCAGTTATGTGTTATCACTACTTTTCATTCACAGACAGATGGTCAGACAGAGCGGACCATCCAAAATTTTAAAGACATGTTGTGCTATTGTGTTCTGTATTTTGGACGTTCGTGGATGAGGCACCTACCCTTGGTTGAGTTTTCTTACAAAAATATTTTCCACTTCACTATTGACATGACTTCATTTAAATCTTTGTATAACTGACCTTGGAGTTCTCTGTTGTGTTGGACTGGGGTTGGAGTGGCAGTAATTCTCAGGTCGAAACTAGTGCAGAATACGACAAAGATGGTACAGGTAATTCGTGAGAGGATGAAGACAACACATGATCATCAGAAATCCTATGTAGATCATAGGAGTAGGCCTTTGTAATTCGAAATTGGAGATCATATGTTATTGAAGGTGACTCCTTGTCATAAGAAGTGAAGGTTTCGTCACGAGAGTCAGCTTTCTCCCCAGTTTGTTGGTATTTTCGAGGTGTAAAGTCGTGTTGGAGTCATGGAATATCAGATATAACTTCCCCCATAGATGAGTCAGATATACAATGTTTTCATGCATCACATCTCCATCATTATATTCATGATGATTCTCATGTCATCGATTGGGGCGAGATCGATTTTGATGATGATGTGACCTTTGAGGAGTGACCTCTGGAGATCCAAGACTATTTGGAGAAGGTGTTGTGTGGGTGTTCTATTCCCTTGGTTTGTGTCTTGTGGTGGAAAATGGCATGGAGGAGAGTACCTAGGAACATGAGTCAGAGATACACACTCAGTACCCCAATCTGTTTGATGTTGATCTCTTCTCTTCTAACATTGTTCTCTTGTAGATGTTGACCTTTTTGGTTTATGTGCTAGTTTCCTATTGTTGCTCGTTGCGGCTTTACTCTTGTTTGATTTGTACCTCCCCCAGGAGAGTGTTTAGGAGCTGATTGTAGTTGTTGTGTGGTTTTTCACTTGTTTCCTCTAATTAGGTGGTTGATCTCCTAAGATAACGAGATCTTTTAGAGGTATATCGTAGGGTGGTTGTTTGGACGACCCCTTTTTGTTTTCTCTCTAAGTTTGGTTTTGGATTCTCATGGATTATAATTTTTTGAGAGATATTTAATATAAGGGCCCAGTTCCATGTAGATTGACCCTTTCTATGTTTTCGAAGCTTGTGGTGCTCGAAGTCCTAGAGTGAGTCTAGAGGGATTCAGCTGCTAAATAATGGAAATAGGGAGATTACACACCATGTGAGTTTCACAGCTTGTGTAAGTACGGTTCATAGGATGTTATATGACATGTATTAATTTGAGGTTAAATTCCTCGTGGCGACATGTTGTTCAAAAAAAATTGAAAACTCGACATTTACATGATGCGTAAGCTTTACACGCTGTGTAAAACCCCTGTGCAACATGGTTATAAAAGGTTCAATGGCTCGGGTTTTATCAAACCGTATGACCAGCGACATCTCCTGATTCCAGGAAATCCAACAGGACTCCCTTTAGTTTTTTGGTATTCCTTTGATGGGGATTGATCCTTGGCTTCTTGTCTTCAATCCATGGTGACCCAAGGTGCATTCTTTCATGGTTTTCTAGTGGGTTCTCCCTGAATGGTCTCATTTTCCCCCATTTCTTCTCACCATGTGATGATGAATCATCACCATGTTTCTAATGGAGTTTTTATTGGTTATTTGTTGGTACAGTTTTGTTGTGACGTCCTTGGATGGATGAAGCTTCTTGCAGGAGAGGTGATTGGGATCCACAACATTGGTCCGTTCTTGTGTGAAGAACATTAACACCTTTGAGGTAGTGGATTCATTGTTTCTCTATTTATTTATGTGAAATCATAAATTGAGCATAGTTTATCCCTTTGGATGACAATGAAATTAACCTAATAGTAATTTAACCGGATTCATAAAGAATTGGTTGGCGATCACATGTTGACATGCTTTGTACCTTGATAACAGTTTGCCTCTTGATTTTCTAAATAGTGTGATATCTATGCTATGATTTGTTAACATGTTATTATGCTTGGAGTAACATGTTGAAATTAACAAAGATCATAAATATGAAATTGATTTATAATTAATTTTCTTAAGAGTAATTAAAGAAGATACATGTTTGTAATCTAGTATTTGTTGTAATTTTATGGTGATCAAATTGATGCAATGCACATTTATAATTGAATATTATCATCCATGTAATTAATGGAATTGATAAATAATGTAAAGAATTTTTATTCTTATTGATATTAATGAATTTCATGTTAATAAATCATAATTCCACAAGTTTTTTGAAACCGGAATGTATGCTTGGAAACATGTTAAAATGAATTGTTTAATTAATTTAGTGGCTTATTATAGCCTGATGTCTTAAGTTACCCATAGTTGGAACCCGTGATTAATGAATCAATTAAATTCAAGATGGGATAAAAATCAGTTGTGTGATAAAGATAATTGCAAGGTTTTGAGTTTCTTGTCTTCTTGATAAGGTCGAGTTCCTGGATTTTGGAGTTCTGAGAGCTTGTTTATGTGTGAAAAATAGATGCCTTGTTTTTAGAGCCTAGACCACCCTATTGGCTATGTTTGTTTGTTTCCTGATGCTTTTGTGATGTGAGTCTCTGATGGATGAGCTTGGAATGACGGATGTGATATGGGTCGGGGAGGCCTAGATAAGATGTGAGCATGGGATGGCTGAGCCTGGGATGGATGACGTGATATGGGGAGGGGAGACCCAAATGATGTGGTAGTAGTTGATGAACATGATAGCGAGATGCATCAGGATATGCATGTGAGTGTCAGGAATGACACTAGAGATGATGGAACAAGATGGATATGGACTTACCCATTAATCTGTTGCCGAGATAGGGGATTATTGTTTATGAATATGTTTAATGGTCTATGGTCAGAGTGCTTGTTTTATTTGAATTCTTTTTCCCACTACTTGAGGTAGCTGGTTATGATTGGTTGCATGTTTCCTCTTGGTGGTAGATTAGGATGGTTTTCCTAGATCATTAGGATTATGGATCGATGTTAATAATGAATAAATAATTCTTAACCCATGGAGTTGGTGTTGATGGAATAAAAAATGAAAAAAAGATGTTAATCTTGATAAATTGAGGACTCCGTTTGCATTATGGTTGGTGGGCATAGACTTTACTCTGATGATTAATGTAATATAATGTGTTATAATGATAAAGTTTAATTAATGGATAATGAATTAATTAACGAAAAGTGAATTGTTCAATAGAAAGAAGTAATTTAATGTAGCTCTTTAAATGCTTGATTGCTTAAAGGACATTTGGTCTTAGCATTTCCAACAGGGAGTCCAAGAGACGTTAGCTACATTTAAGTTTAACACTAGGTTATTTCCATGGTTTGGTTGTGTGATATGTTATATCTCGTATATTATGTGATTTCATATGCTTCCTGACCCATGTATGTTAGGGAAATTGACACCGAATGAACTTTGGGAGGGTGTTTTCTTTAACATCCCGATAGGAGGATGGATGAATGACTACCCCCTCTGGTCCAACTATCTTCTCTTGGTAGTTACTCGTGTTGGTACGCACAACAGTTTGTTTTCCTATATATGTGTATAGAGGGTTGTAATGGCTTGTGATTATTTCACACACATGTATCTCTATATATACTACCCAAGGATTATTATAGGTTTAACTTGTATAGGCTATGATGGCATGAGGTACTTACTCAGTGTATGGGCTGTAATGGATTGAGGTATAATACCTAATGTATGATACATGTCATACAGGCTATAGTGGCTCTCATAAACTAATAGGTTACTTTATGTGGATATGTGGATGGGATGATGAGATGATGTGATGCATGAGGTGCATGTTGTGATGCATTTCTCTGGTGTCTTCGGCCTGAACTATTTTGGAGAGAGATTGTCAGGACATGCGATGCTGGGGCAGAGTGACAAACCAGTGGGGAAGCAGGAGCGGGGTACTCTTGATGTTTCATTGCTATATTATATGCTCTTGTGTATGTGATACTTGGTGAAAGTTAGCCCTGGTGAGGATGTGAACTTATTATACCTATTTAGGTGATGAGTTAGTTTCACTATTATTTACTATGATTTGACATGTTTCTTTATCTTTTACACGAGAGGCTCCAGGGTGTATCCTATTGAGTATACTGTTATTCTCACCCTACACATATATGAATTGTTTTTAGGTCAGACGAATTAGGTTGGAGATCAGGCCGGATATTACTAGTTCGTGGTTTTACAGGAGCTATTTGGGTTCGTGGTCGCTGCCATCTTTATCTTTTGGTACTTATAGTTTCCTGTTAGCTGTTATGGTATTGTATGGCATTACATGTTTGCACTTGGGATTTCTTTATATATATATGTCGGAGTAGGTGTTGATTGGTGTATCATTCTTATATCTCTATTTTTCATGTTCTTTTATAGGGTAATGTCTCCCATATGTATTCTTATTATACCCTTGGTGCTAGTCGCCAACTTGGGGCCTACTAAAGGTGGGACTCGGGCAGTCAATATCTCTCTCCCCTCCTTGCTGTATCTTTTTGGGGAGTGAGTTATGACATGATTGATATGATCAGGGTTTAAATAATGATTAAGTATATGATATTTAGATTATGTAAAATGTTTACATAATAAAAATTGAATTATAAATTGTTTATAATTCATAAAATATCATATATTTGAAAAATAAGGGACATATAATTATAAATATGAAAGTGTTCATATTTGAATGAATATAAAGGGTTTATATTCAAGTTTAAGGAATGTCTATAATATAAATCTAAAATTATAAATTGTTCATAATTATCTTTTATTTATGAATTATTCATAAATGTTTATCTCATGTTTAAATATTTGAATTGTTCATTTATTTAAAAGTTATTCCATGTTTTATTCATAGTTTTAAATTGTTTATATTATGAATGGTTGTATGCCAAAATTTGTATGATAAATTACTTCTAGGATAGATCCTTGAATTTTTATGCTAGGATTGACACCACAATGAATTTAGTTTTTCATCTAACTTGACCTCAATTTTTAATTGACGTTATCATCTTAAATTTAGTTTTTAAATATAGTTTGTGCATATTAGGTGTTAGAGTTATGATGAATTTGGGTCTCTCTTAAGTAAAGTATCCCCAGGTAGAGGGACTTGGGGTCAGACTACCTACCCACCTATAGGCTTATGCCTTGTCTAGGATGGTGAATATTGTTGACTATTTGTTACTTTAGACTTACTTATGTGGATAACTCTATGCCTTTACATGATTTTTTATGTAACTTATGCATATGATACATATGAATATGTATTAATATGTTTGGACTTTAATTTTGGGCGATTAACACAAATTTTTGGTTTGCGTAAAGGGTTACACATCAATATGGTCTGAACATATTGATATGGTGGAAGGAACATGATTTAAAACTAAATTACTAGAAGCATGCATACATAAAGGGAAATAACAAGAGATAATATGGTGATATTGAATCCCATTCAAATACTAAGTGTGAGATTTCTTCCAAAGTGACACTTGTTAAGACCTCGATCATCCAACCAGGTAGGACATGCCAAAGCTAGGTACCCATGGATTATCTTGTGTAAGGCATTCAAGGATAGGTGACACTGGAACGCCCTTGTGTAGGTCACGACAAAGATGAGTTCCCCTAGATTTCCCCTCGTTAGTTTGTTCTTGGTGCTTTTTTTTGGGTTACACTAGCTGGGAGACCCTAATGAGATTAGGTTACCTGAGGAATAGAGTTTAGTTTATCCATATGATGGATTGGACATCGAGTTGTTCGGTCAACTATCCAAGAGTCATATATGATTTGATTGGGATGATGTTGTACCAAGAGAAGTTCAAAATTAATAAATAAAGGATAACACCAATCTTAAGTTAAATCACTTTCTGCTACATTTTACTTCGATTTTATCACATGCTTGCATTATATCACTGAATCTTTTATAGTATCGATTTATTTTATTGTTTTTATTTTTAAAAGAAAATTCACCCTACTCTTGGCATCATTCTTTGGCAAACTAGTATTAAATGAGACCTTTTTATTTATTTTAAAATCCTAGTTTTTTTGTTCAAAAATTGGTTTTGATTTTCAAAACCCTAATTGATTTCAAAGTTCGTCCTTTTTATGGCATATTATTCACATGATCCTATCTTTGATGAAACCACTTATTCCTATTAGAATAATAGAATGTCTAATTTTCTTAGAAACATTAATTATATTGTCTAGAAAATGGTTATGCATGAATATATACCTAATAAATAACCAGAAGATAAATGGAGTCCTCAAGATATTACTGCTTTTGAATTTAATGGAAAAGTTATGAATGTCTTACATTGTGGCCTTGATTGTAATGAGTTTAATTGCGTTTCTTCTTGTAAAATGGCTTATGAAATATGAAAATTACGTGAAGTCATACATGATGGTACGAATAAAGTTAGACACTAGATCGGATATTCACTATCAAGATATTGAAAGTTTTTTCATGCATCCAAATGAATCTATTACTATAATGTTTGAAAGATTTACTGACATTTGCAATAGTAGAAAATATCTAGGTGATGATTTGTTCATAGAAACATCTGTGAGGTAAATACCATGGGTTTTACCTATTTTATGGGCTCTCAAAGTCACAGAAATCCAAGAATTCAAGGATGTAAAGAAAATGGCAGTCGAAGAGCTCATTGGATCACTCATGATATATGAATATGAAATGCCAAGACATAAAGGAAGCAATGAAAGTCATTAAAATGAAAAAGAACATAGTTTTTAAAGGTATTAAAGATGAGGATTCTTTCGAAGGTGAAACCGATGGAGAAAGTGAACTTGAGAAACTTGAAAAAATGGTGAACAAACTTCTAAAGAAGAATAAATCATCGTGACATGCCAAAAAGTAAGATCTAATTGAAGTACCATAAGTGATGTATGACAAATGCAACAAAAATAACCATATTAGATTGAAATGTTTGATCTACAAAACGAAGTTAAAAGATAAGAAAGGTAATAAATCTTTGAAAGTTTCAACTTTGAGTGATTCAACCTTCTCAAGTGACTCAAGTCTCAAATGTCCCATGGAACATCTCAAGAGAGATGATGATTCTAGTTCTCCTATCTCTCTCTCTCCTAAATCCTCTTCTTCTTGCTCTTCTTCTTCTCCATGAGCCCTGAGCTATGAAGAACTAGAATATGCTCATGATAAAATTGAAAATGGTATTTGTGAACTTCATTCTTTATAGAAAGTTCTCAACAAAAAATATAAATAAATTCTTAATGAGAAAAATAAAGTTTTAAATGAAAAATATCTTCCTTTAAAAGAAAAAGATTATTTGGTTTTGAAATTAAAAAATCAATCAGATGATGTTTTCAAATCTGAAATCAAGGATCTCAAAATCTCTCTTTCTAAATTCACTCAAGGTGAAAAAAATCTTAACACGATATTTGATTATCAATGTGAAAAAATAAATAATAATGATTTTGATTTTTCAAATAACGTGAGCTATTCGAAAAATAAAACTTTTGTGAAGGGTGTTTCTTAAAATAAGTTTTGTAATTATTGTGTAAAATATGAGAATTTAATTTACGAATGTGATTAAAAAAATTCTAGATATGATAGACCTAAGTATATCCATCTTTCTAATAATCTTATTCAAAAATATAAACAAGTTTGAGTTCTCAAATCACTTTTAGTCAATCTTAGCAGATCTAAAATTGTTCACCATCTCAATTTTTTTCCTCACACCATCAAACCCAAAATTTGTGTACCAAAAGACACTCTCTTTTGAAATCTTACTGAAAGAGGTATGCCCTAAATCCTTGTGTGTGTGTGTGTGTGTATTATATGAAAATTATGATTCATATGCATGATATATTGATCCATGCAACTAAAATGATAAACTATTATCATTTATCATTCTCCCATATTAGCTATCATTTACTATACGGTTTCATTTGATGAAACGTTTGGGAGGACTTACATTCATGTATATGATACATGAACCATTCCTGAAATTTACTCATGTTTTATGTATGCATGAGTAAATGTGACTACCCAAGGAGTGTCTTTATGGCTTATATTAACCACTGTCATACGATGGAAAGAGGTGTGTGTGTGTGTTTGCATGATGTTGCTTGGCCAAGACTCTTCCCCACATGTAGCTCTTCTTCTCCCACCCCATGCATGTCATGAGATGCTATCACATCATTGGAGATGGAGAATCTCGCACATGCGATGTGTGATTCAGTTAGCATGTGGATACACTGCGTTGTCTTCCAATCTAAAAAAAAGTGATGAATGTAATACATCTTTCTTGGTCTTTTATTTTATTGTTGAAGTGATATAGGGGAATGTCCCTCTCATAGTGATTTGCTTGATTTATGGAATTTTCTTGGACATGACCTTCTTTATTATAACTGGACTTTACATGTGACATGATTTAATTCATGGCCTGATGTAAGTGATAAATGAACTATATTAAATGGGTCCAATGCACCTTGAACGATTTCAGTTTCCTTTTTGTGGAATGTTGGGCTAAGGGATCACAGGGAAAATAGATTACATGTACTGATTATGACTGAGGTACCTAAAGTAGGGTTGTTTTCCATGGCATGTCACAACCCCTTGGTCGAGGATTGTTGACATGACATCCACATCTCTTGGGTTGTTGGACATGACATTCCACGCCCCCTTGAATAGGAGGTTGGGTATGTCCCACCTCGCCACTGACCGTGATACTCAGCATGACCCGTCTTCCCTTGTTTTTGATACTGAACATGGTGACCTACATTAAACATGATCCTTGGGCATGACTACCATTACTCATTATTGTGGGACTATATTTATTATTAGTATTAGTATTATGTACGAACGCCTGAGTTACATCCCGAGTCATGGCTAATACTATGTATCCATATATATGGCTAAAAGTGTCACTATGCCTATAGTGTATACATATATATATATATATATATGTGTGTGTGTGTATATATATATATACTTAGAGACATTTCTCGCTTAGGATGAAGTAGTTATAGTCGGCCAGGTGTCTTTGAGGAACCTGAGCCGACCGATTTACATTTATTTTTTTTACAGCACAACTTTACCTTTGATATACATGCACACTACTTTATTATATATGCACGGATTGAATTATTCATTTAACACCATTTATGGTGGCTTACTGAGTATATCTCACACCCTATTTGGGTCGCTATTGCATCGGGGTACCCAAGTAGACCTCATGTTTACAGGATCAAGTTCCTGGATTGAACTTGCTTGTTGTTACCCTTCTTGGCTAGGTTGAAGTATGTGAGCAGAGGACCAAGCTGGTGCTTGTGATAATATTGTAGATAACTACAATGTCTTTTATTTATTTCCTTTGTTAGTCATACTTTGTATTGTACACATGTTGTATGTTTATTTGTATTTTGTATCAAGTTCATATATGATGCATTCATTCATTTATTTTTGCTTGTCGATTTATTATATTTCATTGAATTTACTTATTATTGCTTCCACTGTATTTATTATTGAACCAAAGGGTATATTTTCCCTAAAATACCTCCTTTACACCCTCATTGTTAGTCGGTAGCCTCTGGAATACAGGGAGGTGTTCTTGAGTCCTAGTGATCAACTGGCTCGGGGCACCATTTAAGTGACATTCAGGTCAGGATGCTACACTATGATGCTATATGGGTGATAGTGGATCATTTGATTAAATCAACCCAATTTATAATAATCAGGGAGTTGAGATCAGTTGATGTTTTGTCGAGGAATTATCTGGAGAAGGTTGTGCAACTCCACAGAGTCCCAAAAATGATCATCTCAGATCTAGATCTTCATTTTACCTCCTGGGAATGGAGAGGTCTCCAACATGCTTTTGGATCTCAATTATGTGTTAACACTACTTTTCATCCGCAAACAGATGATCAGAAATAGCGGACCATCCAGAGTCTTAAAGACATGTTGCGCTCTTGTGTTCTATATTTTGGAGGTTTGTGGATGAGGGACCTGCCCTTGGTTGAGTTTTCTTACAATAATAGTTTCCACACCACTATTGGCACGATGTCATTTAAATCTTTGTATGACTAGCCATGTAGTTCTTGGTTGTGATGGAATGAGGTCATAGAGGATGTAATTCTTAGGTCGAAACTAGTGCAGAATACAACAAAGATGGTACAGGTAATTTGTGAGAGGATGAAGACAACATGGGGTCATAATAAATCCTATGTCGATCATAAGAGGAGGCCTCTAGAGTTCAAAGTTGGAGATCATATGTTCTTTAAGGTGACTCATTGTCATAAGAAATGAAGGTTTGGTCATGGGAATAATCTTTATGCCCAGTTTTTTGGGATTTTCGAGGTATTGGATCATGTTGGAGTCTTGGCGTATCAGATAGCACTATGCCCACAGATGAGCTGGATACACGATGTTTTTCATGCATCACAGCTCCATTGTTATCTTCATGATGATTCTCATGTCATCAATTGGGGAAAGATCGATGTTGATGATGAGGCGATCTTTGAGGAGCGGCCTATGGAGATCCAAGACTGTTAGGAGAAGGTGTTGTGCGGGTGTGTTATTGCCTTGGTTCGTGTCTTATAGTGGCACAATGGCATGGAGGAGAGTACCTAGGAATGTGAGTTATAGATGCGCACTCAGTACCTCGAGTTGTTTGATGTTTATCTCTTATATTCTAATGTTGTTCTCTTGTAGATGTTGACCTTTCTGGTTTATGTGTTGGTTTCCTCTTGTTTCTTGTTGTGGCTTTACTCTCATTTGAGAGGTACCTCCCCCGGGAGAGTGTTTTGGAGCTGATTGTAGTTGTTTCTTGGTTTTTCACCTATTTTCTCTGATGAGGTGGTTGATCTCTTGAGATGGCGACATCTTTGAGAGGTATATCGCAGAGTGGCTATTTAGATGACCCCTTTTTTTTTCTCTCTGAGTTTGGTTTTGGATTCTCAATTATGAGAATTGTTTGAATGATATTTAATATAAGGGCCCAGATCCATGTAGATCGACCCTTTGTATGTTTTCGAAGCTTGTGGTGCTTGGAGGCCTAGAGTGAGTTTGGAGGGGTTTACCTGCTAAATGATGGAAACATGGAGATTACATGACGTGTGAGTTTCATGGCTTGTATAAGGCTGGTTCACATGATGTAACATGAAATGTATTAATTTGAGGTTAAATTCCTCATGGCGACGTATTGTTCAAAAACAGTTGAAAACTTGACATTTACACGACGTGTAATCTTTACACATCGTGTAAAACCCCTATACATCATGGTTATAAAAGGTGCATTGGCTCGAGATTTCTCAAACCCTATAACCAGCTATGTCTCCTGATTCCAGGCAATCCAACATCCCTACCGTCATCATTTTGGGATTCTTTTGACGGGGATTGATCCTTGGCTTCCCGTCTTCGATCTTTGGTGACCCAAGGTGCATTATTTCTTAGTTTTCTAATGGGTTCTCC
This sequence comes from Viscum album, assembly GCA_963277665.1. Taxonomy (NCBI): domain Eukaryota; kingdom Viridiplantae; phylum Streptophyta; class Magnoliopsida; order Santalales; family Viscaceae; genus Viscum; species Viscum album. The sequence goes on from OY728137.1 coordinate 129,770,865, forward strand.
CTAAATGGTCTCATTTCCCACCATTTGTTCTTTCCACGTGATGAAGAATCATCACCATGTTTCTAATGGAGTTTTTCTTGGTTATTTTTTGGTGCAGTGGTGCCACGAAATCCTTGGAGGGATGCATCTTCTTACAGGAGAGGTGATTGGGATCCACAATGTTGGTCTGTTCTTGTGTGAAAAACGTTGACACCTTTGAGGCAGTTGATTCATGGTTTCTCTATTTATTTATGTGAAATCATAAATTGTGCATAGTTTATCCCTTTGTATGAAAATGAAATTAACCTAATAATGATTTAATCAGATTAATAAAGAATTTTTTGGTGATCACATGTTGATATGCTTTGTACCTTGATAGTGGTTTTCCTCTTGATTTTCTAAATAGTGTGATATCTATGTTATGATTTTTTAGCATGTTACTATGCTTGGAGTAATATTTTGAAATTATTAAAGAGTGTAAAAATGTATTTTATTGATAATTAATTGTCTTAAGAGTAATTAAAGAAGATACATGTTTGTAATCTAGTATTTTTTGTAATTTGATGGTGATAAAATTGATTCAATGCACATTTGTAATTGAAGATGAACTTTCATGTAATTAATGTAATTGATAAAAAATTTGAAGCATGTTTATGCTTATTGATAATAATTAAAGAAATGTTAATAAATCAGAATTCCACAAGTTTGATGAAACTGGAATGTATGCTTGGAAACATTTTTAAATCAATTGTTTAATTAATTTAGTGGTTTGTTATAGTCTGATGCATTAGGTTTCCCATATTTGGAACCCATGATTAATGAATCGATTAAATTCAAGATGGGATAAAAATTGGTTGCGTGATAAAGATAATTGCTAGGGTTTGAGTTGCCCGTCTTCTTAATAAGGTCAAGTTCCTAGAGTTTGGAGTTGTGAGAGATTGTTTATGTGTGAAAGCTATATGCATTGTTTTTAGAGCCTAGATCACCCTATTGAATATATTTGTTTGTTTATTCCTGATTTTGTGATGTGAGTCTGTGATGGATGAGCCTGGGATGAATGATGTGATATGGGTCGAGGAGGCCTAGATGCGATGTGAGTATGGGATGACTGAGCATGGGATGGATGACGTGATATGGGGAGGGGAGGCCCAAATGATGTGGCAGCATTTGACGCATGTGATGGAGAGATGCATCGGGATATGCATGTGAGTGTCAGGAATGACACCAGAGATGATGGAACATGCTGAATATGGACTTACCCGTTAATGCGTTGTTGAGAGCTTGGATGCTTGTTCATAAATATGTTTAATGGCCAATGGTCAGAGTGCTTGTTTTATCTCCATTATTTTCCCCACTACTTGAGGCAGCTCGGTATGCTTGGTTGCATGTTTCTTCTTGGTGGTAGATTAGTATGGTTTTCCTAGATCATTTGGATTATGGAATGATGTTAATAATGAATAAATAATTCTTAACCCATGGGGTTGGTGTTGATTGAATAAAAAATGAAAAAAGATATTAATCTTGATAAATTGTGGACTCAGTTTGTATTATGCTCGGTGGGCATAAACTCTAATATGATGATTAATGTAATATAATGGGTTATAATGATAAAGGTTAATTAATGGCTAATGAATTAAATAAGGAAAAGTGAATTGTTCAATGGAATGAAGTAATTTAATGTAGCTCTTTAAATGCTTCATTTCTTATTGGATATTTGGTCTTAGCATTTCCAACCAGGATTCCCAGTGACGTTAGCTACAGTTCAATTTAAGACTAGGTTATTTCCATGGTGTCGGTGTGAGATATGTTATATCTTGTATATTATGCTCTTTCATACGTTGCCTCACCCATGTCGGTTAGGGAAACTGACACCCAATGAACTTTGGGAGGGTGTTTTTTCCAACATCCCGATGGGAGGATGGATGACTGACTACCCCCTTTGGTCTCACTATCTTCTCTTAGTAGTTACTTGTGTTGGTACACACAACAGTTCATTTTCTTATATATGCATGTAGAGGGTTGTAATGTCTTGTGGTTATTTCACACACATGCATCTTTGGATATACTACCCAAGGATTATTATAGGTGTAACTTGTATAGGTTGTGATGGCTTGAGGTACTTGGTGTATGGGCTGTAATGGCTTGAGGTATAATACCCGATATATGATACATTTCATACAGGATATGGTGGATCCTAGAAACTACTTGGTTACTTTATATGAATATGTGGATGGGATGATGAGATGATGTGATGCATGAGTTTCATGTTGTGATGCCTTTCTTGGGTGTCTTCGACCTGACCTGTTTTGGAGAGATATTGTTAGGACGTACAATGTTGGGGAAAAACAAAAAACCAGTGGGGAAATAGGAGCGAAGTACCCTTGATGTTTCATTTTTATATTATATGATCATTTTTATAAGATACTTGGTGAGATTTATCCGTGGTGAGGATGTGAACTTATTATACATGTTTAGGTGATGAGTTAGTTTCACTATTGTTCATTGTGATTTGACATGTTTCTTTATCTTTTTCACAAGAGGCTCCAGGGTGTATCCTATTAATTATACTATTATACTCACCCTACGCATATATAAACTATTTTTTATATCAGTCATAGTAGGTTGGAGATCGTTCTGGATATTACTAGCTCGTGGTTTTACAAGAGCTATTTGGGTTCGTGGTCGCTGCCATCTTTATCTTTTGGTACTTATAGTTTCCTTTTAACTGTTATGGTATTGTATGACATTTCATGTTTGTACTTGGGATTTATATATATATCGGAGTAGGTCTTGATTGGTGTATCATTCTTATCTCTCTCTTTTTCGTGTTCTTTTATAGGGTAACACCTCCCATATGTATTCTTATTATACCTTTGGTGGTAGTCACCAACCTGGGGCCTACTGGAGGCAAGACTCAGGCAGTCAATATCTCTCTCCCCTCATTGCAGTATCTTTGTGGGGAATGGGTTATGACATAATTAATATGATCAAAGTTTAAAATAATGATTAAGTATATGATATTTAGATTATGTAAAATGTTTACATAATAAAAATTGAATTATAAATTGTTTATAATTCATAAAATATCATATATTTGGAAAAGAAGGGTCATATAATGATAAATATGAAAGTTTTCATATTTGAATGAATATAAAGGGTTTATATTCATGTTTAGGGAATGTCTATAATATAAAGATAAAATTATAAAATGTTCATAATTATGTTTTATTTATGAATTGTTCATAAATGTTTATCTCATGTTTAAATATTTGATTTGTTCATTTATTTAAAAGTTATTCCATATTTTATTCATAGTTTTAAATTTTTTATATTATGAATGGTTGTATTCCAAAGTTTATATGATAAATTTCTTCTTGGATAGATCCTTGAATTTTCATGCTAGGATTAACACCATAATGAATGTAGTTTTTCATTTAAATTGACCTCGATTTTTAATTGAAGTTATCATCTTAAATTCAGTTTTTGAATATAGTTTGTGCATATTAGGTGTAAAATCCCGTGTTTTTGAACCGGGTTAAAATACGAATGTTTTCAAAAAAAAAATTCGGTTTATCAATGGGTCAGTTTTTTTTAAACCGAGCTTTGGAATTTAATTTCGAGTGTTGGAACACCTAAAGGTGTTGTTTTTGGACTTGCGTAATTAACCTATAATTTTAGCGGGTGTCCCGATGAGTCTCGGGAGCACCGAATTTGGAAAAATCCACTTTAATAGATATGTGCATTCAACACACAGTTGCGGTCCAACCCATGAAGTTTATCCTGTTTAATAAATTATTTAATTAAATTAAGTAAGTTTATATGAGAGATTGTGATTAATCAAAATAAAGTTTTAATAATAATAATAATGAAGTTATTATTATTATTTCGGTTCTTTAGTTAAATGAATGATAAAGAATTAATTAAATGGCGGTTGAAGAAATTAATGTGGATTTTGGATTTACTGAAGAACCGTTTTAATTAAATAAAGAGTTTCAAAATTATTAAAGGACCATTTATTATTAAATGGAGGAATGTCCTAATAATAATGTTATTATAATTATTATGGTATCATAAATTATTTTAATGCTTTGATATTTTAATTGCATGTTAAATGAGTGTATCATTTATGAAAATTTAATGTGGCTTTTGAGATTCTCAAAGAAACATTTAATAAAATGAGGAGTTTTAGATTTAATGAAGCATTGTTAATAAGTATTGGTGTTGGGTTTATCAAAAGTTTGAAAAATAATAATAATGAGGTTATTATTATTTTAGTTTTATGAATGTAATAATTATTATAATTATGGAAATTAAATTAGGGGTTAGGGGTTAGAGTTTTTATCATATTAATGATATTGTAATAAATTAGGAGTTTCATAATTAAATATGAAATGTTTATTAAGAGAATAATGAATGGAGAAGAGTTTTTAATTAAATGGGGTGTAACATTTATGTAAAAATATTTTAATTGTACGTTTAATGAGGTGTAATAGTTATGTGAAATTAATGAGGCTTTTGAGTATCTCAAAGCAACGTCTAATTAAATAAGAAGTTTCGTAATTAATAAAGAAGTGTTTTTATTTAATAAGAGGTGTTGAGTTTTATCTAAGGTCGAATAATAAGAATAATAATAATGCGATTATTATTATTATGGTTTTATGAGGAGTTGTTATTATTATTATGAATAATAATAATATTAGATTTTTTGGGGGTTTCATTTAATTAAATTAAAGGTCAATAATAATTTAATTAATCGCTACGAAGAAGAGGTTTATATTTAATTAATTTTTGTTGAGATAATTAATTAAATAACGATGAGTTGGAGTTTTTAAATTTAATTAAATTGTGTTTAGAGAATTTAATTAAAAAAACATAAAGTGGGGAATTTATTTAATTAAATTTTGTGAATGAATTTAATTAAATAATGTGTAGATAAGGAGTTGGGCGTTATCAAAGTAGGGTAATTTTAAATGGTAATATTAAATGAGGAATAAATGTGGAGTTGGGTTCAATTTAATTAAACCATTTTAAATGCAGATATCAGGTTGTGCACGGTTAGTCAAATAGTGCGGGTTAACTGTGTGGTTACCCAAGTTTTAAAATGATTTATTTTTTATTTTATTTTAAATAAAAGAAATATTTAATAATAATAATAATTATATTATTATTATTATTGTATTAATTTGATTGGATAATTAATGGGGGTTTTCAGAATTAATTGTGAAACATTTATTTAAATAGACTATTAGTTTATCTTAGAGATAATTGATATTTGGGGGAGAGAACATGAGGGTGGCACACCACCATACGGGAGGAACAACAAAAATACATGAGGCCCCTCCTTTGAGGTGTGCTACACCCCCCTCGCCAGCTCCTCATCGTGCGATCGAATCCTCCCAGTGTCTTATCGAATCTTGTCTGTCTCGGTGAGGTGATTTTGTCTGCATTTGTTTTGTGATTCACATCAGACGTTTGGCTCCTCCCTCACCCTGTTTTCTTGGACAAAACCCTAAGGTTTGGGTTTTATTGTGTTTCCTTGTTTCTTCGGTTCTAGGGATTTGTCAGGGGCTCCTCTAGACCCTTTGGACTGTATTATGGAATCTTCCGGTAAAGGCTAGGAGTATGGGTTTGTTTTTGCTTTTCCATCATGTTTTGGGTAAGGTTATATAACCGTGTTATTGTTTCTCATCATTAAATTAAGGGTTTGATATTTTATATGAGTCCCTCGTACCTAGTTAGAGGTGCGTTGGTCCTTACTGCTTTGATTCTGAGTACCTTTTTAATATTTTGAATTTTATTTATATTGTTGCAGGGTACGCGCGTGAATATATATATATATATATAATGTGCGTGCGCATTTGATTGCGGACCGATTGTGGACCAGTTTTGGACTGGTTGTCGCCAAATATATTAAAGCACTTCAGATTTAAAATGGTGTCACCCCAAGGTAGGGTCTCAAATCCTTAACACTTTATTTAAGAATTATAGCTTCTTTAAATAAATTGAGAATGTGACTTTCCTTGATTATGATATGTCGATCCATGACACTTTTGATGTTATTAAATGATGTCGCCCACATGAGATAAATGAGGACTTGAACATGTGTTGATTTTAGGAATGTTTTTCTAATTTAGTTAAAGTGATATGATTAAACAGTTAAATTATTTGGATGGGAAGATTGGGTAATAGGAGAATTAATTGTAGAATTAATTATCAAGTCATGAGTTGGAATAAAATTGTGGTTTTTACTGATTATTGAGCATATTGAATATTTGACATTTTCAGAATATGAATTGGAAACTGGTAATAATTAATGGATGGATTAATTATTACATATTAAAAGGTAAATGTTTAATTAATTGATGATTGGTTAAAGATATAAGATTTAATTAATTAATTTTTGAATTAATAAATTTGCATGCATTAAATTAAGATTGTGAATTGATTGTTTGTTTTGATTGTTGTCCAAGGGTACCTTTTGATGCGTGTTATTTTTCCATGCCTTAAGTTGTCTTGGATGGAGTTGTTTAAAAATATGATATGCTGTGTGAGATGGTTGCTAAATATATTGTCTTTGTTCAGCATGTTTTGATATGATTATGACTTTTATGTAAATTGTTAAAGTCCTAGACGAATCACTGTTTGAGTTGACGGGTTCAGACTTGATAAAGAATTTGGATAATTAATTGTTGAGTTAATTATTTATTTCGATTGCTAAGAATAATTAATTTTTAATTAATTATTTCCTATTGACATGTTTAATGGATAATTAATGGTTGACTTTTGATGGGCGATTTATGTTATTAAGTAATTGTTGATTTAATTAACGGATTGGATTAATTAATTTATGAATTAATTAATGGATGGTTTTGGGGTGTTAGACATGGCGTTTTATACCAATGATAAATATATATGTATGATTGATAAATTGGTTGTGAGATAGGGACTGATGCTCCAAATACTCACAGGGTTCTAGACATGGAGTTCTACACCCAGCTTGCAAGCAAATATTATTTTATGGTTCAGGGACTGATGCTACAAATACCCATGGGTTGTGAGACAAGGAATGATGCTCCAAATACTCGCGAGGGTGCTATACATGATGTTCTACACCCATTAATTGACATTATACTATGGGTCCAATTGGTCATACATGAAATGAATTAATGGTTAATGAAAACTGTTGAGACATAATGATTTGTGAATTGAATATGAGAAAGGGTTCAGAATTATTAATAAATTGGGTGAATCACTGTTAGTGGACGAACCCAGGAGTGAATCACTATTTTAGTGGATGGGCTCAGACATAGTATATGAAATATTAAATTGAATAAATTATGACACGTTATCCAAGCCAAATAACAAGCTTGGATTTGGTCTTTACTTTGATTTATTAGATGGACTTTAGAGACATCTGTGGTGAGTGACTTATATGGGGAATGTAGGGCTTAGGAAGAATCTCATGACTTTTGTAATTTAATGAGGTTTGAATAATTGAAAAATTAAAATGATTATGCAATGATTGTTGAGTATGCAAGACAAATGTATAATGCACATTCAGACACCAGCTGAAAGCTAAAGCAGTTACTTGGGTATATAGTTACTTTGTACTACTTACCATATTTATACATGCTTTCACATGGTTTAAATTATTTATCAAATGTCTGTATTTGGGGTAGACACCGGTAGTCCCAGCCTACTGATATTTATATCTCACACCCTATTCGGGCTACCATTGCACTGGGGTACGTGAGTAGATTCTATTTGGTTGCAGGATTGTGTTGTCTGCATTTACCGAAAAGATAGGAGCAAAGGACCGAGCAGAAGCTCGGGATTCTCGAGGAGACTGCCCTTGGGGATTGGAGTTATTGTTTATTTATTTTTGTAATGGAATGTTCAGAATGTTGCTTTGTTCATTGTTTTCCATTTTTTTCATTAGCATGTCATGCATGCATCTGCTGTATAATTGGAATTGTCCATTTGTTTGCATAAGATTTATAAAATCTGACTTATGCTACTTTATCATTTATTAGACTGCTTCTACTATTTATTTACATTTTTTATTTACTCTGATATACTAATGTGAAACTCTAATAAGAGGGTATAGTATCCCCACTGACTATCCTTAGACCCTCGTTGCTAGTCAACAGCCTCTAGCATACGGGAAGATGTGCTTGAGGTCATGTGGTTACCGGTTCAGCCACCGGTTCAGGGGTGAGCCAGGTCGGGATGTTACAAAGTGGTATCAGAGGGTTTTTTTCCTTTATCTTACAGTTTTGGGGTTGGTAGACAGGAGACTAGGAATGTGTCAGTGATTCGGTTAATAATTGTGATTGGGACTGATCACCCCATGTACGGGAAATGACCAAGTATCCAGGGATTGGAATTGATGTTTGTACTATTATAGGTTACAGTTGATATGATTTCACCTTGAGTGACTGACGTATTTTCCGCAGTTTATTGATTTTGTGAATTTTGAAAAGAATAATTTTCTTGGCCTGATATGGCAAGGAAGTTTCATACATGTATCATCTTAGTCACTTAGATATTCACATGTCATGCATATAACATGCCATGTAGTTGCATTAGTAGCATGCCTGCTAATTTGGATTGTGTTCCTTGGGTGCAATTCGGGGTTTTGATCTACTTTAACATGCCTCTCTAGATAACATGTTTCAGTGATAGATTTAACGTGCTTGAGTGATTATATACCATACTGACTTAGTTATTAGCATGTTTTTTTGTTGTGCCATACTTTTGTGTTATAACATGCTGTTGTGTTACTTCTTATGCTAACATGCTATTGATGTTTTGATATATTAAAGGGCTGATAAAGTTAAAATTTTAAATGAATGTTGATTGTGATAAATGGTAGCCAAATTCCATTGATAAGGTGTATGGGCGCCTTATCGATTGGTAGATGGCCACCCATGTGACTAAACCATATAACCATAGTATTATTTGAAAATGGTTATGAATGTAAAACTGTTGAGTTTTGATTGTAATGAACCATTGTGGGGTTGCTTTTGAAGAACGCGATTTAAATAAATGGGACTTTTGGAGGTCTCCTTTTCGTAAAAATAAATTTAGATGCTAAATTTCCTGTTAATATTTGAATAACACTGAATGTTAAACGTTTAAAGAGGATGTTTGTGATATCATGTTTATTTTTTCGTAGGGTATTATTTTGAAAACCAAGGGGCTTGTGGTGAAAGAGTACTTGTGTGTTTGTTGAAATTCATTCAAATGATGAAAGGTTGAAATGAATTAATTAAAATGGCTAAAACGAAAAAGGGGCTTTTGAATCTTGTATTTTTGGTTTTGTGTGACCAAGAGAGAGGGTCGGAGTTAATGATCATAAGGGGATAACCTGTGGTAGGTATCACCCATATAATGTTCTAGGTTATTAAAGTAAGTTCTTCCCACTGCTTGGGAGGACTTCTTGGGACTCGACTGTTTTGACACACCGATAGGTTTATGTTATGACTTTTATGATCAATGTTTGACATGGTGATCGTGGTTCGAGGAATGTCACACGCATGGGTTAATGTATTCTAAAAACACGAGCTGGTGAGCATATGATCTTTTATTTCGACGTCATGGAAAATATTAAGGTGGGTATTATTGCATCGTTTTCAATAAACGTGTCAGCTGGTGATGTCGATCTTTTAGAACAGAGTTTTCTGAAAATAGTTTGACTGATCTTTATAATGACCTTGGTTTTTCTCTTAGTACTCTCTTATGAATACGACAAGTATGTGCCCTGTCTTGAATTTGTTATGGAGACACTAAGATAGCATTGGTCTTACACCACACTACAGTTTAAATGTTGTTGGGCTTGATGAGTGGTTGTTATCTGGGTAGTATGCGGGATGCGTTGATTCTTTGGGATAATTTTATTTTTGTGATAGGTAATGGTTGTTTTAAAATATCACTATGATGACTTGACTTGGAAATTTAACCAAAGGTCGGGTAAGGACTTCGTTTTACATGCGGATGGTTTTGGATAGTTTTAAAGGAACATCGTCAGATAAAGGGAGAATTGGGGTTTTGGGTCCGCGACGTCTTTCGAGGGAAGCAAGTGAAACCTATTCTGTTGATTGATTGAGATTCAACTGTTTTTGTTGACGAGGTCCTTCTAATGACCTAAGATATAAGAACTGTTTCGATGTTTAAGCTATAAACTGAGCATTGGCTCTAGTTTTAAAGGTTAGCCATTAGGATTGTGAAGGGTTAAAGGTGTGTTTGGTGTTGGGAACACAACATGTTACTTCTAACAAGATTAAATGACCTTGTTAGGTTTGTTGTCTTAGTAGTTGTTCCTGATGGATTCTCGGAGACAAGAAGTTTATAAGGTGGGTATATTGTAAAATCCCGTGTTTTTTAACTGGGTTAAAATATGAATGTTTTCGAATTTCTTTTTTTCGGTTTATCAACGGTTCGGTTTTTTTTAAATCAAGCTCCAGAATTTTATTCTGAGTGTTGGAACACCTAAATGTGTCATTTTTGGACTTGCGTAATTACCCTATAATTTTAGCGGGTGTCCCGAAGAGTCTCGGGAGCACCAGATTTAGAAAATTTCACTATACGGTTGAAGAAATTAATGTGGATTTTGGGTTTATCGAAGAACCATTTTAATTAAATAAAGAGTTTCAAAATTATTAAAGGACCATTTATTATTAAATAGAGGAATGTTCTGATAATAATAATGTTATTATTATTATGGTGTCATAAATTATTTTAGTGCTTTGAGATTTTAATTGCATGTTAAAGGAGTGTATCATTTATGAGAATTTAATGTGGCTTTTGATCTTCTCAAAGAAACATTTAATAAAATGAGGAGTTTCAGATTTAATGACGTGTTGTTAATAAGTAGTGGTGTTTGGTTTATCAAAAGTTTGAAAAATAATAATAATGAGATTATTATTATTTTAGTTTTATGAATTTAATAATTATTATTATTATGGAAATTAAATTAGGGGTTATGGGTTGGAATTTTTATCATATTAATGATATTGTAATAAATTGGGAGTTTCATAATTAAATATGAAATGTTTATTAAGAGAATATTGAATGGAGAAGCGTTTTTAATTAAATGGGGTGTAACATTTATGTTGAACGATTTTAATTGGATGTTTAATGAGGTGTAATAGTTATGTGAAATTAATGAGGCTTTTGGGTATCTCAAAGAAACTTCTAATTAAATAAGGAGTTTTGTAATTAATAAAGAATTATTTTTATTTAATAAGAGGTGTTGGTTTTTATCTAAGGTCTAATAATAAGAATAATAATAATTCGATTATTATTATTATGGTTTTATGAGGGGTTGTTATTATTATTATGAATAATAATAATATTGGATTTTTTGGGGGGTTTCATTTAATTAAATTAAAGGTCAATAATAATTTAATTAATCGCTACGAAGCAGAGGTTTATATTTAATTAATTTGTGTTGAGATAATTAATTAAATAACGATGAGTTGGAGTTTTTAAATTTAATTAAATTGTGTTGAGAGAATTTAATTAAAAAAACATGAAGTGGGGAATTTATTTAATTAAATTTTGTGAATGAATTTAATTAAATAATGTGTAAATAAAGAGTTGGGTGTTATCGAAGTAGGGTAATTTTAAATGGTAATATTAAATGAGGAATAAATGTGGAGTTGGGTTTAATTTAATTAAACCATTTTAAATGCAGATATTAGGTTGTGCACAGTTAGTCAAATAGTGTGGGTCAGCAGTGCGGTTACCCGGGTTTTAAAATGATTTATTTTTTATTTTATTTTAAATAAAAGAAATATTTAATAATAATAAAAATGATATTATTATTATTATTTTATTAATTTGATTGGATAATTAATGAGGGTTTTCATAATTAATTGTGAAACATTTATTTAAATAGACTATTAGTTTATCTTGGAGATAATTGATATTTGGGGGAGAGAACATGAGGGTGGCGCACCACCATGCGAGAGGAACAAAAAAAATGCACAAGGCCCCTCCTTTGAGGTGTGCTACACCCCCTCGCCAGCTCCTCATCGTGCGATCGAATCCTCCCAGTGTCTTCTCAAATCTTGTCTGTCTCGGTGAGGTGAGTTTGTCAGCATTTGTTTTGTGATTCACATCGGATGTTTGGCTCCCCCCTCACCCTATTTTCTTGGAAAAAACACTAAGGTTCGGGATTTATTGTGTTTCCTTGTTTCTTCGGTTCTAGGGATGTGTAAGGGGCTCCTCTAGACCCTTTGGACTGTATTCTGGAATCTGCTGACAAAGGCTAGGAGGATGGGTTTGTTTTCACTTTTCTGTCATATTTCGGGTAAGGTTATATAACCATGTTGTTGTTTCTCATCATTCAATTAAGGGTTTGATATTTTATATGAGTCCCTCGTACCTAGTTAGAGGTGTGTTGGTCCTTATTGCTTTGATTCAGAGTACCTTTTTAATATTTTGAATTTTATTTATATTGTTGCAGGGTGAACGCGTGAATATATATATATATATAATGTGCGTGTGTGTTTGATTACGGACCAGTTGTGGACTGGTTATTTCCAAGTATATTAAAGTGCTTCGGATTTAAAATGGTGCCACCCTGAGGTAGGGTCTCAAATCCTTAACACTTTATTTAAGAATTATAGCTTCTTTAAATAAATTAAGAATGTGACTTTCCTTGATTATGATATGTCGATCCATGACACTTTTGATGTTATTAAATGATGCCGCCTACATGAGATAAATGAGGACTTGAACATGTGTTGATTTTACGCATGTTTTGCTAATTTAGTTAAAGTGATATGATTAAATAGTTAAATGATTTGGATTAGATGATTTTGTAATAGGATAATTAATTATAGAATTAATTATCAAGTCATGAGTTGGAATAAAATTGTGGTTTTTTACTGATTATTGAGTATATTGGATATTTTACATTTTTGGGATATAAATTGGAAACTGGTAATAATTAATGGATGGATTAATTATTACATATTAAAAGGTAAATGGTTAATTAATTGATGATTGGTTAAAGAGATAAGATTTAATTAATTAATTATTGAATTAATAAATTTGCTTGCATTAAATTAAGATTGTGAATTGATTGTTTGTTTTTACTGTTGTCCAAGGGTACCTTTTGATGCGTGTTATTTGTCCATGCCTTAAGTTTTCTTGGATGGAGTTTTTTAAAAACATGATATGCTGTGTGAGATGGTTGCTAAATATATGGGCTTTGTTCAACATGTTTTGAGATGATTATGACTTTTATGTAAATTGTTAAAGTCCTAGACGAATCACTGTTTGAGTGGATGGGTTCAGACTTGATAAAGAATTTGGATAATTAATTGTTGAGTTAATTATTTATTTGGATTTCTAAGAATAATTAATTATTTACTATTGAGATGTTTAGTGGATAATTAATGGTTGACTTTTGACGGGTGATTTATGTTGTTAAGTAGTTGTTGATTTAATTAACTGATTGGATTAATTAATTTATGAATTAATTAATGGATGGTTTTGGGGTATTAGACATGGCGTTCTATACCAATGATAAATATATATGTATGATTGATAAATGGGTTGTGAGATAGGTACTGATGCTCTAAATACTCACGGGGTTCTAGACATGGAGTTCTACACCCAGCTTGCAAGAAAATATTGTTTTATGGGTCAGGGACTGATGCTCCAAATACCCATGGGTTGTGAAACAAGGACCGATGCTCCAAATACTCACGAGGGTGCTATACATGATGTTATAAACCCATTAATTGACATTATACTATGGTTCTAATTGGTCATACATGAAATGAATTAATGTTTAATGAAAACTGTTGCGACATAATGATTTGTGAATTGAATATGAGAAAGGGTTCAGAATTATTAATGAATTGGGTGAATCACTGTTAGTGGATAGACCCAGTAGTGAATCACTATTTTAGTGAACGGGCTCAGACATAATATATGAAAGATTAAATTGAATGAATTATGACACGTTATCCAAGCCAGAGAACAAGCTTGGATTCGTTCATTACTTTGATTTCTTTGATGGACTTTAGAGACATCTGTGGTGAGTGACTTATATGGGGAATGTCGGGCTTAGGAAGAATCTTGAGACTTTCGTAATTTAATGAGGTTTGAATAATTGAAAAATTAAAACGATTATGAAGTGATTGTTGAGTATGCAAGACAAATGTATAATGCACGTTCAGACACCAGCTGGAAGCTAAAGCAGGCACTTGGGTATATAGTTACTTTGTACTACTTACTATATTTATACATGCTTTCACATAGTTTAAATTATTTATCAAATGTATAGATTTGGGGTATACACCGGTAGTCCCAGCCTACTGATATTTATATCTCACACTTTATTCAGGCCGCCATTGCACTGGGGCAACTGAGTAGATTCTATTTGGTTGCAGGATTGTGTTGTCTGCATTTACCTAGAAGATAGGAGCAAAGGACTGAGCATAAGCTTGGGATGCTCGAGGAGTCCGCCCTTGGGGCTTGGAGTTATTGTTTATTTATTTTTGTAATGGAATGTTCATATTGCTTCTTTGTTCATTGTTTTCCATTTTTTATCATTAGCATGTCATGCATTCATCTTCTGTATAATTGGAATTGTCCATTTGTTTGTATAAGATTTATAAAATTTGAATTCCAGTGGTTTATCATTTATCAGACAGCTTTTGCTATTTATTTACATTGTTTGCTATTTAATCTGATATAACATTGTGCAACTCTGATAAGAGGGTATAGTCTCCCCACTGACTATCCTTAGACCCTCGCTTCTAGTCGATAGCCTCTGGCGTACGGGGAGACGTGCTTGAGGTCATGTGGTGACTGGTTCGGCCACCGGTTCAGGGGTGAGCCAGGTTGGGATGTTACATTAGGTGTTGGAGTTCTGATGAATTGTGTTCTCTCTCGAGTAAAGTATCCCCAGGTAGGGGGACTTGGGGTCAGACTACCTACCTACCTCGAGGCTTATGCCTAGTCTAGGCTAGTGAATGTGGTTGACTATTTATCACTCGAGGCTTACTTATGTGGATAACTCTATGCCTTTACATGAAGTGTTCATGTAACTTATTCATATGATACATATGAATATGTATGAATATGTTTGGATTTTAATTTTGGGTGAGTAACACAAATTTTTGGGTTGTGTAATGGTTTACACGTTAATATGGTCTGAACATATTAATAAGGTGGAAGGAACATGATTAAAAACTAAATTACTTGAATCATGCATACATAAAGGGGAATAACAAGATATATGATGGTGACATTGAATCCCCTTCAAATACTAAGTGTGATATTCCTTCCAAAACAACACTTTTTAAGACCTCGATCATCCAACCAGGTAGGTCATGCCAAAGATGGGTACCCATGAATTATCTTGTGTAAGGTAAGCAAGGAGGTGACACTGGAACGTCCTTGTGTAGGCCAGGACAAATCTGAGTTCCCCTAGATTTCCCCTTGTTATTTTGTTCTTGGTTCTTTTTTTGGGTTACATTAGTCAGGAGACCCTAATGAGATTAGGTTACCTGAGGAATAAAGTTGAGTTTATCCATATGATGGATTGGACATAGAGTTGTTTGCTCAACTATCCAAGATTCATATATAATTTGATTGGGATGAAGTTGTACCTAAATAACTAAGTGGTGAGAGAAACACCAAATCATACTCATTAATTAGTGAAATATGGATCTTGACCTACTAATATATATAATGCTCAAGAGGGGTTTTTATTTTAGTGGGAGCCCATTTAATAAATTTTTTTATTAAATGATTCATAATACATGACACTCATTTGACAAAAGATTCTATTTTAGATAACCATAATCATCATTATCAAGCTAAACTTTGTTATTAATCATTGTAAAGGTGAAACTTAGTGTATGTATCTCTTAATACTGGTAAGTTAAGAAAAGTTTTTAAGAAAAAATTTATGTGTCAGAACAGTTCCTTCCTTAGTAACCCAGTGTCAAAGTTGTTTAATAAGTGAATCTAGCTGCTTATGAAAGCATAGAGTGATTCATTTAAAGTTTCAAAGGAATTAAATATAAAATGAAAAAAATAATCTTAGTCTTCACTCATGTACTCAATATGATTGGTTATATCAATGATTATATACTCAATATGTTTGGGTATATCAAATGATATCCAATATGATTGAATATTCTAAATGACTTGGTGAGACTAAAGGTTTCCTTAAAACTTTATTGGTTATAGAAATCAATTCTATTATTTTGATAGATATTTGATATCAACTGTATTTTTTACAAAGTAGTGTGAATATATAGAAGGTTAGAAGATGAAAATAATTGAATCTTGGATTTTGTTTTCATGTAATTGGGAAATGGAGTAGTTGCATTGATAACATGGATACTTCAAGCTTGCATAAAATTATCATAAGATATGTATTTTATCTCATTTATATCTTGAGAATATAATGAAAACAATTGTTGTTTAATAAAATGAGATAAGGTGTTTTTGATGCACATAGTTATGTTTTATTCAGTTATATAACATGCATTAAGGGGATACTAAAATGACTTGTTCTAGTTAGGGAATCCATACTATTTTCATTTATGGAAATGTTCTAAAAAATTTAATGAATTCAAGAAAATTTTACCTAATATTCTGAAAGTGTTGAGAATAGATGAACAAGTTATATAATATCCAGATTCTGGTACTGTATGGATAGTACAATTGGGTAAAATTTAAAACTAGAAGAAGAAGAGTTGGTTGAAAAAATCAATAATGTTTCTTCATGAATCCAATAAAGGTCATTGAAATATAGGGTAGTCAAGAAGGAAAATTAACAATTCAATATGATTGAATTATCTAAGATATACCTGAAGGAATTTGTGAAACTCGATGGAATGCCCATGTTAGGTATGAGTGTTATAGAAATTAATTCTTCAATTTTGAAAGACACGTGATACTGAATCTAAAATTTTCAAAGTGTTGTAAATATATAGGAGTTCATAATAAAAGGAATAATTAATTGATCTTGTGGTTTATATTCATGAGATAAAGTAAATAGTTACTACATTGAGGATTTGAATGTAAAATATTTTATCAAGCTCAAGTGAATCTATGTAAAATATGTGTATCTTCATTTCATTTCTCTTATGTGATAAGAGAAGATGTTAGATAACAAAGAGTTGTTATGAACAAGTATGAGATGATTAAATGAATACATATGGAACATATTTTGAGAAGAAGATTTGGATAAAAGTGTTTTATCTAGAATAAAATGTTTATCCAAATATTTGTTAATATAAGTGGGAATGTGTTCCCACCACCCATCAGTGGTTTATTTTAATAAAGTCTTATTTTCAAATTAAAAGGTTCTAGATAAATAGAATACCATATTTGATATGGAAACAATAGTTTATTTATTTAATATTCTCACTGAAATGAAATAAATTTCATTTATTAACACAAAAGAGTTTGTGTATCTTAGCAAGACATTATGAAAAGAATATAGTTTTTAAGAAGTCAGCGGGTGTATTTTTGGACTTAGATAAGTTTAAAATTAATAAATAAAGGATAACAACAGTCTTAAGTTAAAGACTTTTCCACTTAATATCCAAAAATGTTTAGGATATGTTATATTAAATAAAAATGTAAATTGTTACATTTAGTTACCATTTTGAAAGAGGATATCACTATTATACCGGTTTAAGATAAAGTGTCTTCACTCAATATTCTAAAAGATTTTAGGATATGTAATGATAAAGAAAAATGTAAAGAGTTACATTTAGTTATCAGGAAAATAGAAGACACTATTTCTTGAAGGATTTTACCAATCAAAATGAAAAGTGAATTACACTTGATATCCTAAAAAATATTCAGATATGGAAGTAAATAAAAATGTAAAGATTTACAATAGTTACCATAACAAAGTGTTATCACTTTATTCTAAAAGAGTTTAGGATGTGGCAGTAAATATAAATGTAAGAGTTACATTCAGTTATCGTATTAAAGTTATTGTCACTTTATCCTAAAAGAGTTTAGGAGGACCAATAAATAATAATTAAGAAAAAATATTGATGGAATATGGTTTAAAATATGATGATGATGATTAACATAGAAATAGATCCAAGTAGACAACATAAGTTGACATCATAACATTAGATGTTATGAAGTGAATAATTTTGATATGTTCAAGAAGTTGAAAAGTTAGGAATATGATTCCAAAGTCTCACTATTATTCAAGCTGACATTTATCACTTAAGATTTCAATGGGATGATTTTATTATATGGTTCCACATATATGTGATGCGGATTATGTATGATGTCATGTGTTAACAAAACCTAGAAAGTGTAGCAAACATAAGGCTGATCTAGTATTTTATCATATATGATATGATAAACTGGTGACTATGTTGGTTGGTTATGTTAAATATTATTAAAGATTTTAAGAGTATTAAAATGTATCATATTAAAAGGAAACCTTAATTTTATCATTATTTCACATCGGATAAATATAAATATATATATATATATACATTTTGTGAAGAGTAATGATAATTGACCTCTCAGAGTATGAATTTGAGTTTATCTCTAACCGATGTTCAACATGAAGTATTATAGGTTGTTATGTAATGTTATGTTTACCGTGAGTATGATTCTTGAATAGAGATACAAAATATTCTTATGAGGCACAAGATAAAGAATAATATTCTTTGTGTGTGCTGGATGACCTGCTAAGTATATCACATGGAGTGTCATGCAGAGATGTATTTGGTATACTAGGGGTGTGTGGATCATATTTGAGTCCCCATTACCTGAGGTTGATAAGATATTTAGCATGAGAACCTTCACACTTTGTTACCCTACTTACACAGGTCTACATATTGACTTACCTAATACGAGGGTGGTTGAGTATTTTTCTAATCATGTCATCAGATGGAGCTTAACCAAGATGAGATTTGTTCTCTCATATGATGAGTATGACATCAGGTCCCTCGATTGAGATAGATCATGGGAGTGTGCGGCCACACTTAGATATTATATATCTATATAGATATATGACATGTTACATGATTATCCAAAAGGATGAATGACATGTGATGTATTCATAAATCAGTTCAGTTTATACTTAGAGAGTCAAGAATAGTTGAGTCAGATATATGAGATTGACATGTTCCATGTCCCATGGTCACTTGATGCCATGGAAAAAGTGAAAATATAAGAATTCATGTTTGCATATGATGCATACCGGTATACATGCATATAGAGATACACATGTTTGATGGTGATCACATCAGATCCTTTTATAGTTTGAGTAGAATTGATGCTTTTCTAGAGGCTACTATTTTATTAAATATATGGATGTAGAAATTCATATTTGTTTTACACAAAATAAAGGTCCATAGGGACACACTTTGTGATTGACTGAATGAGGATTGATCTTGACTCAGGGAGATACTCTAAAATTGTTTTAGAGTTAATCCAAAAATGTTTTGGATGACTATTCAAAAGGTATTGCATATGATTGATTCAAGTTGAAGTTGATGATAACTTTTTAAAAGTTTTTTGTAAGATGTCCAAAAAGGACAATTGGATATGGTTTCATAAGTTTCTGTGTATGATACAATATAAAGTGAAATGAAAAAAAGTCTTTAGGTATTAGTGCAAGTGGGAGATTGAAAGAGATATTCCCTAAAGCCTTATATATATATAGGATATATTTATATATTACATGTAAACTATGATTTGCATGCATGTTATATCGATCCATGAAGCTTAAATGATAAATTATTTTTATTTATTACTCTCCCATATTAGCTATCATTTATTATACTATTTAATTTGATGAAACGATTGGGAGGACTTAAATTTATGTATATGATACATGAACTAACCATGAAATTTACTCATGTGTTATGTATGCATAAGTAAATGTGACCGCCCATGGAGAATCCTTGTGGCTTATATTAACCACTACCATAGGATGATATGAGGTGTGTGTGTGTTTTTGTGTGTGCTTGATGTTTCTTGGGAGAGACTCTTCCTCGCCCATAACTCTTTTTCTCCTACCTTCTACATGTCATGAGATGTTACCACATTGTGGAGGATAGATAATACCACACATGCGATGTGTGATTCAGTTATCCTGTGGATACACTGTGGAGAGGGGATGTCATTTAGTTTCCCTTATGAAATCTTTATAAAATTCATTAATTGAAGATCAAGAGTTGTAGCAGCTGTTTTAGTTTAAGGTATGCCCATTTATAGAATTTCTTCATTTCAGTTTCATATGTATTTTTAATATTATCTTGCTTGGATATCATCAAAATAAGAGTTTTAATCACTTTCTCTTCATCTAATAATTGTTGGTAGACTCTAACAAAACCCTTCACGTATAAGGCTTTTCCACTAGGCCTCAATATCATATCAACTATAAAAACTATTTTCTGGATTAGACATTAAAACCAATAGATGGAGGAACTCTAGCTAGTCTAATTTTCAACCATCGTATGAGGATAGTGGAACAACAAAGTTCAGTTGGTTAGATAAACCAGATGGAATGATGTAGATGGAATGATTAAACCGGTTGATGTCATCTGATAGTGCACTCATACGATATAGGTTCATGTTAAATGAAGGGTTTAGTAGATCAGTTCACCAAAATATCATCTATTAGATGATAAGCTAAGAGGTTTATCTTTCAAAATCATCATGATAGAGTAGGGAAGAATGTAAATAACTGACCTAGGTTACCCTCAAACCTGGAACCCGACCCATTCTATTATATACCTGAATGGCGTTTCCAATCCCCATGGTCTAGAGACAAGAACCCAGGCATCGAACAACAAACCAAACAGAACAATTTTCCCAACATGAATAAACACATGTAATATATACACACAGAGCATGAAGGAATAGTGGAAAGCTAATAAATATATTCCATAACTGTAATAAGATAGTGGAAACAAAACAACTGTAAAAGTAGCCAAAATCTCCAAGAGACAAGCCCAACTGCAAAGGACCAAAACCAAACTTCTACTCCATATGATAGCATGGATGAACTCCCACCATCTCAACACCAACTACCCAACTCATCTAACATGAAACCTTATCACCTCACTATGGTACCTTGCCCTTCCCTACATTGGAAGACATACAAAGGTCTACACACCACCAAAGGGGTGCGTAGGGTCTGAGGTAATAGGCTCAATAGGATCTCACCCAAGTGTTCCATGACAAGTCTATGTATAACAATTCATGTATGCTCATTTCAAATAAAACATGGCATGATAAGTAGTTTATCAGTTTTATAGAAAACATGGTAAACATTTCCCTTTTTCACATTTCTAAGACAAAAGTAGGTATATAAATTTCAAAGCACAATTTTCATTTCATTTATCACAAGTATAATCATGCACATCAAGGCTAAAACGACAAAGGCATGCAATACAAAACAATAGTAACAACACAAGTATCAACACCAAGGAATACAACATGTCAAGAGATCAAACTACTCGTACCATAGTCAATCAAGTGCTCAATTTGGTTCCTAGAACACAAGCCTAGGAAGTAGAGGAATACCCCATGAGTAACCCCCCTAATAATGTCAATATAAGTCCCTTAGAACAATGGTCCTAGGAAACAGAGGAAATCCCCATGAGAAAACCACTATATAATCACAAAAAAATGGATGATGGCCTCAAGAAAAACCTTCCACCTAAGTACCCAAGGTAACCCATGTGCTCATTTTCACAATTCATTCCAATGCTTGAAAATACCCTTTTTATTTCCATTTATCAACAACCAAGTAAAACCCATTTTTCTTTAAAAACTATTTTCAACACACACAAAAAAATCATGCCAATTTCATACCAATTTATTTATAAATAAATTTATAAAAATGAAATAATATGGTTTATTAAACATAGGCTAAAGATAAAAACCCCTACCTCGAAACTTAGGTCACACACGCCCGCAATGGGATCCACCAACAATGAAAACTCAACAACGTCAACGAAGGACCTAAAACCCAATCTACAAATCTCAAAATTCATCCAATTGAGAAAGAGGGTATACGAAGAAGAGGAAACACCACGTACCTCAATAATGAACACCCGTCGTGCCACAACAAACAAAGGAATGACCTCCAGAACGAGATCGCACAATGAATCTAGAAGAAGACAAGAAGAAACCCCATTTCAGACCAACGAATCCAATAATATGAGGCAAGGGCACTACTATGATCAATGGAAACAAAGAATCATAAAGGTCACTCACTTGGAGAGATGCACCGCAACTTCAATAAATATTGAATGCTGAATGGATCTATCTAGAAGGAACAAAGTCTCCCAAAATTATCGGAGAGGAACCCTTGGTCAAGAGTAGAGGATAAATGTTAACCAAATGGATACAAAAATCTTGTACGATGCACTAAAAATCCTTGCTTGGGGAATTACATGACAGGTAATACCTTCACACGTCATAAAATCCATGTTGTCCAAATACTCCAAAAAAACCAGTCATCACAGATTAAAATATGATCTTTAATTAACTCATGACGTGTAAAACTTTTCACATCCTATAACCTTTCAAAGTGCGAATCCTTCTCACAACATTCACCCAATAACCATTACATGTCAACCCCTATAAAAAGATGAGGCCACTGCTCCCTCATCAACAAATCTTGTTCCCAAGTATCATGAGAATCTCATCTGTGTTTCCATAAAACTTTGAACAACAAAATAGACTTCCCACACAAGACATTCACTTAAGAGTCAATGATATGAAATAGTTTCTCCAAAACAGAAACATTTGGATCTAACTAAATTTCTTCCCAACTCAGAATGTGATCAGGATCAAGATGATACTTCCTCAGCTGAGATATGTGGAAAAAATCATGAACACTTGTCAACTGAACCGTCAATGCTAACCGATAAGTAACTTGCCCAAGATGCTCAGTGACCTCAAACGATCCAACATATCTCGGATCCAAATTTCCCTATTTTCCAAGATGATGGGGACCCAACTGAGTAGAAACTTTCAAGAATATCTAGCCACCAATGGAAAACTCCAAAAGATGTCACCACTAATCCACATACAATTTATGTCGACTCTAGGATATAACTAGACGTCGATGCACATCTTGAATCTTCACTGACATCTTCTGGACCAAACTTGGTCCAACCAAAGATACTTCACCCACCTCAACCCAACAAAGAGGTGATATACAGGGGAAACCATACAATGCCTCAAAGGGATCCATTTTGATCAAAATCTGATAACTGTTGTTATAAAAAAACTCAACCAGTCCTAGATGGCTATCCCATGATCCACTAAAATCCAAGACAAAATCACAAAACTTATCCTCCAGGATCTGAATCACATGCTCTATCTGTCTTGGATGGTAAGTTGTGCTCAACTTGACCTGAGTTTCCATCACCTCTTGGAGACTCCTATAGAACCTAAAGGTAAACCTAGGATCCCTATCCAAAATAATGGTATAAGGACTCCCATGTAACCTCAAAATCTCCTATACATATAGCTTACCCAGATCTTCAACCTTAGTGGTATCCTTGATCGGAATGAAATGAGCGGGCATTGTCAACCGATCAACAACTACCCAGGTAACATCTCTCCCTCGGGGAGTTCATGGTAATGAAACAAAAAAAAAATCCATGGATGCCTCATCCCATTTCTAAACCAGAACCAGAAGAGGCTGAAGAAATCCATATGGTTTCAAGTGTTCTGCCTTTATCTATTGACATGGGTAATAATGGGACACATAATCTGCAATGTCACACTTCATACCCAATCATCAGAATCATCATCTCATGTTATAATACATCTTCTTAGTTACTGGATGAACGAACCACGAAGAGCTGTGGCAATTAAACAAGACTAAACTCCTTATAGACACTAGAATGAAAACCCACTTCCCAAAATGGATAATACCATCTGAAGAGATAGACCAACCAGAAATGGTCTCCCCACCATAAAGGCTTTCTCAAATTTCAGTGAACTCGTCATACTATTACTGACTCTACAAAATAGACTCTAGGAGAGATGATGATAACTGAACACTGGTCAGAACCATACCTGAAACATCCTCCCGAGTATCCAAGTGCAACTGAGTAAAAATCCCCATAAGGTTCCACCCCTCCTTCGATTCCATAATAGCCTATGAAGGTACTTTTATGCTAAGAGCACCTGCAACGACATTCTCCTTCCCTGGGGTGTAGGTGATATCAAACTCAAATGTCTAAATGTATTCTACCAATCGCCTCTATCTAAGATTCAATTATTTATGAGAAAAGATATAGCTCAGACTCTTATGGTCAGAAAAGACTGTGGACCTCTCCCTAAAAAGATAGTGTTGTCAATACTTAAGCATATGCATAACCGTGACAATCTCTAAGTCATGAGTAGGGTAATTCTTCTCATGAATTCGAAGCTAACAAGATCCATAATCCACCACATGATCATCCTGTATAAGAACACAACCCAAACTATCACTAGAAGAATTACAAAACATTGTGTATTCCTTACCAGTCTCAAGTAAGATCAGAACAGAAGTAGATGTAAGATGTCATTTAAATTCATCGAAAGAAGGCTAACACTTCGCATCCCATGTGAATTTCACCACTTTCTTGGTAAGAGTATTCGAAGGTGACGCTAGCTTAGTGAAACCCTTAACAAACTGTCGATAGTATATAGAAAATCCAAGGAAGCTTTGTATCTCAAAGTCATTCTATGGTTCTTTACACTACAACACAACCTTTTCCTTTTTAGGATCAACTGATAATCCATGTTCATAAATTACGTGCCCTGAGAACTTCACTTATTGAATCCAGAAACTACATTTCGAAATATTTCCATAAAAACAGTGATTTCTCATAATTTCTAGAACCAAAATCAGATGGTTCTCATGCTCACGTTCGAATTTCAAATAAACCAGGATATCATCCACATACACTACCACAAAATATTCAAGATATTTATGGAATATCTGATTCATCAAATCCATAAAAACTAAAGGATTGTTAGTCAGACCAAAAGTTATAAAAATATATTCATAATGGCCATACCTGCTCCTAAAAGCTATCTTCGATATATTAGACTCCTGAACTCGAAGCTGATGATAACCCAACCGAAGATCAATATTTGAAAATTACTTTTCCCCCTTTAACTGATCAAACAAATCATTCACACAAGGAAAAGGATACTTGTTCTTAATTATTACCCAGTTCAACTTTCAATAGTCCACACATAATCAAAGTGAACCATATGTATTCTTGGAAATGAGTATAGGGGATGCCCAAGGAGAAACACTAGGGTGAACAAAACCTTTTTCCAACAGGTCATAAAACTGAATATTAAGCTCTTTCATCTCTACTGGTGCCATATGATAAGAAGGTATCTATATCAGTTGCGTCCCTGACATTAAGTCAACCGTAAAATCTAACTCTCTCTTTGAAGAAAGACCATAGAAGTATTTTGGGAATATGTCAGAAAAGTCCCAAACAACAAAAGAAACGTCATCAAGATCAATCACAACAACAGACAAAAAACTCATGATCTTTGGGCGGGAAGGCCCTATATGACCAGACCTCGGGTCCCCCACACCCTGAAACACATGAGAGCTCCCATAAGCAGCAATAAATAAAATAGGCCAATGATAAAAATCAACCTTAACTCAATGAGTGACTAGGTAATCCTTAAAGATGATGAAATTAAATAGATCTAAATTAAGAACAAGAAAATACCAGACTAACTCTATATCGATTATCATTAATGAATAAGAAGGACATTGAAACCCCTGCTCTTAACTCTTACCAAGGGGTGTATCTAACTCCATAAAAAAGGATATAAGTTCCGTTGAAAGTTTAAGTATATCGACAAAATTTGAAGATATAAACAAGTGGGAGACACCAGTATCAAATAAATCAATTGCTATAGAAGATGCAATAAAGATAGTACCTCTCACCATCACTAGACCTACATCAACTTCTGTTGGACACTCATCTACTGCGTGAAAGTGATTCACTTCTGAGGCCTATGGATGGAGCCCTGTAGTCCTTGAAGTATATGAATTCCATGTAGTAGACTTTGGAGATGATGAACCTTGATCTTAACGAGGCATAGTCATATCCTGAAAGAAGCATTGTAAGTGACCAACATGTCCATATTTTCTACACATCTTCACGGGCATAGGACAAGAACAACTTGTGTGTCCTACATTTCCACACTAAGAGCAAGTTAGAGGCACATTTCTAGTTGTTTCAGATGGTGCAGAGGAGGCTCTTTGCTGAGACCCACCTCCACCACTCCTATGAAGATCCTGCCACTTCCTCTTCTTCCCATGTGTCCCACTGAAGCTAATACTATATGGAAGAGAAGAGGTGAAAAATCCAACCTTTCCTACCATATTCATCTCTTCCATCATAGCTCTATATTCCATCTCCACATAGGTAGAAAGATTTAAAATAAATACCTGTGATTTGATATCCGGTCGCAAATCCTACAAGTACTTATGAGCCTTCAAATGGTCATTCTTTACCATGTCTAGAGAAAAACCGACAAGCTTAGAAAACCGATTGGTTTACACTGACATCAAACGCTCTCTTATTGATGCAAAATGGGCCAGTGGACCATGGGATTCGCAGGTATGGGGCAGATGCGGGGTGGCGCGGGCCTAAAAATTTTGACCTTTTAGAGCACGAGCCAATGCGGGATGAGCCCGTGCAGGTGAGGGCTTACCCGTGGGCCTAATTTAAAAAAAATATTTTTTTACAATATATGTTTCTTTAATATTTTAGTTTTTTCAATAAAAAATTATGATTAAACCATGACATATTATTTCTCATCGTATTTATCATACTAATTCACCATTCAGTCACATGCGAATTTTAAATAGGTTTGTATTTGTTATTTTAATATGATATTATAATATTTAAAAAATGGGGTACAACTGCGAAAGCGGCACCTGACGCAAGAGTTATTATAATCATATTCACATGATGTGTCATCCCACCTCTCGAAAAATGGAACTCATCTACCATTCACATGGTTTCAATTCTAAAAGAGTTATTATAATCATAATATTTTTTGGGTTGATTTAATTTTGTTATTATTTAATTTTATTTTGTTATTAAGAAAATAGTAAAGGATATCATGGGAACCCTAATAGCCTCCTTCGAAACCGATTGTTGTTTGGAAATTCGGCATTCATTCCAACCATTTACATAACCACACGACCAACATTATCATTTGTCACCTCTCACTGATCACTAACCTACTTTTCATCGCAATAGTTCGCCACTACATCGTCATCACCACATGCCACCATTAACTGATAGAAAATTTTTTCATCACATCATCCTTTAAAACTCTAGGTATTTTCAATTCATACTTCTCCCAAAAACAACCATTAAGAATGAGAAAAAAATACAATATTTAAATGATTATAAATAGTATATATTTTTTAAAATGTGGGAAACCCACGGGCAGCCCGTGGGCTTATGCGGGGCGGGTTTGAATTTTTTCTGTTTGCATTCTATGTGGGCTTTTGCGAACAAACCCGCATGGGCTCCCACACCGCCCCGGCACGCCCATTTTTCATTACTGTGCTCTACCTATTTTAAAGAGAGGAACTCTAGAGATTTTTTCAGCATCAGCGACTCTGAAAAAAACTTTTGGAAAAACTAGGTTTTGAAACCCGTACAATCCAAGTCCACATGTCTATCTGCCAGGACTATGGAATCCCACCATCGATTACCATAACCCTCGAGACTGAACATTGTATACTTCACCTTGATATTTTTAGGTGTCGCCAAAAAGTTGAAGATTTGATCGATCAAATCATGACAGTCATCCGCCTCTTGAGCTTCATTCATTCCTTTAAAAGATAGTGGCTTCTCGCGCAATAATTCCTACAATCTCTCTCTCTCTCTCTCTCTCTCTCCTCTAGATCCTAACTATACCTCAAAAAATATGTCCTGAACACGTGGTATGTTCTGATCAACAACATGAACTACCCGTACTATAGCCTCAATGAGATTCTGATCTATTGGCAGATTTCCTTAAGGAGCATCGACTGCACCCTCCTGAGGAACTCATGGAAGATGTCTCAGAGACATACTGTTGCACACCAAAACAGAAGGAACGATTAGAAAACAAAGTAAATATCAGTTTAAACCAGAAAACCCATAAGTAGAAACTAATATTTAAAATGAAACCTAGAACTAGAGACACATATCCCAACATCTCATGGAAACTTGAGTCTCATCACGATAAGGGATCACCAGGCACTTATCACAACATACCTCTCAAGTCCCAACAATCCTATCTTCAGTCTAACAAACATTCCAAGAAAATGACTCTTGGGGAAAGACCTACCCTCTAATACCATTTTGTAACAAATCAACCCGAGTTACCCTCGAACCTGGCACCCGACCCGTTCCATCACATACCCAAAGGGCATTTTCGATTCCCATAGGATGGCGACAAGCACCCAGGCATCGAACAACAAACCAAAGGGAATGATTTTTCCCAACCCGAATAGACACATGACATATATATACTCGAAGCAGGAAGGAATTAAAGAAAGATAATAAATATATGTCATAACTGTAAGAAGACAGCAGAAACAAAACAAATGTAAAAGTAACCAAAATCTCCCGGAGACAAGTCCAACAACAAAGGACCAAAACCAAACTGCTACTCCATGTGATGGCATGGATGAGCTCCCACCATCTCACCACCAGCTACCCAAATCAACTGACATGAAACCTCACCGCCTCAGTACGAAACCTTGCCTTTACCTCTATTAAAAGATATATAAAGGTATATGCACCACTGAAGGGGTGTACAGAGTGTGAGATAAAAAGATCAACAGGATCTTACCCAAGTGTTCTATGATAAGTCTCTGTACAAAAATTCTCATATGCTTATTTCAAACAAAACATGGTATGATAAACATTGAAGTAGTTTTATAAAAAACAGGGTAAACATTTCCATTTTTCACATTTTTAAAATGAAAGAAGGTATATCAATTTCAAAGCACAATTTTTATTTCATTTATCATAAGCATAAGCATTAATATCATGGATAAAATGAAAAATCCATGAAATACAAAACCACAACACATGTATCAACACCAAGGAATACAACAGGTCAGGCTAACAGACTACTCATACCACAATCAATCAAGTACACAATCCGGTTTCTAGAAAATAGGTCTGGGAAGGAGAGGAATACCCCATGAGTAAACCCCACTAACAATGTGAATATCAGTCCCCTTGAACAACGGGCCTAGGAAACAGAGGAAATCCCCATGAGAAAACCTCTAGATAATCACAAAAAAATGGAAGATGGCCTCAAGATAAACCTTCCACCTAAGTACCCAAGGTAACCCATGTGCTCGTTTTCACAATTCATTCCAATGCTTAAAATACCCCTTTTTCTTTCCATTTATCAAAAACCAGGGAAGAACCATTTTTATTTAAAAACTCTTTTCAATACACACAAAACAATCATGCCAAATTTATACCAATTTATTTATAAATCAATTTATAAAAACAGAACAATACAGTTTATCAAACATAGGCTAGAGACGGAACCATCTACTTCAAAACTCAGGATGCACACGCCCGCAATGAGATCCACCAACAATGAAAAATCAACGATGTCAATAAAGGCCCTAGAACCCAGTCTACACATCTCAGAATTGATCCAATTGATAAATAGGGTTGTAAGAGAAGAGAAAACACCACATAACTCAAGAACAAACACCTGATGCACCACAACCAATAAAGGAAAGACCTCCATAACAAGATCATACAATGGATTTGGAATAAGAAAAGAAGAAACACCATTTCAGACCAATGAATCTGATAATGCAACACAAGGGTGCTACCACGATTAATGGAAATGAAGAAGCAAAAAGTTCACTCACCCAGATATAGGCACTATAACCACAATGAAGATCGAACATCAAATAGATCAATATAGAAGGAACGAAGTCTCACAAAATCACTAGATAGGAACCCTTGGTTGAGAGCATAGGAGAACCAAAAACCAAATGGACACACAAATCCCGTACGACGCTCAATAAATCCCTACTCGGGGAATTACACGACGTGTATTATCTTTACACATCATGAAACCCACGATGTCCAAATACGCCGAAAAACTAGTCATCACATATTAAAATATGGTCTTTAATTAACTCACAACATGTAAAAATTGTCACATCATGTAACCTTTCACAATGTGAATCCTTCTCATAGCCTGCACCCAACAACCATTACACATCGTGTAACCTAGTTACACGATGTTTAAATATCCTACATCCTGTAGGAAATCAAGAAATAAACATCTAAAACTCCATGCAAAAAAAGGTAACTCTGAGAGAGGGAAAAACGTACCCAATCAAGGTAACAAGATTTTATAAACAATGCACTAGATGCACCAGTTAAGGTGGTGAGAGCCTTTTAACAAGCATGGGTTTTATATACCAAGATAGGCTCAAGTAGAGTTCATCCCATGAATATAGGAAGGTAGTGGCGACTAGAAGCACTGATTGGGGACTATTATATATATAGGGTGTAATCACATTATGTGATATACTTAAATTTCAATTCTCCTATGATTATATTGAATAAAATAGAAGTAGTGTTTCCCTCATGGATTAGGATGCAAGTCTAAACCATATAAAATTGAGTTTTTCTTAGTATTTTAGGTTTTTTTTCTTTTAATATTTGATTCTAATAGTCTTTTTTGGTTTTTCATCTTGAGGGTTTTTCATTGTGGTGTGGTAGAATGGGTGCACTTTTCTTCCAAGCTCCGAACATTATAGCATGATCTTACGTTCTAGGACTTTATTTTGGTGTGTTAAGTTTAGGTGGAGATACTATATAGTGTCTGAATCTGATGGTGTTCATGGACTAATAATATGAGAAGGTTTTAAGATTTTTAGAGAAGGATGATAAGGTTTACAAGTGGTTAGATAAGGTCAGTCTGAATTCTGGTTTGAATTTTTTGGAAGTTTCAGATTATTGAGAATTTGAAAAAGTGTTTTGCACTACATACATTAATGTCACCTGAACTAAGTATGGGAAAAATGGTAAACTCTCTACACTTTTATATACATACAAGTTATAAATAAATATTTTGAAAATTTTGGCTAAGTCTTAAACACCTAATATAAGTAAGGGTGACCACTGTTGAGTGAGAAATATGACAGTCCCTGTGTGTGTAAGGGTCGGTAGACTAAGTCCCTATATACATAAGGGTTTAAAATAGCTTATGTAAGAGTAATTAAGCTGAGAAGTTTGATATATAAAAATAACATCTTGCAGAATTAGAGAAAATGATAAAGATGAAATACACCCTGTATATGTAAGGGTAAATTCTAGAAGAAGAGAAAAAAATAAAGCAAAGTGTTGGACAAGCACTATGATATATAAGGGTTATCAACCTGATATGTAAGAGTAACTTCAATTTTTTCAAATACATTAAAGTCAAAGACATAGAGGAGCATATGTAAGGGTTATTTTGATGACTCAAAATTTAATGTGTAAGCATTCATAATTTATTGCTGGGAGAAAAGGGGTCAGCCACACCATGGGAAGAAGGGTCATTCTAGGATTATTTTATAGGTAATGTTCTTTCATAACACATAATATCAGTCACACCATAAATGAGATTATGCACAGTATAGGGGGTTTTTATTTATAGAGATGCCCACATCATAGAATTCAGTCACACCATAACTAGTTTTGAGATTGAGAATATCTAGATGTTTTCAGGCTACTATATATAGAATCATGCCATGATTAAATGGAATGTGTCATGAAACTCCAATCATCAAGAAAGGAGAAAGGTTGTGAATGTAAATATTTTGGATATTTTGGAATATAAATCAAGGACACATCATGATGTTAAGTGTCATGATGTGATCAATTTATTAGTTGAAGAAAATCGAAGAAGAAACCGACCAATCATATCACAATGTAAGTTGTTATGTCGTGACTTTTTTAGTCTAGAGAATTTTGAATAGACTTGATGATTTGGTCATCTCAAGGAGGTTTGATGCTTTTTGGGACAACCATTAATTGACCATTCAAATTTCTATGGTAGAGATCTATTAGAAGATAATCCAAAGGATGGATTTTGAATTAAAAGAAGTTAGAGGTTGAGAGTTAGTTACTTATTTGAATTTGAATTTCAAAATTATTAGAATGTATAAGAAAAATTATTGTGTGGATTGAAGAGATAACGGAGAATAGTGGAAAAGGAACTCAATGTATCAAGAGGGTATAAGGAAGAAGAAGGAAGGGTCAGTAACATAGTCCTTATTGTATATTTGAATTAGAGAGGAAGAGTTGTTCCTAGACAATAATATATTAAAGATTTTTTTGAGAATGAAGTGGGTTGTGCACAAATGAAGTGGATGTGAAGAGAATATCAGAATTTCTATTGATAATATCTAAATTTGAGTAGAGAAGAATACTTGTGGATTATTGAACATCATTTATACATATAACATATTTAAGTAAAGAAGTTAGTATACATTAAAGATAATTCTTATTCTAGAATTATTCAATCTATAGATTATTATTTGATGTTGTGTGAAGTTCAATTAAAGATTAAAGACTCAACTCTTCTCACAAGGAGTTTATTATATCTAGAAGTGAAATTGAAAGAATCATTTGGAATTTATTGGAACATCAACATATGTATCACACCCCAACCCTTATTTTACCTTATTATTTTATTTATTTAATAATTCTTGACCTCGTCCTCATATTTTATATCGATCTGTTTTTTTAACTTTCAAAATTTCATCACTGGAACACGATTGGTGAACGATGATTAGAAATAATGTAGAAACCATACATTTTCATCGGTATTTTAACAGATCCAAATGCACAGTTGGAGATGGTTTGTCTGACCATGCATCCTACCCATGCGGGTGCCCTATATTCCAAGTAAAGGGCCCACGGTTTGGGTAAATCGTACGACAACTGTGCAATATGTCCTACTTTTAAAAAAGTGGATTTATCGAAATTCCCCCTCCTCCCTTTTAGAATGCAGAAGAAATTTTTTTGTGTTGATTGAAGAGAGATTGGAGAATAGTGGAAAAGGAACTCAATGTTTCAAGATGGTATAAGGAGGAATAAGGAAGGGTCAGTAACATGGTCTATATTGTATATTTGAATTAGAGAGGAATAATTGTTCCTGAACAAGAATATATTAAAGATTTTTTGAGAACGAAGAGGGTTGTGCACAAATGAAGTGGATGTGAAGAGAATAGCAGAATTTCTATTGATAATATCTAAATTTGAGTAGAGAAGAATACTTGGGGATTATTGAACATCATGGATACATCTAGCATGTTAAAGTAAATATGTCAGGACACATTAAAGATAATTCCTATTATAGAATTATTCAATCTATAGATTATTTTTTGATGTTGTGTGAAGTTTGATTAAAGATTAAAGACTCAAGACATCTGGTAGAGAAATTAAAATAAGCATTTGGAATTCAATGGAGCATCAACATATGTATCACACCCAACCCTTCTTTTAACTTATTATTTTATTTATTTAATAATTCTTAACCTTGTCCTCAAATTTTACGCTGATCCAATTTTTTTTTTAATTTCAAAATTTTAGCACTGGAACATGATTGGTGCACAATTTTTAGAAATATTGTAGCAACCATACATTTTTTTCTATAGTTTAACAGTTCCAAATGCATATTTGGTGCATGGTTTGTTTGACCATGCATTCTTCCCATGCAGGTTTCCTATATTCCCAATAAAGGGCACATAGTTTGGGTAAATCGTACGACAACTGTGCGATATGTCCCACTTTTAAAAAAGTAAATTTACCAAAATCTCCCCTCCTCCCTTTTACCCTAGCTCATGACCTCCCCCTCTCCCTCACCCCTCTCTCATACAGGTCCAAAGTTATCCCCCCATGGGCACCTCCCCTCCCTCCCTCCTTTGATTTATGGATGTTTCCCTTATGATTTGAAGTAGATTTCAGTCTGGGTAAGCCTTTTTCCCCTCTTACAACTATTTCCTCTTATTTCTTCTTGGTTTTCCTTTATTTCTCTTGTTGTGTGTACCATGGATGAACCCTAATCCATAGGGGGTGTTTTCTTTTTATTGATTCTTGGAGATTAGGGCTTGTGAGACCCATCTTGGGGTCGATTCTAATGGCGTTCATCGAAGGTGATGAGTTTGGAATGATTTAAGGTAGGTTTCTCCTTGTTTTTGGTCTTTAAATTATATGACCTAGATTTATTATACTTTTAATTTATGTTTTTGATTCCCAATAAATTTAATATACATGTTTATAAGCCTCATTAAAGGGGAAACTAAGTTTTACTTGGTTTTCATTAAGTGCAATGGACTTTCCTTATTAAAACATATTTTTTAGAATTGTTTAACCACTGCTTTTCACACTAGATGTTTAAAAAAAATGCCTGAATGGTTGTTACTCATGAGTTTTAGTATTTTTAAAGGTGTTTTAGTTTTCAAAATGAATTTTTAATTGGTTCTTTAGTTTTAATTTTCATTTCAAGTAATACTTGAAATTCCAAGTATTGATAATATATTTTAAGATTGGTTTGAATAAAAATATGGGGTTTATAAATGTTTTTGATGTATTTGGTGATTACACACATATACATAGGTATACATACATATACACATACATACATACATATATGTATGTATGTATGTATGCACAAATTCACATGAGAATATGTGAATTTTTGCAATGAGAGGAATGTGTATATGTGTGTGTGTGTAAATGTATATGAGTATAATGTTGAAAGAAAACATTGGGAATTTAAATTTTATGTTTAAACTTGGTTTCCAAGTAGATTTCTAAAATAAATTATAAGGCCTTGTTGGCACCTTCCAAATAAATTTTTAAGCCGTTGATTGATTTCCAATGGAAAGTTCCATGGGTATTTCTTTAAGAACATGGATGGATGGTTTGGATATGGTCCTAGTTGTCCACTGATTATATATATACTCTGATTTGTGGTAGTTATTATTCAAACTTCATAGGAATCTTGAGTGCTTGGGTAGGGGAGCCTAAATCGATATGGGCTCCCTTTCTAATAGCTATTCTAGTGAAGTTTTTTATGTTTCCACTTGCTAGTGACATGTTACTGGTTTCTTTCCAGTAATTAATAGTCACTCTAATTAGTGAAGTTAGTTCTAGGTTTCCCCTAGCCCTAGTGACCTTAGGTTGTTTCTCTCATGATGCTTTTTTTAAAATATTTCTTGTACAATTTCCTTTTTCTCTTGCCTTACCTTATACTGCCCATGACTTATAGCCTTTGTATTCTTTCTTGGCCTTCATTCCTCTTTAGTAGAATGGTATTGTAAAGTGTTTTTAAAGGAATATTTTAAAAGTGGTTTAGGGGTAGCTTTTAAATGGGTGTTTTATTCAAAGAGGCTCTAACCTACTAAATTTCTTTCATAATGATTGTTTTCTTTTGAAGAGATTAAAAGGGAATGTTTATAAAATGATTTGGGTTTACATGCTTAGGAAATAAAAACCTATTTTTAATAATGTATTTAAAACTATAATAAAAATATATTTTATTAAAAGACCTTATTTGGTATGTGGTTTCCTTTGGCATGCCTATTGATCTCTTTGCTCATGCCTATCTATATAATTTGAGTACAAGTTCTGGTTCAACTTTTTGATTTCTCATGGAGCAGGTTTGGTTATAGTTGGATGGTGACTCATGGAGTCACATGGAGATATGTGAGTTGTTTTTGTAATAGTTTCTTTTATCACATCGTCCAAATAGGCTTTTTATTGGTTTTAATTGTGGTTATTGGTGGATCACATTATATTTGTGGAGGTCTCAATGGGACTCAAAGATGGTTGTAGGTGTGGGTGTTGGAGGGCGAGCTGAGGGTTTACTTTTTTTGCCATAATTAAATTATTTTCTATTTTCATATTACTGTTGTTTCTTTATTGCTAGCGTATGGACCTCTGACTTACAGAGTGATCGTGCACATTTTTCTGCTATTATTTTAATTTATTTTATGGGTGAATACATTCCCAATGATTGCATTTGATATCAATGACGCAAGTTGTCAGCCCAAGGGGATTGGGGACACCCCTCGGGTATGTCGTGGGATGGATTGAGTGTCCATTGGATGGGGGGCTTGAGATGGTCTGTGAAAATATGAAAGTAAGATGTAGTTTACATATGTTTAACTTGGAGTTATCGTTATGTTAATAAACTGAGAAGAGACCTACAAGTCTATAAATTGATGTCTTCTAGAGTAGTGCACAAAGGAGGGGAAGGGAGTGACCCTTGAGAGGTAGTGAGTTGTTCCCTTAATCATTCAATAGGCTGTAAGCCTTGGTGAGAAGTGACTTCGCTTAAACTTTGTATCCTAAAAAACAATGAGTTATATAGTGGATTTTTGGTATACGAGCACAATGTTGAGTGTGTGCTTCTTGGATGTAGCTCAGTGCAGGCAAATCAAGTAAATTTTGTGTGTTGTAGAAACATGTGGAGCGACAAGCAATCGAGAATTTGTAGAATAAGAGTAAATGGGATAAAAAATAACAAGAAGAATATCACAAGACACAACGATTTATGTGGTTCGGGAATAATATCTATGTCTATGGAGAGACATAATAATTTCACTAATTCATGAACAAAATTGCAAGGTGATATTCAGAGTACATGGAACCCTAGTTTGAATGAGATCTTAAAGAAACACAATGAATAGTTTTCACATTGCTATAGTGCCCTCACAATAATTTCACCGTGCTATAGTGCCGCAATCGCCCAGATCCAAGCTGCTATAGTATTGGTGGTAGGAATTCCATTGATCCATAGTTCATTGTAACATGATTCTACAGTAACTCTACACTTCTACAGTTCCCTGTCGGTGTCGCCGATCAACTCAACTACAATGCCCAACAATTTTGGGTCGGGGGCCTTCTCCTAGAAACCCCTATGCAGGGGCGTGTTGCCCCCTACAACCCCCAGCGATCTCACCATGGAGGTCGAACTGCGAGAGTTGCATCCAAGTGTATAGTATGAAGCACTAATGATTAACTCAACTTCATCCAAGGATCGAGCTACACCAACACAACACTTTGTGTGTTGCATGTTTTACTTTCTACATGTGCATGATATTTGATGTGGGTACATTCAGTAGGGAGATAGGTTGAATTGTGTTCTTATTAATATGGGAACAATATCCAATAGAATTTTTAAGTGCAAATTTTTTTTGAATAAGGCAATGCTTTGATTCACCCCCCCTCTCGAGGTTTCTTGGGTTATAATACTCATTTATCGAATAAGATTCCAATTGACCAAGTACCAAATGATATTTCTCAATCAACCACATGATAACGAGTATTGATAGAGGGCCCCTTTACACCCCCAAGCAAGATTTGTGATTTTTCATTGGCTAGGGCACTCAATATACATCATACCAAAGTCATATCACTTCACCTCAACTCTTTGCCAACATGAGCATCACAAATAAGACCTTTATATGTCATTTCTTACTCTCAAGTCAATTTGTCCAAAGTTTCTCTTGAAGTTGGGGAAAACAAAATGGATGGATTGTGGAGAAAAATAACCTATTGAGTAGTTGATGAACCGATGTGTTCTACACCATCTAATGTTCATGTTTTCTATTACTCACAAATTCATCATTCTGTAACGTCCTCCAGGGTTGCAATATTTTTTTACTGTTGGTAGTGTAGGATTTTTGTTGTATTTCCCTCCTTCACCAGATTGTTGTAATTATTATTATTATTATTATTATTATTATTATTTATTTTTCTTATAAAATGGTCATCACAAAAATATCATTTTTACCTTGATATTAATAAAAAACTACATTCACTCCAATGAATGAAAATATTTTTTTAATAAATATTCACACTCACTTTAAGGAATGAAATAATATTATTTGATTGAGAATTATAATATTTTAAAGACCAATAACATGAACATGTAATTCAATATTTTCATCAATTTCATGGAATGATCTTATCCATACGTTGAATTATTATTATTTATGCGGTCCTTGACGTGCGCTTTCTTTCAAATATTTTGCATATAGGATTCAAAGAATCATATGATAAATCTTGATATGTAAAACTCATTTTGAAATATTTCTCCAAGAAATTATCACATTAAAGTCATTATAAAAAATTGTGTACCCCAATCAAAGGAAAACATACCTTATTTTATCGAGTCAATTCATGTTTTATTGCAGAAGGCATCAAATATATTCGACATGATGGGGAAAAGGGGCTGTCCACCACATGTTGGAAGTTATAACATCCTGATCAATGGGTTTTGCAAGAGAGAATTCATGGAGAGAGCCATGGGTATTTTCAATGCAATGACTAAAAAAGGAATAACCCCGGATCTTGTGACATTCAACACTCTTATAGGTGGACTCTGCAAGCTAGGCCGGACCAGGGATGCACAATTGCTTCTTGATGAGATGCATACTCTGGGACAGACTTCCGATATCATAACATACATGACTTTTCTGGATGGCCTTTTTAAAAACAAAGATACCAAAGAAGCAATGGCACTATTTAGGGTGTTAGAAAATTCTAACCTGGCTCCCGATATATGCATCTACAATATCCTCATTGATGGCTTGTGCAAGGCTGGGAGGCTTGAGGATACTCATCATATTTTCTTTAATCTCTCTACCAAAGGCTTGAAACCTGATTTATGCGCTTACAATATAATGATTAATGCATTCTGTAAAAGGGGGTGTATGATCCAAGCAGATAATCTTCTTTATAAATTGGAAAGCAGCAACTTATTTCCGGATATATGTACTTACAGTGTTATGATCCAAGGATTTCTTCAAAATAACGACCTTTTGAGGGAAAAATATCTCCTTCACATAATGGTTGAAAGGGGCTTTGCAGTGGATGCAGCTAACATGGCAATGGTGATGACTTTACTATCTCTTGGCAGGATAGTAAAGGTATGAAATTTGTTTATATGAGCTCAACAATTTCAAATTCAATTATTCATGAAAACACGCAATGATTTTTTTTGATCAAATATGATGGTGGTTCTCTACAATTACAAGCATCATTGAAATCATTTTGGTATTTATGCTAGTGTGTTGACTAGATTTCTACAATTATAAATTCTGAAGTTTTTGGTTGGCTCATTCCCTAATAAATAGTTTCATGCAATACTCTTCAATTCTTTGCATCTTTATGGTCAAGAACATTTTTTCTTCCCTTTTCCACCAATTTATGTTTGCAATTCTAGTGAGTTGATTTATTACTGATATGTTGTTGCATATTTTACACTTTTTTTTAAATTAGATTGTCAGGAGTGATACCTCTTGGATTTGTTTGGACTCAAATTATACCTTCAACACCTTAATGCAGTCACCCCAGGCCCCTGAAAAGCATCAGAACTCACCTTTCATGCTTGGCAGCTCATGGAATCTATAAATTCCACGGCTTCCAAAGATCAATGACAAGTTTGTGGCTCCAATGTCTGGCATTTAGGCTCTGTTTGACAATACTAATTGAAAACTGCTTATAGTATTTATCATTTTTTATAGATGCCTCTATATAAGTGTTTAGATATTGATTATTTTCTGACACTCATTTAAATCGGTTTCTTGTAGAATTGAAGTGTAATTGTTTTTTTTCACACGGAACAAACACCAGTTATTTTCAATGATGTGAAAGAGTCCATGCTA
The DNA here is from genome assembly GCA_963277665.1 of Viscum album. Classification (NCBI taxonomy): domain Eukaryota; kingdom Viridiplantae; phylum Streptophyta; class Magnoliopsida; order Santalales; family Viscaceae; genus Viscum; species Viscum album. The sequence goes on from OY728137.1 coordinate 129,810,580, forward strand.
TGTGAAACTTCATGGAGAGTTTTTTAGCTGCACAGGGTGCTGAAACACTCATCTCTTACTATAAATAGAAAAAATAAGTGGTGTTTATAATGTTTGTGAAAAAACACTTCCACTGAAATTTTGTAAGAAGGGCACTTGAATAATTGATAGAAAAACATTTTTTTTCTAGAAAGCAATGTTTAAGCACTTATACAGAAAAAATTATCACAAATGATAAGTGGTGTAAAAAGTTTTCAGTAAGTGATGTCAAACAGGGCCTCAGTTGGCTGCAGTGAATTCTAGGTTAAAGGTATGCCCTGCACAATGTCTCTCATTTGATTCTTAACCCATGGTAGGTTTTTGCTTTGGGAGAGTTGGCTGGATCACAAAGGAGTTAGAAGATATTCAATTTTTTTGTCAGTATGTTCCTCTAATTTTTATTTTATATTTTTTAATGGCTTCATATAATTAATGATTTCTATTAAACTTTATATTTTCTTAAAATTTTTATATAATTTTATTCCTTTTTTTCTTTATAATTGTAGCTATTATTGACCCTCGAGCGATGGGCCATGGGAGGAATATCACTCTATATATCTGTTATGAAGTGGCTTCGTGGTTTCCTCAGGTAGGAGGTGCTTGTTGGTTGCTTATATGAGTGAGAGAGAGAGAGTTATTTGATGGAAGTAGTATCAAATGTAGGATGCTCAAGGTAACCCATGTGCTCGTTTTCACAATTCATTTCAATTCTTGAAAGTACTCATTTTCTTTCCATTTATCAATAACTAGAGAAAACTCATTTTTCTTTAAAAACTTTCTTCACGCACACAAAACAATCATGTCAATTTCATACAAATTTATTTATAAATAAATTTATAAAAACAAAACAACATGGTTTATCAAACATAGGCTAAAGATGAAACCACCTGTCTCGAAACTTGGGTTGCACACACCCGCAACGAGATCCACTAACAACGAAAACTCAACGACGTGAACGAAGGCCATAGAACCCAATCTACACATCTCATAATTGATCCAATTGAGAAAGATGTTCGACGTAGAAGAGGAAACACCACATACCTCAAGAACGAACACCCGTTGCACCACAACCAACAAAGGAACAACCTCCAGAACGAGATCACACAACAGATGTAGAAGAAGAAAAAAAGAAACATCATTTCAGACCAATGAATACGATAATGCAACGCAAGGGCGCTACTGCGATCTATGACAATGAAGAAGCAGAAAGGTCAGTCACCTGGAGAGACGCACCACAACTGCAATAAAGATTGAATGTTGAACGGGTCGATTTGGAAGGAACATAGTCTCCCAAAATTGTTGGAGATGAACCCTTGGTTGAGAGTAGAGGATAACTATAAACCAAATTTACACACAAATCCCGTACAACACCCTAAAAATCCATGCTTGGGGAATTACACGGAGTGTAATACCTTTACATGTTGTGAAATCCACAATGTCCAAATAAGTCGAAAAACCAGTTGTCATGGATTAAAATTCGATCTTTAATTAACTCATGATGTGTAAAACTCGTCATATCATGCAACCTTTTACAGTAGGAATATTTCTCACAACATGCACCCAACAACCATTACACATCACATAACCTAGTGACATGACGTGTAAATCTCCTGCAGCCTGCAGAAAATTCAGAAATTAACATCTGAAACTCCACGCCAAAAAGGGGAACTCGGAGAGGGGGGAAAATGTATCCGATCAAGGTAACGGGATGCTAAAAAATCCCCACCGTAAAGACTTTCCATCCCTAGGAAGTCATGTAGAAGATGTAACCCTTGGAAAAATATGAGGCCACTTCTCCCTCATCAACGACTCACGTTCCCAAGTTTCATGAGAATTTGATTCGTGTTGTCATAAAACTATGACCAACGAAATCGACTTCCCACACAAGTCTTTCACTAAGTCAATGATCTCAGCTAGTTTCTCTAAAATAGAAACATTTGGATCTAACTTGATTTCTTCTCAACTCATAATGTGAGCGGGATCAGAATGATACTTCATGAGCTGAAATATGTGGAAAAAATCATGAATACTTGTCAACTGAATCGACAATGCTAATTGATAAGAAACTTGCCCAAGCCACTCAGTGACCTCAAACGGTCCAACATATCTCGGAACCAACTTTACCTGTTTTCCAAGTCGATGGAGACCCAACCAATGATAAACTTTCTAAAAAACCCAACCACCAATGGAAAACTCCAAAGGATGCTAACGTTAATCCGCATACGATTTTTGTAGACTATGCTGTAACCAGACGTCGATGTACACCCTGAATCTTTGTTGAGGTCTCATGGACCAAAATTGGCTCAACCAAAGATATTTTTCCCACCTCATCCCAACAAAGAGGTTATCTGCACGGGCGACCATACAACGCCTCAAAGGGAGCCATTCTAGTCGACGATTGATAACCATTGTTATAAATAAACTCAACCAGTCCTAGATGACTATTTCATGATCCATTGAAATCCAAGACATATGCACGAAGCATATCCTCTAGGATCCGAATCACACGCTCCGTCTGACCGTCTGTCTGTGGATGGTAAGCTATGCTCAACTTGACCAGAGTTTCCATCGTCTCTTGGAGATTCCTCCAGAACCTCGAGGTAAACCTAGGATACCTGTCCAAAACAATGACATGACTCCCATGTAACCTCACAATATCTTGTACATACAACGTACCCAGATCTTCAACCTTAGTGGTATCCTTGATCAGAATGAAATGATCAGACTTCGTGATGAAAAACTATTCAGATAGCATTTCTCCCTCGGGGAGTCCATAGTAATCCAACAACAAAATACGTGGATACCTCGTCCCATTTCCAAACCGGCATCAGAAGAGTCTGAAGAAATCTAGAGGGTTTCAAGTGTTCCGCCTTTATCTACTGGCAGGTGTAATAGCGGGACACATAATCTACAATGTCACGCTACATACCCAGCTACCAGAATCGTTGTCTCATGTCATAATACATCTTTTTAGTGCCTGAATGAATGACCCATGAAAAGCGGTGATAATTAAATAAGGCCAAACTCCTCACAGACGTCGAGATGACAAATCGCTTCCCAAAATGGAGCATACCATTTGAAGAGAGAGACCAACCAAAAATAGTCTCCTCACTATAAAGGATTTTTCGAATTTCACTAAACTCATCATCCTATTGATGACTCTGCAAAATAGAGTCTAGGAGAGATGATGATAAATGAACACCGGTAAGAACCATACCTGAAACATCTTTCTGAGCATCCAGATGCAACTGGGCAAAAATCCCCACAAGGTTTCACCCATCCTTCGATTTCAGAACAACATGTGACGATACTTTCCTTCTAAGAGCATTTGTAATGACATTCCTCTTCTTCAAGGTATAAGAAATATCGAAGTCAAACGTCTGAAGGTATTCTACCCATCATATTTTTTTGAGATTCAAGTATTTCTGAGAAAAGATATAGCTCAGACTCTAATGATCAGAAAAGACTGGGGACCTCTCCCCAAAAAGATAGTGCCGCCAACACTTAAGCACATGCATAACCGCATAAAGCTCTAAGTCATGAGTGGGGTAATTATTCTCATGCGAGCGGAGTTGACGAGAGCCATAAGCCACCACATGATTATCCTGCATAATCACACAACCCAAACCAACACCAGAAGCATCACAAAACACCATGTATCCCTTACCGGACTCAGGAAAGATCAGAATAGGAGCCGATGTAAGAAGTCATTTCAGTTCATCGAAAGAAGACCGACACTTCACATCCCATGTGAATTTCTCCGCTTTCACGGTAAGAGTAGTCAAATGTGACGCCAACTTAGAGAAATTATTAACAAACCGTTGATAGTATCTAGCAAGATCAGGGAAGCTTCATATCTCAAAGACATTCTCTAGTTCTTTCTATGACAACACAACCTTCACCTTTTTAGGATAAACTGATAATCCATGTTCAAAAATTACGTGTCCTGAAAACTTCACTTCTTAAATCCAGAAACTACATTTCGAAATGTTTCCATACAAACGGTGATTTCTCAGAATTTCCAGAACCGAACTTAGATGGTTCTCATGATCATGCTCAAATTTGAATAAATCAGGATATCATCCATGAACACTACCGCAAAAGCATCAAGATATTGATGGAATATCTGATTCATCAAAGCCATAAAAACTGCAGGAGCATTAGTCATACCAACAGACATCAAAATATATTCATAATGGCCATACCTGCTCCTGAAAGTTGTCTTCGGTATATCAGACTCCCGATCTCTAAGCTGATGATAACCCGATCGAAGATCAGTCTTTGAAAACCATTTCCCCCCTTTAACTAATCAAATAGATCATCCACATGATGAAAAGGATACTTGTTCTTAATTGTTACCCAATTTAACTTTCGATAGGCTACACACAATCGAAGTGAACCGTCTACCTTCTTGGTAAAGAGTACAGGGGATGCCCAAGGCTAAACACTAGGGAAAACAAAACTTTTTTCTAACTGGTCTGTTGCGGAAACGTTGGGAGTTTCAGCGACAGAAACAAAGAAACATAGAAGAGTAAAAGGGAAAAAAAGAAAGAATAAGAACACAAATATTTACGTGGTTTGAGAATAATCCCTACATCCACAGAGAGGCAGAATATTTACTATAATCGGGAGCACAAATAAAGAGTTTTTTTAGTAACCCTATCTCAAAATGGGCTACAAATGGAGAAAACGATCCACTGTTCCACCAACCGCACAGGAGGTCCGCATCGCTATAGTGAAAGACGACCGGCTAAGTCAAAAGTGCTACAGTGGTTGCTGGATGGAAGTCCAAAAAGCTACAGTAAAGTTGACTCCAAAGTCCGAATTGCTACAGTTCTCTATCGGTTTTGGTCAGTCAGCTCTGCTACAATGTCAAAAATGCTACAGTACCCGAATAATTTGGGCCAGGGGCCTTTGACCCCCAGACTTCCAGAGCAGGGGCACGTTGCCCCCTATAACCTCCAACGAGATCACAGCGGAGCTCAACCCGTGAAAGTTGCGGGACACAATCATTCGACCCCACTATACTGGGCTACACCAATCCAACAATCTCCCACTTGGAGCCTGATCCACTACACTATTATGCTTCGATGCCACTGACAAAGACAATTTACTTAATTCGGGCTCTTCCTCTTCTTCACTCACCAGTGGCGTGATTTCCATTCACATCTTTAATTTCAACCTGATGATTCATGAAATAAAAGTTGGGCTCTCATCGCGTCCTCCCTTATTCTGTCTCTCATCCTCCGTTCATCAGTGAAGACCAACATAGGCACAACAGTGCCTCAACTTCTGTATCACTATGGGATTTGTCAACATGTCTGCCGAATTGTTGGTTTCACAAATATTCTGCAATGTCATCAACCCATTCTGTATCAAACCTTTGATGAAAATGGTACATTAATTGAATGTGCTTCATCCGGGCATGAAACACTGAGTTCTTTGCAAGATGTATACCATTATGACTATCACAATGCAATACATTATCCCCTTGTTTTCTTCTCAATTCATCCAAGAAGTTCTTCAGCCAAACCATTTCTTTCCTAGCTTCTATTACAACAGTGTATTCTGCCTCTGTGGTGGATAAAGCCACCACTTTCTGTAATTGTGATATCCAACTTACCGTAATTGCTCCACAGGTAAATACATAACCTGTGGTACTCCTCCTGTTGTTGACATCACCTCCAAGGTCAGCATCCACATACCTGTGCAATGAATTTACTTTTCCAAAACACATAGATGCCTACTTACTTCCCTTCAAATACTTTAGTATCCACTTCACAACTTCCCAATGTTGCTTTTCAGGGTTATCCATATACCTACTCACAAATCCCATTGCATGAGCGATGTCAGGTCGAATGCAAACTATGACATACATCAGGCTTCCAACAGCTGATGCGTATGAATCCTTTGTCATGTACTCAACCTCTTCTGCCATCTTCAATGATTGCTCATTTGAGAGTTTAAAAGGCCTGCCAGGGGAATAGAGACTGTCTTTTCTTCCCGCATACTGAATCTTATCAGAACCTTCCAAATGTAGTCAACCTGTGATAACATCAAGGTTCCAGCTGCACGATCTCTCTTGATCTTCATCCTCAAAATCTTACTAGCTTCTCCAAGATCCTTCTTTTCAAACTCCTCACCCAGCCACCCTTTCAACTCATAAGTCCTCTGTATACATGATCTTTCAATGATCATGTCATCTACATATAGAAGCAATATAATGTATTCATCACCAAAGGACTTGATGTAGCAACATTGATCCATGCCACATCATTTATATTCATTTTTAGACATAAATGAATCAAACTTTTTGTTCCACTATCTGGGTGCCTGCTTCAATCCATATAAGCTCTTCTGGAGTTTGCACACCAGGTCTTCCTTCTCAGACTCTACATATCCCTCTGGCTACTGCATGTAGATGTCCTCCTCCAGGTCTCCATGAAGGAAAGCAGTTTTTACATCAAGCTTCTTAAGATACAAGTCTTATGAGGCCATAATGCTGAGAACCACCCAGATGGTGGTAAGCTTCACTATTGGTGAGAGTATTTCAGTGAAATCCACTCCCTCCTTATGTTGGAATCTTTTCACCACCAGTCTTGCCTTTACCTTCTCTTGTCATCATGTTCTTCCTTGACCCGATATACCCATTTGTTCTGTAATGCTCTTTTTCCTTGTGGTAGAGGTGTCAGCTCCCAAGTGTTATTATCATGCAATTAGAAAATCTCCTCCTTCATAGCTAGCTCTCACTTGCTCGACTCCTTAAGCTGCATTGCCTCTTTAAAGTATTCTAGTTCTCCACCGTCAGTCAATAAAAGATAATGCACGAATGGTGAATACCTCTGCACAGGCCGTCTCACCCTTGTTGATCTCCTCAACTCTACTGGAGTAGTAGGTTCCACCGTTTCTGATGTCTCATGATTAGGCACACCTTCAAGCTCCACTTTCTCTTTGAACTTAGATTCAATGTTTCCATTTTATAAAGCAGATTATTTCTTTGGAATGCCTACTAATCTCTTTACTCACGCCTATCTATATCATTTTAGTACAAGTCCTAATTCAACTTTATGATTACTCCTGGATCAAGTTTGGTTATAGTTGGATGGTGACTTGTGGAGTCACATGGATACGTGTCAATTGTTTTTGTATTTAGTTTCTTTATCACATCATCCAAATATGATTTTTATAGATTTCAGTTGTGATTATTGGTGGATCACATTATATTCATGGAGGACATAGTGGGACTCAGAGATGGATGCAGGTGAGGGTGTTGGAGGGTGAGATGACGGTTTACTTTTGTAACCTTGTTTGAATTATTTTCTACTTTTATATTACTGTTGTTTCTTTCTTGATGGTGTATGGACCCATGATGTATAGAGTGATCATGCACATTTTTCTACTATTAGTTTAATTTATTTTATGGGTGAAATTATCCCCAGTGATTGAATTTGATGTCAATGGTGCTTGTAATCAGCCCAGGGGATTGGGGACGCCCCTCGGGTATGTTGCGGGCTAGGTCGAGCGTCCGATGGATTGGTGGCTTGGTGGCTTGGGCCGGTCTATGAAAATCTTAAAGTATTATGTAGTTTACACATGCTGAACTTAGAGTTACTTTTATGTTAATAAACTGAGAAGAGACCTTTAAGTATACAAACTGATATCTTTTGGAGTAGGTCACAAAGGAGGAGAAGGGAGTGACTCTTGAGAGGTAGTGAGTTTCTACCTTAACCATTCAATAGGCAGTGAGCCTTGGTGGGGAGTGACTTCACCTAAAATTTGTATCCTAAAAAACAGTGAGTTATAATGTATTTTTGGTATACCAGCACAATGTTGAGTCTATGATCTTTGGATGTAGCTCAGTGTAGATGAACCATGTAAAATTTTTGTATTGTAGAAATGTGTGGAGCAATGAACAATCAATGATTTTCAAAATAAGAGTAAAGGGGAGAAAAAAAATAAAAAGAATAAGATCACAAGACATAATGATTTATGTGGTTTGAGAATAATCTCTATGTCCATAGAGAGGTAGAATGATTCACCAATTCATAATAAAAATTATAGGGTGATCTTTAGAGTACATGGGACCCTAGCTTGAATGAGCTCTTAAAGCAACATGATGAATAGTTCTCACGTTGCTATAGTGCCTACATAATAAGTCTACTATGCTAAAGTGTAACATCTACCCAAATCCAAGCTTTTATAGTATTGGTTGTAGGAAGTCCATAGAGATATAATTTCATTGTCACATGCTTCTACAGTAAGTCTACATTGCTACAGTTCCTTATCGGTTTTTTCAGTCAACTCAACTATAGTTCCCAAAAGATTTGGGTTGGGGACCTTCACCCCCAAAACCCTGTGCAAAGGCACTCTGCCCCCTGAAATCCCCAATGATCTCACCACGAAGGTCAAGCCACAAGTGTTACATCCTCGTGTATAGTATGATCCACCAAAAATTAGCTCAATTTCATCCAAGGATTGGGCTACACCAGTCCAACACTTTGTGTGCTTCATGTTTTACTTTCTACACATGTGCATGATATTTGATGTAGGTGCATTCAATAAGAAGATAGGTTCAATTGTATTCATATTAACAAGGGAACAAGATCCAATGGAATTTGTAAGCAAATATATAATTTGAATTAGGAAATACCTTGATTCAACCTCCCCCCTCTCAGGGTGTCTTGGGTTACATTACTCATATACTAAATAGGATTCTCGTCGACCAAGTTCCCAAAGATATTGCTCAAGCAACCACATGATAATGATCATTGATAGAGGACCGCTTTACATCCTCCCTCAAAGTAATATCCATTATTCTGCACTAGCAAGGGCACTCAATAGACATCATACCAAAGTCAAAGCACTTCACCTCAACTCACTACCACCATGAGAATCACTAACAAGACCTTTATATATCATTTGTCCATTTTGTTCTTTAACAAAAGTTAATATCTCAGGTCCTTTGATGGAAATGATATATCCTAAATAAATCCATGGTCATGGTGTTCTATATACACGTTCAATTTTCAAGAAGTCAAAGAAAGAGACATCGATCATATAGGTTGATGGAACCAACATGCAACCCGCCTGATTAGAGATATCATGATAAAGGAATTATATTACACAGTCAGCATCTATATGAGGTATTATGTCATTGCAACATTAACTTCTTTCTCTATGGGTGTCTTGGCGTGTGTTTTGGCGTGTTGCTAGACACTAATGTTGGACTTTAGACTCCTTTGCCTAATGTCACTAAGAAAGAGGCCTAGAGAGTTACACACTAAGTGTATCCAGAATCTTAGTTAAATAATAATAATATTATTTATTATTTAACAAGTTGAATAAATATTATTCTTGCACGTGGTTTAATAATTATTCATGTTTTCTTGATCGCATTTATTATGTCGCCAGTTATTAGAGAGAATATAATGTGGGTGGAATATTTAATAAATATTTATTTTTTATTTTGTGAATATAATATTTATTTATTTATTAGAAAATAATGTAATGATATTTATTTAATAAATAAATAGTCATTATTCAAGGCCTGATAAATATTGTGGTGAAATGGAAGATCGAGTTTAATAGATCAGTGAGAAATAATAAATATTGAATATTATTTAATTTAATAGTGTTTAATTTAATTCGCAAGTTAAGCGCATATCGAGAAATAATAATAATATTGTTATTATTATTTGACATGGGGTTCCGAAAAGATTAAATAAATAATAAGGGGAATTTGTTTAATTATTTATTTCTCATCCTATCGATATATAAACCCATTTATATTATTTTCTCGGTGAGTTAATTCATTTGTTCGGTTGTGCACCACAGATTTGGAGATTGCTCATAAGACCTAAAGAGCTCCCTTCTCCAAGAATGCTCCCAAGAATGGAGAGTGATCTTCCTCCACCTCTCACTCTCAAGTCAAGAGAGGTCCTGGAGAAAGCTTTGGAAGTAGTTCTTGAAGCGGTCACTGGTGGATGATGCAAGTGATAGGATCTGTTGTGCTAGCAGCAGAAGATTCCTACGGCGATGTTCAGAGATTTGTGGAACACATGTGGATCACCGCTATAGGGGGTATGCTTTGATTCCTACAACGCAATGATGACACAACGCAAATCTGTTGTCAAATCCATCAACGAAATAAGAATTCTAATAAGGTAATTCTTTAATTAATTAAATTGATTATAAATAATATGTGATGATCCTCTATCTAGTTCTGATGTTCTATCCCTTGTCTATATTCTTTGGTTCAATTTCATAGATCACAACATTTATCGTTGTGTAAATCTTGGATTGATCATCGATCATGAAAAAAAGAAAAATTTGGGTATGATCCATTGTACACTTTCGTTGTGCCTAGAACCTACACATGTAACCCTAGCTTGAATGAGCTCTTAAAGCAACACGGTGAATAGTTCTCACATTGATACAGTGCCCACACAATAAGTCAACTATGCTATGGTGTCGCAGCCACCTAAATCCAAGATGTTGTAGTATTGGTGATAGGAAGTTCACGGAGCTACAATACCATTGTCATATGTTTCTGCAGTAAGTGTACACTGTCATAGTTCCCTATCAATGTTGTCGGTCAACTCAACTATAGTGCCAAAAAAATTGGTTTAGGGGCCTTCGCCTCAAAACCCCTGTGTAGGGGTGCGCTAACCCCAACAACCCTCAACAATCTCACCATGGAGGTCGAACTGTGAGAGTTGAATCTTGGTGTATAGTATGAGCCACCATTGATTGACTCAACTTCATCCAAGGATCGGGCAACACTAGTGTAACACCTTCTATGCTACATGTTTTACTTTCTACACATGTGCATGATATTTGATGAGGGTACATTCAATAAGGAGATAGTTAGAATTGTGTTCCTATCAAGAAGGGACTAAGATCCAATGGAATTTGTAAGCAGAGAAAAAAAATTGAATTAGGAAATACCTTGATTCACCCCCCCCCCCTCTCAGGGTGTCATGGGTTACAATACTCATCTACCGAATAGGATTACAGTCAACCAAGTGCCCAAATATATTTCTCAAGCAACCACATGATCACGAGCATTAATGGAGGGCCACTTTACATCCTTCCCCAAAGCAAGTTCTATGACTATGCCCTGGCAAAGGCACTCAATGGACATCATACCATAATCAAAGACCTTTACCTCAAATCTTTGCTAGTATGAGCATTACTAAAAAGAAATTTATATGTCATTTCCTACTCTCGAGTCAATTCGTCAAAGGTTCCACTTAATGTTGGGGAAAACAAAATGTTCGTATTGTGGAGCAAAATAACCTATTGAGCAGTTGACGAACTAATGTTTTATGATCCATCTAATGTTTATGTTTTTTATTTCTCATTAATGTGTCGTTTCGTAATGTCCTCTAGGGTTGTAATGTATTTTTTTTGTTGGTAGTGTATGATTTTCGTTTTATTTATCTCCTGTACCAGATCTTTGTAATTATTATTATTATTTCTTATGAAATGATCATCACAAAATATCATTTTAATCTCAATATCAATACAAAGCTTCATTCACTCTAGGGAATGAAAATATTTTTTTTAATAAGTATTCACACTCACTTTAGGGAATGAAATAATATTATTTTATTGAGAGTTATAATATCTTAAATACCAATAACATGAACATGTAATCTGGGGTTGATCCCTCTTTGTATACTCTGAGCACTGTCATGAATTGTTATTGCGGTGACATCAAGGCGAAGACTGCAACTGTTGAGTTTTTGAGGAAGATAGAAGCCATGGGCTGTGCTCCCGATGTCATGATTTACAGCACCATCATTGATGGTCTTTGAAAAAATAGGCTAGTGAACGAGGCTTCTGAATTCCTTCATGAGATGACTGGTAAAGGCATTACTCCAGATGTTGTTACCTATACCTCAATGATTGACGGGTACTGCCATTCAGGGCAATGGAGGGAATCTGGGTGATTTTTGAATAAAATGATTGATAATGGAGTTAACCCCCATGTGCCCACTTTCAATGTGTTGGTTGATAACCTTTGCAAAGAGGGAATGTCTACACAGGCACATAGAATTGTTCAGTTGATGATTGATAATGGAGTTAACCCCCAGTGACTTGATTTATTACTGATATGTTGTTGCCTATTTTACACCATTTTTTTAATTAGATTGTAAGGAGTGATACCTCTTGGCTTTGTTTGGACTCAAATTATACCATCAACACCTTAATGCAGGCACCCCACGCCCCTAACAAGCATCAAAACTCACCTCCCATGCTTGGCAGCTCATGGAATCACTAAATTCCAAGGCATCCAAAGATCAATGACAAGTTTGTGGCTCCAATGTCTGACATTCAGGCTCTGTTTGACAATACTAATTGAAAACTGCTCATGGAATCACTAAATTCCAAGGCATTCATGTAATTGTTTTTTTTTCACACAGAACAAACACCAGTTATTTTCAATGATGTGAAAGAGGCCATGCTATGTGAAACTTCATGAGGAGTTTTTTAGCTGCACCAGGTGCTGAAACACTCATCTCTTACTATAAATAGAAAAAATAAGTGGTGTTTATAATGTTTGTGAAAAACAATTCCACTGAAATTTTGTAAGAAGGGCGCTTGAATAATTGATAGGAAAACATTTTTTTTCCAGCAAACAATGTTTAAACCCTTGTACAGAAAAAATTCTCACAAATCATAAGTGGTGTAAATAGTTTTCAGTAAGTGATGTCAACCAAGGCCTCGGTTGACTGCAGTGAATTCTAGGTTAAAGGAATTCCCTACAAAATGTCTCTCATTTGATTCTTAACCCATGATAGGTTTTGGCTTTGGGAGAGTTGGCTGGATCACATAGGAGTTAAGATATTCACTTTTTTTTTTCAGTCTGTTCCTCTAATTTTTATTTTATATTTTTTGATGGCTTCATATAATTAATGATTTCTATTAAACTTTATATTTCCTTAAAATTTTCATATAATTTTATTCTTTTTTTTCTTATAATTGTAGCTATTTCATTGACCCTCGAGAGATGGGCCATGAGAGGCACCTCACTCTATATCTTCATAGACGCGGAGATCTATGAAGTGGCTTCGTGGTTACCTCAAGTAGAACAAGCTTTTAGGTTTTTTATATAAGCGTGAGGAAGGGAGTGAGCATGAGAGAGAGAGGGAGGGAGGGAGTGAGGGAGGGAGGGAGTATCAATGTAGGATGCTTATTGTTGACTCTTGTAGTGTAGTTGTTTTAATGGTCACAATTACTCTAATGTGTTTATAACTTGTTTTTTATTGTTTTTAGTGTATTTCTATTGTTTTGTTGGTGGCAAGAAGGCAACCGATCGAGAACCTTTTCCAAGTCCTTTGCAACAGTGAAGCACCGACTAGTCGGTAGAAGTGCATCGACCAGCCAATACAACATCCAGAAGCATACTTAGCCAGTAGCTCTCCATCGGCTGGTTCATGGCGACTTAATGGATAGCTTGTGAAGGTTCTAGACATCTAGTAGCTACTGTCGCGCACACTGACTAGCTGGCAACATTGGCGGCTGACCAGTGGTGTTGTTCCAGGATCTTCCAGGCTACATTAATGATGGTAAAAAAGGTCCTCGCTCAACTCTTGACTTTTCCTGAACTTGTTCGACCCCGACACCTTAGAATACTTTAAATAGAGGTCTTGGAATGAATGAATCATAATTCAAACTAAACACACATCAAACAAAATGCTCTCCGATCTCCAACGATCAAGAATTCCTCTCCGATCTTCAAAGCGCTTCAAAGTTCCAGTCTTTATCATCCTTTCTCAAAGACGATCAAGAGTACTTTCTTCATGGAAATTGTGATTATCAACAAGCACCTTTCAAAGGTGTGATCTTCATAGACTATCTTCACACGTCATCGAGCTCATCGATCTATTCTTTCTTCGTGCCTTCTTATTTTATCTTCTTCTTCACTTGAGGATTTGTATTTTCTTGTATAACCCCTTATCCCTCTTATTCTCAAGTGTAACCTCTCTCTCTCCCTCTCTCTCTCCCTCTCCCTCCCCCTCCCACCCTCTCTCTCATTTTTAATCTTTTAGTGAGAGCTGAGACGACATTGTAAAGGGTTTTCCAAAAGACAAACCATCTCTTTTCTCCATCCTCATGATTGGTTTCTTGCATTTTCCATTCATAAGCGGGTGTTCTTTTAGGTATTGGGTTTTGTTAAAACCAAAAGTTCTTGGTTTTTGATTTCTTCGTTCAAAAGAAATGGACTATTTTGGTTCTTGGACTTTCATTAAAATCAAGGGACGTTATCTTTTTGGTTATCATTTTGGTTCTTGGATCTCTGTTAAAACCAAGTGGGTTATATAACCCTCTAAAGTCTTCTTTAGAGGAGATATAGGGGCACATTGTTTGATATTGCCAAACTTCATTATCAAAGCATCTCATCTTTTTTATTTTCTGCATTTACTTTTCTGTTATGATTTCACTAAATTGTTTTGTTTTAATTTATGCTATGTTTTACTTTGATTTTATAACATGCTTGCATTATATCATTGTATCTTTTATAGTATCAATTTATTATCGCTTTTATTTTTAAAAGACAATTCACCCTCTTGCCATTATTCTCCGACCAACCGGTATTAAATGCGATCTTTGTATTTATTTCAAAATCCTAGTTTTTTTGTTCAAAAATTGTTTTTGATTTTCAAAACCCTAATTGGTTTCAAAGTTCATCCTTTTAATCGCATCTTATTCGCATGATCCTATCTTTGATGACACCACTTATTTATATTGGAAGAATTTAATGTCTATTTTTCCTAACAACATTAATTATATTGTTTGGAAAATGGTTATGCATGAATGTATACTTAATAAAGAACCAGAAGATAAATGGACTCCTTAAAATATTATTTCTTTTGAATTTAATGAAAAAGTTATGAATGTCTTACATTGTGGTCTTGATTGTAATTTGTTTAATCGTGTTTCTTCTTGTAAAATGGCTTATGAAATATGGAAATTACCTAAAGTCATACATGAAGGTACGGATAAAATTAGACACTAGAAAGGATATGTATTATCAAGGTTTTGAAAGTTTTTTCATGCATTCAAATGAATCTATTATTATAATGTTTGTAAGAGTTTATGACATTTGCAATGGTAGAAAATATCTTGGCGATGAATTGTTTATAGAAACATCTATAAGGAAAATACCATGGGTTTTACCTATTTCATGGGCTCCCAAAGTCACGAAAATCCAAGAAGTCAAGGACATAAATAAAATGGCGGTTGAAGAGCTCATTGAATCACTCATGATGTATGAATATGAAATGTCAAGTCATAAAGGAAGCAATTAAAGTGATGAAAATGAAGAACATAGTTTTTAAAGGTATTAAAAATGATGATTCTTTTGAAGGTGACATCGGTGGTGAAAGATAACTTGAACAACTTGACAAAATGGTGAACAAACTTCTAAAGAAGAATAAATCATCCTGACGTGACAAAAAGTAAGAAAAATAACATATTAGACTAAAATGCCTGATCTACAAAAAGAAGTTGAAAGAGAAGAAAGGTAAGAAAGATTTGAAAGTTTCAACTTTCAGTGATTCAATCTTCTCAAGTGACTCAAGTCCCAAATATCTCATCGCACATCTCAAGAGAGATGATGATTCTAGTTCTCCTATTTCTTTCTCTCCTTATCAAGCCTCTTCTTCTTGCTCTTCTTCTTCTCCAAGACCCTGAGCTATGAGGAACTAGAATATGCTTGTGATGAACTTGAAAATGGTTTTTGTGAACTTTCTTATTTATACAGAGTTCTCAACAAAAAATATAAATAAGTTCTTAATGAAAATGATCTTCCTTTAAAAGAAAAATATGATTTGGTTTTGAAATTAAAAAATAAATCGGATGATGTTTTCAAATCTAAAATCAAGGATATCAAAAGCTCTCTTTTTAAATTCATTGAAGGTGAATAAAATCTTAACATTATCTTTGATTCTCAATGTGTCAAAATAAATAATCATGATTTTTATTTTTCAAATAACGCGAGCTTTTTGAAAAATTCAACTTTTGTGAGTTGTTTCTTAAAATAAGTTTTGTAATTATTATGGAAAATATGAGCATTTAATTTAGGAATGCGATTACAAAAATGCTAGATATGATAGAACTAAGTCTGTCCATCTTTCTAATAATCTTATTCAAAAATCTAAACAAGTTTGAGTTCTTAAATCTCTTTTAGTCAATCTTAGCAGATTCAAAATTGTTCACCATATCAATTTTTATGTCCTCACACCGTCGGACCTAAAATTTATGTACCAAAAGACACTCTCTTTTGACATCTTACTGAAAGAGATATGCCCTAAAGCCTTGTGTGTGTGTGTGTGTATTATATGAAAATTATGATTCATATGCATGGTATATCGATCCATGCAACTAAAATGATAAACTATTATCATTTATCAATCTCTCATATTAGTTATCATTTACCATACAGTTTCATTTGATGAAACGTTTGGGAGGACTTACATTCATGTATATGATACATGAACCATCCGTGACATTTACTAATGTGTTATGTATGGATGAGTAAATGTGACTACCAAAGGAGTGTCCTTGTGGCTTATATTAACCACTGCCATGTGATGACAGGAGGTGTGTGTGTATGTGTGTGTTTTCTTGATGTTTCTTGGCCAAGAATATTCCTCACATGTAGCTCTTATTCTCCCACCTCCCTCATATCATGAGATGCTAGCACATCATTGAGGGTGGAGAATCTCACACATGGGATGTGTGATTCGGTTAGCCCACACTATGTTGTCTTCCAATCTAAAAAGAAAGTGATGAATGTACTATATCTTTATTGGTCTTTTATTTTATAGTTGAAGTGATATAGAGGCATGGACCTCTCATAGCGATTTTCTTGATTTATGGCATGTCCTTGGACATGACCTTCTTTATTATAATTGGACTTTACAAGTGACATGATTTAATGCATGGCCTGATGTAAGTGATAAATGAACTATATTAAATGGATCCAATGCACCTTGAGCGATGTCGATTTCCTTTTTACAGAACGTTGGGCTAAAGGCTCATAGGGAAAATAGATTACATGTGCTGATTATGACTGAGGGACCTTAAGTAGGGTTGTTGGCCATGGCATGTCACAACCCCTTGGTCGAGGATGGTTGACATGACGTCCACATCTTTTGGGTTGTTGGACATGACATTCCATGCCCCCTTGCATAGGAGGTTGGGTATGGCCCACCTCACCACTGACCGTGATACTCGCCATGGCGGCCTTTATTCATGATGTGATACAGGCATGGCTCGTCTTCCCTTGTTTATGATACTCGACATGGCGACCTACATTGAACATGATCCTTGGGCATGACGACCCTTACTCATTATTGTGGGACTATATTTATTATTAGTAGTAGTATTATGCACGAACACATGAGTTACATCCTAAGTCCTGGATAATACTATGTATCCATATATATGGCTATAAGTGTCACTACGCCTATAGTGTATGCATATGTATACATACATACATACATACATACATACATACATACATACATACATACATACATACATACATACATACATACATACATACATACATACATACATACATACATACATACATACATACATACATACATACATACATACATACATACATACATACATACATACATACATACATACATACATACATACATACATACATACATACATACATACATACATACATACATACATACATACATACATACATACATACATACATACATACATACATACATACATACATACATACATACATACATACATACATACATACATACATACATACATACATACATACATACATACATACATACATACATACATACATATAGATACAGACACACACACACACACACACACAGATATATATATATATATATTTACTCAGATACATTTATGGCTTAAGCTGAAGTATGTATAGTCGACCATGTGTCTTTGAAGAACCTGAGCCGACCGATTTACATTTATTTTTTTTTCAGCAAAACTTTACATTTGATATACATGCACACTGATTTATTATATATGCACAGACTGAATTATGCATTTTACACCATTGTTGGTGGCCTACTGAGTATATCTCACATCGTGTTTGGGTCACCATTGCACCAGGGTACCCGAGCAGACCTCATGTTTGCAGGATGAGGTTTCTGGATTGCACTTGCTTGTTACTACCCTTCTTGGCTAGGTTGGAGTATGGGAGCAGTGGACCGAGTTGGTGCTCATGGTGCTATTGGAGATAGCTATAGTGTCTTATTTATTTCCTTTGTTAGTCATGCTTTGTATTGTACACATGTTGTATGTTTATTTGTACGTTGTAGAATGTTCATGCATGATACATTCATTCATTTACTTTTGCCTATCGATTTATTATATTTCACTGCCTTTACTTATTATTGCTTCCTTTGTATTTATTACTAATCCAAATGGTATATGGTTGCACCCAAATTTACCATACAGGTATAAGCGGTCGTTGAGGTACATGTAGGGATCAAATCCACAGAGATCAAAGAAGAAACCTTGAGTCACTAAGATTGGATGTGAGGATTGGCTATGAAGTGACCAACTTGGGGGTTGATTTTGATTGAAGAACTAATTATTTAATTTTAAGAAAAATAGAAAAAACATAAATTTACTTGTTCAAAAATAATTAATTAATATGAGTCGATCCTAGGCTGTCGCTTGTGGTGGATTGGATGCATTTGTCTCTTAAAAAGTTTGAGATCACTAATTCAAGATGAATCCACAAAACGAGATAATTCCACAACCTCATTCACCAATTTAGTTCTTACAAAATTTCAAGGATAATCACCATTGCACTTAGAGGATAAATTTCATGATCACTCCAAGGAATTGGATCGTACTAGCACTCAGAATGTGTCGTCGTTAAACTTGGCGAAGACAAAGAAGAACATAACTCATCGAATGGAAATCTTAAAATAACAAACAGATTTAAAAATTAAAGTACATGAAATAAAATCCAACCCATAACATTTCTATTCCCTTGGATCGAACTATGAGAGGTTTATCCCTCCATTGATTCTATTTTATCAATGAAAGAGGGAAGTAGAATTACGAGTGCGGAATTAAATAAGAATAACATTAAAAAAACACTCCACCGTTGTGTGAAGAATTCACAAGTGTTGGTGCGAATAAATTCACACCTTGGTTCAACGGTATCAACGTGTTAATGGAAATTAAATTAAATTAAGAAGAAGAAAACGAACTTTTATTAAGAAACTAATGTGACATGAAAAACTTCCATTATAGACATTGAAGAAGTGATTACAAAATGAAAGCGATAAAAAACAATTGAACGAAAAATTTGCACACCCCCATTTCCTTCACCACCATCTCCTTATATAGTCAAATGAGGAGCCTAGGTTCAATCCTCTATCAATAAATTCCTTCCCCAAAAATTAAGAGAGCAAAAGGGGGGATAAGAAATAAGTGAAATTGGTCATTTCAAAGTTGAGCACAAAAATATGACCAGATTCATCCCTCCTCTTGGAGTATGAATTTGTAACAAAAATGTAGCCGAATCTGAAGTGGTTGTAGAAGACAAATATCTTCATCTAGGTATCCTCTATCATATTTCAAAATTTAAAGTATTTTGGGTTAGTCGTTTGGAAGTAATGATTGAAATGGTGGGAGGACTTTATGGGCGTTTAGGTATTGGCCACCATTTAAATGCCAACTTCAGCTCCCTTTATCTCCATAAAAATTTCATAATTAGCTCTGAACATAGTTGAATGAAATGATCCCCACATTTTTCTCTTTCTAGAGTTAAAATTTGAGCTTTATTGGTTTTGGATTGTGTGCCCCACATTTGCTTGATGGGCCTTAGGCCCATTATGCTTTGTCCAGAAATTTTTTGCATTCATGGCAAAAAAACTCAATCTTCCCTTGGGATTCGTTCATCGATTATAGAAGATAAAATGTTAAAAACAAAGTGATCAATAATTGTTGAGAAAAGTATTGTTTTCAACAATACATGTTAATGTTATTTTAATGGGGAGATTATTGAAAATAATACTCTGTCTCTTTATGATAATTTTGATGCTCACAAATATCCTTAGTTATTTTTTAATGATTTTATTTAGTATTTTGCATAAATTTATTAATTTACTAATTTATTTTACTCTTGAAATAATGAGAATCTATTAATTATTTGGAATCTTCTTTAAGCACGTTCTGGAATCATTGTTCATACCTTACGTAGGTAAATATAGCGCGGAATCTGTTTTAGCGCATTCTGGAATCACTGTTCATACCCTACGTGGATAAACGTAGCGTAAGTATGAAAAGCGTGTATAATTTTTGAGATAAGAGAAAAGTATGGTTAAACAACCATACGTTTTCAAAAAAGTATGGAAAGAGAACCTTACGTTAGGAAGGAACCTTACGTTTTGGTTATCAGCAAAGTATGAAAGGAGAACCGTACGTAAATTCTAAGCGATACGTTTGTTTCTCAAAAGTATGGTTCATCAACCTTACTTTTGTAAACAACCATACGTTCTTGGAAAAGTATGGATCAAGTAAAATTATGGATCTTTTACCGTAAGTTTGAGTGTTGAAGAAAAAGTATGGATGATCAACCCTACATTTGTGTTCAACCTTACGTTGTCAATCCTACGTTTGTGTTCAACCTTACATTGTTAACCTTACGTTTGAAGACTATGATTAACCCTACTTTTGGAGGCCACATCATCAACCTTACGTTTGGCGTCGGAAATTTTGACAGACTATATTTATGTGCAACGATCAGTAAGCTGCTTTCTGGGCGGATTTCAAGATAGATTTAAAGTCGTTTTTAAAGTATGAATTTGATTGATTCAAAGCCGTTTTATTAATGGATTTAAGATCAAATTAAAAGGATCTTTTTATGCTGAGTCTTAAGGGAAGTTACAACTTCTCTGTAAATTCAAAATTTTGAATATCGCGAATCAGAAGGCAAATTTTATGGATCTAAATGTGCAGGAGATATGATTTATTATATATGTTCTCTCTGAAACACCAGGTATGTATGGATGTGATCAATCTATTATTTAGAAAAGGTGGAAAACAGAGATTGCAACTATTCACAATTGATCTGCTGATTTAAGAGGAGCGTCAAAGCTCTGTTTGTTCAAGAATAAGGAACTCGATAGAAGATTCACCTGTTCTACATCGAATATCTACTGTGGATCTACTACTGCTGAAGTTGTAAACTATATCTCTATATCTACTGCAACTGGATCAACTCAGAATTGCTTCGTCTTGAAGATCAATATTTCTAGAGACTTCGATCCATCTGTTGTCAATTGCATTCTGTTTCAATTGTGAAGATCAACTGGAAATTTCTTTCGGAAATTATTTTTTATTATTGAGTAACCAGCTTCTCATTCTAAGCTTTGTAGGTTCGTGTTTGAACTAGAAGGCTTTGTTTTTCCTTGGATTGTAAAGGTATCAACTGCCTGTACTCATTTTTGAATCGGTCTATGGAAAAGAGGACCAGATAGTGAAAATCACCAAGCTCGTGGAGTTGAGCGTTGGTGGAGTGGACTATGGGAATTCTGTTCCCCGAACCACTATACGTCTTTGTGTTCTTGATTTTACTTATTCCGCTGCACGATCAAATATGATAAAGTATAAAGGACAGAACTCGTTCAAGAAAAGAGTTATCGAAAAATTGCAAAAGACACAATTCACCCCCCTCTTGTGTATAATCTGTAGATTCAGATCCAACAATCATATCCCAAAATATTAAATTCAAAAAATTGAAGAAATGAATTCCACAAATAGATGATTGATTGGGCCCAAATTTTCACTTTAAACATGAATTGCACTTGTGACGGGAAATGAAGTTCAATTTATAAAATACACTAAAATTGATGTTTATAGACTTTGAAACACATGAATATTAAGATATTAACAATGAATATTATCCTCTTTCAGTGGATAATCACACCCCCAACTTGAGTTTTTCTAGTCCTGAGCAAAAAGAATCTCAAAAATATGAAATTGAACTTCCTTTTATAAAAATATTTTAAAATACATTTCTCAAAAAAATAAATCATGCCAAACAACCCTGAAACCTATCAAAATCATTTCACACAATTTAGGTTCACGAGTATATCCCAAGCTTAAGCTCATTCCTTTGTTCAAATTCATTGTCACATTTCATCCAATTTTAATTAAGCATGATGTTGTGTTGTGTATCTCAAAATACATGAGGCTCATTTTCTTGTTCAATGGGAAACAAATAGAAGATCTAGGTGGGAATCCCATTAATCCTTAAGATGAGTATCTTTTTTTGTTGTTTTTTGTTTGTTTTTTTAACCACAATAGATATGAACTGACTAACTCTAGGCAAGACAGCTATGGAGTCACAATACTCAAGTGTTAGACGCCACACATATTGTCAATTTCATGCTCAACAATAGAGATATAAAGCCTAACTCTGGGAAATACAACTATGGAGTTACAATCCCCAAGTGCCGGACGCCACAAATTTGGACAAAACATTTCTCTATGTGGTCTTTTTTTTGATTTTTTATTGGATACTCAAATTAAAAAGAAAGTGGCCCCAATACCTATGCTATGATGAAAGGGACCCAAGAACTCAAATTTACACCCAAGATTTAATGGATGTGCATTGTGGCATTTTGATTAAGAGTATGAAAATGTAATCTTTGAAATATCACATCAGACAACCACAATTTCCCAAAACTATTCTCATGAACTTAAATATGCATTAAAATCATAATCAAGGCATTCAAAATCATTTGAAATTCAGTTTTCATGTTTCACAATATACATTAATTCATTCAAGGATAATGCATTTTTTTCTTCATTGATTTGAATATTTATAAAAAAAACCCATTTTTTTTCAAAATCCCAGATTTTCACTCCCCCTAACTTAGAATGAAACTGACTTTAGTTTTGAAAGAGAATAAAAGAGAGAGTTATGAATTAGAAAGAAATAAAGAGAGAAATGATTTGAAATGTATTCATGGAACAAAATCATCTGCTTTGATGTTGATGACCGTTCAATAAGAAATTGATCAATTTGGATTCATGTCACATGTAGACTCCTTAGGGATTATTGAATGTTGGGTTTGAACTCTGGAAGTCATGAGTTTTATTTAAAAATACCAAACTTTTTAAACTATTAAATCTCACAAACAAAAACAATAGATCACATCGGAAACCCCCGAGTTTTCCCTTAAAAAAACAAAAAAACACACAAAAAAAACAAAAAAAAATGAAGAAGTCGGGTTGCCTCTTGGAAATCGCTTAATTTAAAGTCTTTATCTCAACTTAGACCCCAAATATTATCCAATACCAACTTTACAAATTTTTAATACCCCATTATTGTCCACTTCAACTTGATTGTGATTGAGTCTCCCTTGTGGTTGGCAGAAAAGTTTTAAAATTGATTCAAGAAAAATTATAAAGGTACCAATGAATGGTCTAGTCCCATGAAAATAAAAATGTGTCCATCCAATTTCTTTCCTAATATTGCATGATACATCAAGGATAATTTTCACATTATTTGACTCAAGAGAGGATGAAATGGTGACAAATTGTTTTTTATTATCCCCCATGACGTAAGAGTTGAGAGAGGATTTATGGACCTTGAATTTGAGCTCGGGCTGGCTAACACTTTTAGAAACAGGTGAAGAATTTGAATGG
The DNA here is from genome assembly GCA_963277665.1 of Viscum album. NCBI lineage: Eukaryota > Viridiplantae > Streptophyta > Magnoliopsida > Santalales > Viscaceae > Viscum > Viscum album. Next base: position 129,834,304 of record OY728137.1, read on the forward strand.
AACCTAGTTTCATTTTCAAAATTTCTTATCGGAATTTCTTCCCTTTGAATAGAATTTTTAACCTCCAAAATTTCTAGATTATTTTTAATAATGGGTATAGAATTGAAGCTTGATATTTTTTCCAATGGTTAAATTATTGGTGTTTCTAAAAAATCATCATTGGAGAAATATTCATGAAATTCAATCCATGAAGATAGATTTTCCCCTTGTGAATCCAAAAAATAAATTTCCTCCTGATTCAAAGACCCATCAACAATTTCTTCATGTTCTTCATGTCCCAAAGATTCAAAGTTTGGTTCTACAGTAAATTCAAGAGTGGATTTTGGGTAACTAGATTCTTCTAAAAAATGATGAGGAAGGGACAACCTGAGTGGGCATGGATTTTTCAATTGTTTCAATGCTTTTTAGTTCTACCCTCATTGACGAAACATCCAAATTTATTTTATCCATTTTTTTACACAATTTTTCAATAATTTTTTAGGGATCAAAATGTATAGTAGGTTTAACATCATGGACTTCCCTAAGATTGATATCTTCAAGCATGTTTAAGATGGCTGAGAATTTATCCTTTAAACAATCGTCATCCCATTGATTGTATATCTCATCAGGTGTGGGGTATTCATTCAAGATTTGATTAAAGAAATTAAAAAAGTTTGGTGATTCCCAATGTGGATTTCCAATTTGATTTAATCCTGAGTTTAGGTTGGGGAATCCTCAAGATATTCCATTGTGGAAGGCTGAAATTTGGATTTGATATTTTTTTGGTCAAAATGAAACATAAAAGGGAAAAGATAAGAGAAATTGTGGTGAGAAAAGAGAACTTGGATGAGAAAAGAAGGCGAGTGTCTAAGATACTTACTTGGGTCCCTGGCAACGTTGCCAAAATTTGGTTGCAACCAAATTTTGGAACTTGGGTTTGAATTGATTGGATTATTAAATGAGATTTTTATAGACTTAAGTGAATTCAATTTAAAAATAATGAGTTGGTTTTTAATTATCACATGGTTTGTATTGGATGAATTTATTTTAAATTATTTCAATGTCTTAAATTTAAATGTTTCCTTTAACGAAATATGAACATCCCAAATCACTCCCATAATTTTGAGTCTTCACTATCCTAAGGATAATTACCTATACACTTAGAGGATCATATTAATGAGAACTCCAAGGTAGAGGATCTTTTTATAACTCGAGATATATATCGGTAAAATCAGTGAGTTCAAAGGAGAAGATACATTATTGAATGAAAATCTCAAAAAATAGAATTGATTAAGAATTATTAAACTGAGAAATAACATCCAATACATCCTCTTGCTACTCTCTTAGATCAACCCATTATAGGGTTAGATCTCTATTAATGATATTATATCAATGGAAGTGGGTAGTGGACTCATGATGGTGGAATTGAAGAAGAAGAAAAACAGAATTACAATCACTCCACCGTTGTGTGATAAAATTCACAAGTGCTGGTGTGAATAAGTTCACACATTGATTCAACGGTATCAACGTGATATTGAAAAGAATAAAATAATATAATGTGAAGAAGAACTTTTATTAATAAATTATGGTTAATTAAAAAATTACATGAGAAAAATTGATGATGTGATTACAAAATGAAAGTGGGAAATTACAATTGAAAGTAAACAACATCGATAGAAAGGAAAAACATGGATTGAAAGAAAAACTTCGATAGAAAGAAAAAACATCGATCCTAATTCCCTTCAACACCAGCTTATTATATAGGAATATTAGGAGTCTTAGGTTCACTCCCCAACAATCAATTCCATCCCCATTAATTGAGAGAGTCAAAAGGAGGGTGAGAAAATCAAAGGAAATTTGACGTTTCAAAGTTGACTAGGAAAATCGTCCAGATTCATACCCCTTCTTGATGTGTGAATTTTTTACTGAAGATGGCATAATCTGTAGGGTTTGTAGTAGGAAAATATATTCTTCCATGTGTTCTCTAACATCTTTAAAATTTTTGGGAAAACTGGACCAGCTTTTTGGAAATTATGATCGATCTAGTGGGATGATTTTATGGGCATTCAAATATGAACCACAATTTAAATGTTAACTTCGGCTCCCTGTATCTCCATGAAAAATTTAGAATTAGCTTTGTTCATAGTTGAATGAAATTTTCCCTCTTTATATACTAAAAATTCGAGCTTCATTGGGCTTGGATTATGGGTCCCACTTTTGTTTGATGGGTCTTAGGCCCATTATGCTTTGTCCAGAAAATTTCTTCATTCATGCTGAAAAATATCCATCTTTACTTGGGATTCATCCATCGATACTAAAAGATAAAATGTTACAAATAAAGTGATCAATCATATCACAAAATATTAAATTCAAAAAATTAAAGAAATGAATTCCACAAATAGATGATTGATTGGGCCCAAATTTTCACTTTAAACATTAATTTCACTTGTGATTAGAAATGAAGATGAATTTATAAAATGCACTAAAATTTATGTTTATGAACTTTGAAACACATTAATATTAAGATATTAACAATGAATATTATTCTCTTTCAGTGGCTAATCACACCCTCAACTTGAATTTTACTAGTCCTAAGCAAAAGGTATCTCAAAAATATGAAATTGAATTCCACTTTTTAAAAACATTTTAACATATATTGATCACCAAAAGAAATCATTCCAAAAAATCATAAAACCTTTCAAAAATCATTTCACACAAGATAGGTCCAGAATCATATTCCAAACTCAAGCTCATTCCTTTGTTAAAATTCATCGTCACATTTCATCCAATTTCAATTAAGCATGATGTTGTGATGTGCATCAAAAAAGACATGGGGCCCATTTTCTTATTCAAGGGGAAAAAATTGAAGTGCTAGGTGAGAATCACATTAAACCTTAAGATGATTATCTAATTTTTGTTTTTTTTGGTTGTTTTTTTTGTTTTTTTTGAACCACAATAGATATGAAAAGACTAACTATAGGAAAGAAAATTATGGAATCACAATCCCCAAGTGCTGGACACCACATATATTGTCAATTCCATGATCTAAAGTTGAGATATAAATCCTAACTCTGGGTAAGACAACTATGGAGTCACGATCCCCAAGTGCCAGACTCCACACATTTTGAAAAGACATTATTTTATGTGGTCTTTTCTTGATTTTTTTATTGGATACTTAAATTAAAATTAAAGTGGCCACAAACCCTATGTTATGATGAAAGGGACCCAAGAAATAAAACTTATACCCAAGATCCAATGGATGTGCATTGTGTGATTTTGATTAAGAGGATGAAAATGTTAACTTTGAAAAATCACATCAGACAATCACACTTTCCAAAAACTATGCTCATGAACTTAAACATGCATTCAAATCATAATCAAGACATTAAAAATAATTTTAAAATCAGTTTTCATGTTTCAAAATGTACATTAATGCATTCAAGGATAATGAATTTATTTATTTTTTGAATTTATTTTTTTATCATAAAATCCCAATTTTTTTGAAATCCAAGATTTTCACTCCCCCCAACTTAGAATGGAACTGCCCATAGTTTTGAAAGAGAATATAAGAGAGAAAAAATAATTGGGAAGAAAGAGGGGATATGTGATTTGAAAATAAATCATGGAATAAAATCACCCGGTTTGCAGTTGAAAACCCGTCAATAAGAAATTTATTACTTTGGATTCACGTCACGTGTAGAATTCTCAGAGATGATTGATGGTTGGGTTTGAACTTTAGAAGGCAAGGGATTTATTTGAAATAAAAAAAATGCATCAATACCTAAATCTCACACACATGAAGAATTAGATCATATTGGAAACCCCAAGGGGTTCCCTTGAAAGAAAAAAAATAAAAAAACACAAAAAAAAGTGCAGAAGCTGGGTTGCCTCCTGAAAAGCACTTAATTTAAAGTTTTTAGCTCGACATGGACCCCCAAACTTATCCAATACCAACTTTAAATGTCTTAAGGACCCCATTATTATCCACTTAAACTTTATTGGGATTGAGTCTCCCTTTTGGTTGGAAGAAAAGTTTTAAAATTAATTCAATAAAAATTATAAAGGTCCCAGTGAATGAGCTTGTCCCATGAAAATCAAAATGTGTCCATCCAATCTCTTTCCTAATCTTTCATGATACATCAAGGAGAATTTTCACATTATTAGACTCAAGATAGGATTAAATGGTGATATAATATTTTTTATGATCCCCCATGACGTAAGAGTTGATAGAGGATTTATGGACCTTGAATTCGAGCTCAGGTAGGCTAACAATTTTAGAAATAGGTGGGGAATTTGAATGGAACCCAGTTTCATTTTCAAAATTTATTATCGGAATTGGTTCCCTTTGTTTAGAATTTTCAACCCCCAGATTTTCTAGATGATTTCAATAATGTGTATAAAATTTAATCTTGATATTTCTTCCAATGGTTCAATTATTTTTGTTTCTAAAAAATCATCATTGGAGCAATATTAAGGACATTAAATCCATGAAGACAAATTTTCCCTTTGTGAATCCAAAAAATAAATTTCCTCCAGATTTAAAGACCAATCAACAATTTATTCATGTTCCTGAAGTCCCCAAGATTAAAAGGTTGGTTGTACAGTAAATTCAAGAGTGGATTTTGGGTAGCTAAATTCTTCTAAAAATTTTGAGGAAGGGACAACCTGAGTGGGCATGGGTTCTATAATTATTTCAAAGCTTTTTAGTTCTACCCTTATTGATAAAACATTAAAATTTATTTTATCCATTTGTTTACACAATTTTTCAAGATTTTTTTGGGGATCAAAATGGATAGGAGGTTGAACTTCATGGACTTACCTAGGATTGATATTTTTAAACATCCTAGAGAGGGTTGGGAATTTATCCTTTAAACAATTGTCATCCCATTGATTGTACATCTCATCAGGTGTGAGGTATTCATTCAAGGGTTGATCAAAGAAATTAAAAAATATTGGTGATTCCTAATGTGGATTTCCAATTTGATTTAATCCCGAGTTTAGGTTGGGGTACTCTTCAAGATATTCCATTGGGAAAGACTGAAATTTGGATTTGATATTTTTTTGGACACAAGGAAACAAAAAGGGAAAAGAGAAGAGAAATGGTGGTTAGAAAAGAGAACTTGGATGAGAAAAGAAGGCAAGTGTTTAAGATACTTACTTGGGTCCCTAGAAACGACGCCAAAATTTTATTGTGCTGAAATTTACCCAAGAAATATGGTAAAGGCAGTCACTTGCAGTACAACCTAGGTTATTGAATCCATAGGGATCAAAGAAGTAATCTTTAGAAACACACATTCTATTGAGGTGATTTGGCTATAAAGTTGTCAACTTGGGTTTGAATTGATTGGATTATTAAAGTGGATTTTTAAAAGAATTAAGTTAATTCAATTTAAAAATAATGAGTTGATCCTTGGTTATCACATAGGGTGGATTGGATGAATTTCTTTTTAAATCATTTCAATGTCTTAAATTCGAGCGTTTCCTTTAACAAAATACAAACATCACAAATCACTCCTATAATTTTGATTCTTTACTATCCTAAGAAAAATTACCTATACACTTGGAGGATCATATTGATGAGAACTCTAAGTTAGAGTATCTTTTTAGCACTCGGGGTGTCTATCGGTAAAATTGATGAGTTCAAAGGAGAAGGTACATTATTGAATAACTTCACACCTTGATTCAATGGTATCAACGTGATATTAAAAAGAATAAAATAATATAATATTAAGAAGAAATTTTATTAATAAATTATGGTGAATGAAAAACTTACATGATAAAAATTGACGATGTGATTACAAAATGAAAGCGGGAAATTATAATTGAAAGTAAAAAACATCGATAGAAAGGAAAAACATGGATTAAAAGAAAAAATTCGATAGAAAGGAAAAACATGGATCCTAATTCCATTAACCACCATCTCCTTATATAAGAATATTAGGATTCTTAGGTTCACCCCCCAACAATAAATTCCATCTCCATTAATTGAGAGAGTCAAAAGGAGGGTGATAAAATCAATGGAAATTTGACGTTTAAAAGTTGACTGGGAAAATCGTCCAGATTCATATCCCTTTTTGATGTGTGAATTTTTTATTGAATACAGACGAATCTGTAGGGGTCATATAAGTAAAATATCTTCTTCCATGTGTTCTCTAACATTTTTAAAATTTTTGGGAAAATTGGACAAGATGTTTGGATGTTATGTCCAATCTAGTGGGATGACTTTATGATAATTAAAATATGGCCCACCATTTAAATGTCAACTTAAACTCCCTTTATCTCCATGAAAACTTCAAAATTATCTCTCGACATAGTTGAATAAAATGATCCCTATATTTTTCTCTTTCTACAGTAAAAATTTTAGTTTCATTGGGCGTGGAGTATGGGCCTCACTTTTGATTGATGAGCCTTAGGCCCATTATGTTTTTTCTAGAAACTTTATTCATTCATGATGAAAAATCTTCATCTTACCTTGGGATTCATCTATCAATCCTAAAAGATAAAATTCTCTAAACAAACCGATCAATCATATCACAAAATATTAAATTCAAAAAATTAAAGAAATGAATTCCAAAAATTTACCCGGCAACAACGCCAAAATTTGGTTGTTCCCAAATTTACCATACAGGTATAAGAGGTCGTTGAAGTACATGTAGGGATCGAATCCATAGGGACTCAAGAAGAAACCTTGAGACGCTAAGATTATATGCGAGGATTGGCTATGAAGTAGAAAACTTGGTAGTTGATTTTGATTGAATAACTAATTATTTAATTTTAAGAAAAATAGAAAAAACATAAATTTACTTGATAAAAAATAATTAATTAAGATGAGTAGATACTAGGTTGTCACTTGGGGTGGATTGGATGCATTTGTTTCTTAGAAAGTTTGATATCACTAATTCAAGATGAATCCACAAAACGAGATAATTCCACAATCTCATTCACCAATTTAGTTCTTACAAAATTCCAAGTCTAATCACCAATGCACTTAGAGGATCAATTTCATGATCACTCCAAGAAATTGGATCATACTAGCACTCAGAATGTGTTGTCGTTAAACTTGGAAAAGATGAAGAATAAGATAACTCATTGAATGGAAATATTAAAATAACAAACAGAATTAAAAATTAAAGTACATGAAATAACATCCAATATACAAACTTTTTACTCCCTTGGATCAACCTATGAGAGTTTTATCCCCTCATTGATGCTATTTTATCAATGGAAGCAGGAATCAGACTTACAAGCACGAAATTGAAGAAGAAAAACATTAAAAAAAGGAACACTCCACCGTTGTGTGAGGAGTTCACAAGTACTGGTGTGAATAAATTCACACCTTGATTCAATGTTATAAACATGTTAATGGAAATGAAATTAAATTAAGAAGAGTAAAAATAACTTTTATTAAGAAACTAATGTGATACAAATAACTTACATTATAGAAATTGAAGAAGCAATTACAAAATGAAAGCGAGAAAATACAATTGAACGAAAAACTTGCACACCCCCATTACCTTCTCCAATAGCTCCTTATATAGTCATATGAAGAGGACAGGGTCTATAAATCATCAATAAATCCCTTCCCAAAAAATCAATAGAGACAAAAGGGGGGATGAGAAATAAATAAAATTGGTCATTTCAAAGTTGACCACAAAAATAGGACCAGATTCATCCCCCCTCTTAGAGTATGAATTTGTAACCAAATATGGCTGAATATGAAGTGTTTATTGAAGAAAAATATCTTCTTTCAGGTTTCCTCAATCATATTTCAAATTTTCAAGTCATTTTGTTCAGTCTTATGATTGAAATAGTGGGAGGACTTTATGGGTGTTCAGGTATGGCCCACCATTTAAATGTCAACTTCAGCTCCCTTTATCTCCATGAAAAATTCATAATTAGCTTCATACATAGTTTAATGAAATAATAATCACATTTTTATATTTCTATAGTTAAAATTTGAGCTTCATTGGGCTTGGATTGTGTGCCGAACATTTGTTCGATGGGCCTTAGGCCCATTATGCTTTGTCTAGAAAATTTCTGCATTAATACCCAAAAATATCCATATTCCCTTAGGATTCATCCATCCATATTAAAATATAAAATGTTCTAAAAAAAGTTATCAATCATAACCCAAAATATTAAATTCAAAAAATTAAAGAAATGAATTCCACAAATAGATGATTGATTGGGTCCAAATTTTCACTTTAAACATGAATTACACTTATGATGTGAAATGAAGTTAAATTTATAAAATACACTAAAATTGTTGTTTATGGACTTTAAAACAAATGAATATTAAGATATTAACAATTAATATTAGCCTATTTCAATGACTAATTAGTATAGTCCCCCCATAAGTACCTCCTTTACACCCTCATTGCTAGTCGGTAGCCTCTGGCGTACGTGGAGGCGTGCTAGAGGCCTAGTGACCAACCAGCTCGGTGCACCATCTAAGTGAAATTCAGGTCAGGATGCTAAAATATGATGATATATGGGTGATATTGGATCATTTGAATAAATCATACCACTTTATAGAAATCAGGGCGTCGATCTTAGTGGAGTTTCTGTCAAGGCATTATCTGGAGGAGGTGGTGCGACTCCATGGAGTCCCAAGGATGACCATCTCAGATCGAGATCCTAGTTTTACCTACTGGGCATGGAGAGGTATCTGATATGATTTTAGATCTCAGTTATTCATTAGAACTACTTTTCATTCATAGATAGATGGTCAGACGGAGCGGACCATCCAAAATTTTAAAGACATTTTGTGCTATTGTGTTCTGTATTTTGGACGTTCATGGATGAGGCACCTATCCTTGGTTGATTTTTCTTATAATAATATTTTCCACTTAAATATTGACATGAATTAATTTAAATCTTTTTATAACCAACCTTGGAGTTCTCTTTTGTGTTGGACTGGGGTCGGAGTGGCAGTAATTCTCAGGTCAGAACTAGTGTAAAATACGACAAAGATGGTACAAATAATTCAGGAGAGGATGAAGACAACACATGATCATAAAAAATCCTATGTAGATCATAGGATTAGGCATTTGGAATTTGAAATTGGAGATCATATGTTCTTGAAGGTGACTCCTTGTCATAAGAAATGAAGGTTTGGTCACGGGAGTCAGCTTTCTCCCCAGTTTGTTGGGATTTTTGATGTGTTAGCTCATGTTGGAGTCATGGAATATCAGATAGCACTTCCCCCATAGATGAGTCAGATATACGATGTTTTTCATGCTTCACAGCTCCATCGTTATCTTCATGACGATTCTCATGTCATCGATTGGGGGGAGATTGATTTTGATGATGATGTGACCTTCGAGGAGCAACCTGTGGAGATCCAAGACTGTTTGGAGAAGGTGTTGTGTGGGTGTGCTATTCCCTTAGTTTGTGTCTTGTGGCGAAAAAATGGCATGTAGGAGAGTACCTAGGAACATGATTCGGAGATACAGATTCAGTACCCCAATCTGTTTGATGTTGATCTCTTCTCTTCTAACATTGTTCTCTTGTAGATGTTGACCTTTCTGGTTTATGTGCTAGTTTCCTATTGTTTCTTGTTGTGGATTTACTCTTGTTTGATATGTACCTCCCCTAGGAGAGTATTTAGGATTTGATTGTAGTTTTTGTGTGGTTTTTCACCTGTTTCCTCTGATGAGGTGGTTGATCTCCTAAGATGACGAGATCTTTTAGAGGTATATCGTAGGGTGGTTGTTCGGACGACCCCTTTTTTGTTTTCTCTCTATGTTTGGTTTTGGATTCTCATGGATGAGAATTTTTTGAGAGATATTTAATATAAGGGCCCAGGTCCATGTAGATTGACCCTTTTTATGTTCTTGAAGCTTGTGGTGCTTGAAGTCCTAGAGTGAGTCTAGAGGGGTTCGGCTGCTAAATAATGGAAATAGGGAGATTACACACCGTGTGAGTTTCACAGCTTGTATAAGTACAGTTCATAGGATGTTACATGACATGTATTAATTTGAGGTTAAATTCCTCGTGGCGAAGTGTTGTTAAAAAAAATTGAAAACTCGACATTTACATGATGTGTAAGCTTTACACGCTATGTAAAACCCCCGTGCAGCATGGTTATAAAAGGTTCAACAGCTCAGGTTTTATCAAACACTATGACCAGCAACGTCTCCTGATTCCAGGCAATCCAATGGGCCTCCCTTTATTTTTTTGGGATTCCTTTGATGGGGATTTATCCTTGTATTCCCGTCTTCAATCTACGGTGACCGAAGGTGCATTCTTTCTTGGTTTTCTAGTGGGTTCTCCCTGAATGGTCTCATTTTACACCATTTCATCTCACCATGTGATGATGAATAATCACCATGTTTCTAATGGAGTTTTTATTGGTTATTTGTTGGTGCAGTGTTGTCTTGACATCCTTGGATGGATGCATCTTCTTACAGGAGAGGTGATTGGGATCCACAATGTTGGTTTGTTCTCGTGTGAAGAACATTAACACCTTTGAGGTAGTGGATTCATTGTTTCTCTATTTATTTATGTGAAATCATAAATTGAGCATAGTTTATCCCTTTGTATGACAATGAAATTATCCTAATACTGATTTAACTGGATTCATAAAGAATTGTTTGGAGATCACATGTTGATATGCTTTGTACCTTGATAACGGTTTGCCTATTGATTTGTTAAATAGTGTGATATCTATGCTATGATTTTTTAACATGTTCTTATTCTTGGAGTAACATGTTGAAATTAACAAAAAGCATAAAGATGAAAATGATTTATAATTAATTGTCTTAAGAGTAATTAAAGAATATACATGCTTGTAATCTAGCATTTTTTGTAATTTTATAGTGATCAAATTGATGCAATGCACATTTATAATTGAATATTATCTTCCATATAATTAATGGAATTGATAAATAATGTGAAGCATTTTTATTCTTACTAATATTAATGAATTTCATGTTAATAAATCACAATTCCACAAGTTTTTTGAAACCAGAATGTATGCTTGGAAACATGTTTAAATGAATTGTTTAATTAATTTAGTGGCTTGTTATAGCCTGATGTATTAAGTTGCCCGTATTTGGAACCCGTGATTAATGAATCGATTAAATTCAATATGGGATAAAAATAAGTTGTGTGATAAAGATAATTTCAAGGGTTTGAGTTGCTTGTCTGCTTGATAAGGCCGAGTTCCTGGATTTTGGAGTTGTGAGAGCTTGTTTATGTGTGAAAGATAGATGCCTTGTTTTTAGAGCCTAGACCACCCTATTGGCTATGTTTGTTTGTTTCCTGATGTTTTTGTGATGTGAGTCTATGATGGATGAGCTTGGGATGACTGATGTGATATGGGTCGGGGAGGCCTAGATAAGATGTGAGTGTGGGATGGATGAGCCAGGGATGGATGATGTGATATGGGGAGGGGAGACCCAAATGATGTGGCAGCAGTTGATGCATGTGATAGCGAGATGCATCAAGATATGCATGTGAGTTTCAGGAATGACACTAGAGATGATGGAATAGGCTGGATATGGACTTACCCATTAATGTGTTGATGAGATATGGGATGTTCGTTTATGAATATGTTTAATGGTCGATGGTCAGAGTGCTTGTTTTATCTGCATTCTTTTCCCCACTGCTTGAGGTAGCTGGGTATGATTGGTTGCATTTTTCCACTTGGTGGTAGATTAGGATGGTTTTCCTAGATCACCCGGATTATGGATTGACATTAATAATGAATTAATAATTCTTAACCCATGGTGTTGGTGTTGATGTAATAAAAAATGAAAAAAGGTTGTTAATCTTGATAAATTGAGGACTCCGTTTGCATTATGGTTGGTGGGAATAGACTTTAATATGATGATTAATGTAATATAATGTGTTATAATGATAAAGTTTAATTAATGTATAATGAATTAATTAATGAAAAGTGAATTTTTCAATGGAAAGAAGTAATTTAATGTATCTCTTTAAATGCTTGATTGCTTATAAGATATTTGGTCTTAGCATTTCCAACAGGGAGTCCAAGAGACGTTAGCTACAGTTGAGTTTAACACTAGGTTATTTCCATGGTTTGGTTATGTGATACGTTATATCTTGTATATTATGTGATTTCATATGCTGCCCCATCCATGTATGTTAGGGAAATTGACACCCAATGAACTTTGGTAGGGTGTTTTCCTCAACATCCTGATAGGAGGATGGATGAATGACTACCCCCTCTGGTCCAGATATCTTCTCTTCATAGTTACTTGTGTTGGTACACACAACATTTCATTTTCCTATATATGTGTATAGAGGGTTGCAATGGCTTGTGGTTATTTCACACACATGTATCTCTAGATATACTACCCAAGGATTATTATAGGTTTAACTTGTATAGGCTATGATGGCTTGAGGTACTTACTCAGTGTATGGGATGTAATGGCTTGAGGTATAATACCTAATGTATGATACATGTCATACAGGCTATAGTGGCTCCCAGAAACTACTAGGTTAATTTATATGGATATGTGGATGGGATGATGAGATGATGTGATGCACGAGGTGCATGTTGTGATGCCTTTCTCTGGTGTCTTCGACCTGAACTATTTTGGAGAGAGATTGTCAGGACATGCAATGCTGGGGCAGAGTGACAAACCAGTGGGGAAACAGGAGCGGGGTACTCTTGATGTTTCATTTCTATGTTATATGTTCTTGTGTATTTGATACTTGGTGAAATTTAGCCATGGTGAGGATGTGAACTTATTATACCTGTTTAGGTGATGAGTTAGTTTCACTATTATTTACTGTGATTTGACATGTTTCTTTATATTTTACACGAGAGGCTCCAGGGTGTATCCTATTGAGTATACTATTATTCTCACCCTACACATATATAAATTTTTTTTAGGTTAGACAAAGTAGGTTGGAGATCAGGCCGGATATTACTAGTTCGTGGTTTTACAGGAGCTATTTGGGTTCGTGGTCGCTGCCATCTTTATCTTCTGGTACTTATAGTTTCCTTTCAACTGTTATGGTATTTTATGGCATTACATGTTTTCACTTGGGATTTCTTTATATATATATATATGTCGGAGTAGGTGTTGATTGGTGTATCATTCTTATATCTCTATTTTTCATGTTCTTTTATAAGGTAATGCCTCCCATATGTATTCTTATTATACCCTTGGTGCTAGTCGCCAACTTGGGGCCTACTAAAGGTGGGATTTGGGCAATCAATATCTCTCTCCCCTCCTTGTAGTATCTTTGTGGGGAGTGAGTTATGACATGATTGATATGATCAAGGTTTAAATAATGATTAAGTATATGATATTTATATTATGTAAAATGTTTATATAATAAAAATTTAATTATAAATAGTTTATAATTCATAAAATATCATATATTTGAAAAATAAGGAAAATATAATTATAAATATGAAAGTGTTCATATTTGAATGAATATAAAGGGTTTATATTCAAGTTTAAGGAATATATATAATATAAATCTAAAATTATAAATTGTTCATAATTATCTTTTATTTATGAATTATTCATAAATGTTTATCTCATGTTTAAATATTTGAATTGTTCATTTATTTAAAATTTATTCCATGTTTTATTCATAGTTTAAAATTGTTTATATTATGAATGGTTTTATGCCAAATTTATATGATAAATTACTTCTAGGATAGATCCTTGAATTTTTATGCTAGGATTGACACTATAATGAATTTAGTTTTTCATCTAACTTGACCACAATTTTTAATGTTATCATCTTAAATTTAGTTGTTAAATATAGTTTGTTCATATTAGGTGTTAGAGTTATGATGAATTTGGGTCTCTCTTGAGTAAATTATCCCCAGGTATAGGGACTTGGGGTCAGACTACCTACCCACCTGGAGGCTTATGCCTTGTCTAGGCTGGTGAATATTGTTGACTATTTATTACTTCGGGCTTACTTATGTGGATAACTCTATGCCTTTACATGATTTTTTTATGTAAATTATGCATATGATACATATGAATATGTATTAATATGTTTAGACTTTAATTTTGGGTGAGTAACACAAATTTTTGGGTTGCGTAAAGGGTTACCCATCAATATGGTCTGAACATATTGATATGGTGAAAGGAACATGATTTAAAACTAAATTACCAGAAGCATGCATACATAAAGGGGAATAACAAGAGATAATATGGTGATATTGAATCCCCTTTAAATACTAAGTGTGATATTCCTTCCAAAGAGACACTTTTTAAGACCTCGATCATCCAACCAGGTAGGTCATGCCAAAGCTGGGTACCCATGGATTATCTTGTGTAAGGCATGCAAGGACAGGTGGTACTGTAACACCCTTGTGTAGTTCATGAAAAAGATGAGTTCCCCAATATTTCCCCTCGTTAGTTTGTTCTTGGTGCTTTTTTTTGGGTTACACTAGCTGGGAGACCCTAATGAGATTAGGTTACCTGAGGAATAGAGTTGAGTTTATCTATATGATGGATTTGACATAGAGTTGTTCAGTCGACTATCCAAGAGTCGTATATGATTTGATTGGGATGAAGTTGTACCAAGAGAAGTTCAAAATTAATAAATAAATGATAACACCAATCTTAAGTTAAATCATTTGCTGCTACATTTTACTTTGATTTTATCACATGCTTTCATTATATCATTGTATCTTTTATAGTATTGATTTATTTTATCATTTTTATTTTTAAAAGACAATTCACCCTCCTCTTTCCATTATTCTTCGGCAAATTGGTATTAAATGAGATCTTTTTATTTATTTCAAAATCCTAGTTTGTTTGTTCAAAAATTGGTTTTGATTTTCAAAACCCAAATTGATTTCAAAGTTCGTACTTTTTATGGGATATTATTCACATGATCCTATCTTTCATGACACCACTTATTTATATTGGAAGAATTGAATGTCTACTTTTCATAGAAACATTAATTATATTGTCTAGAAAATGGTTATGCATGAATATATACCTAATAAATAACCATAAGATAAATGGAGTTCTCAAGATATTACTGCTTTTGAATTTAATGGAAAAGTTATGAATGCCTTACATTGTGGTCTTGATTGTAATGAGTTTAATTGCGTTTCTTCTTGTAAAATGACTTATGAAATATGGAAATTACATGAATTCATACATGAAGGTACAAATAAAGTTAGAAACTAGATAGAATATGCATTATCAAGATTTTGAAAGTTTTTTCATGCATTCAAATTAATCTATTATTATAATGTTTGCAAGAGTTTCTTACATTTTCAATGGTAGAAAATATATCGACGATGAATTGTTTTTAGAAACATATATAAGGAAAATCCCATGGGTTTTACCTATTTCATGGGCTCCCAAAGTCACAAAAATCCAATAAGTCAAGGATTTAAATAAAATGGCGGTCGAAGAGCTCATTGGATCACTCATTATGTATGAATATGAAATGCCAAGCCGTAAAGGAAGATATGAAGGTCATGAAAATGAAAAAGAACATAGTTTTTAAAGGTATTAAAGATGAGGATTCTTTCAAAGGTGACACCGATGGAGAAAGTGAACTTGAGAAACTTAAAAAAATGGTGAACAAACTTCTAAAGAAGAATAAATCATCCTGACATGCCAAAAAGTAAGATCTAATTGATGTACCAGAAGTGACGTACAACAAATGCAACAAAAATAACCATATTAGATTGAAATGTATGATCTAAAAAAGAAGTTAAAATATAAGAAAGGTAAGAAATATTTGAAAGTTTCAACTTTGAGTGATTCAACCTTCTCAAGTGACTCAAGTCTCAATTGTCTCATGGAACATCTCAAGAGAGATGATGATGCTAGTTCTCATATCTCTCTCTCTCCTAAATCCTCTTCTTCTTGCTCTTCTTCTTCTCTATGACCCTGGAGCTATGAAGAACTAGAATATTCTCATGATGAAATTGAAAATGGTATTCGTGAACTTGATTATTTATAGAAATTTCTCAACAAAAAATATAAATAAGTTCTTAATGAGAAAAATCAAGTTTTAAATGAAAAAGATCTTCCTTTAAAATAAAAAGATTATTTGGTTTTGAAATTAAAAAAATCAATCAGATGATGTTTTCAAATCTGAAATCAAGGATCTCAAAATCTCTCTTTCTAAATTCACTCAAGGTGAAAAAAATCTTAACACGATATTTGATTCTCAATTTTTCAAAATAAATAATAATGATTTTGATTTTTCAAATAACGTGAGCTCTTTGAAAAATACAAATTTTGTGAAAGGTGTTTCTAAAAAAAATTGTAATTATTTTGGAAAATATTAGATTTTAATTTATGAATGTGATTAAAAAAATTCTAGATATGATAGACCTAAGTCTATCCTTCAAAAATCTAAACAAGTTTGAGTTCTCAAATCACTTTTAGTTAATCTTAGCAGATCCAAAAAATTTCACCATCTCAATTTTTGTTTCCTCACACCGTCGAACCCAAAATTTGTGTACCAAAAGACACTCTCTTTTGACATCTTACTAAAAGATATATGCCCTAAATATTTGTGTGTGTGTGTGTATTATATGAAAATTATGATTCATATTCATGGTATATTGATCCATGCAACTAAAATGATAAACTATTATCATTTATCATTCTCCCATATTAGCTATCATTTACTATACAATTTCATTTTATGAAACGTTTGGGAGGACTTACATTCATGTATATGATACATGAACCATTCCTGAAATTTACTCATGTTTTATGTATGCATGAGTAAATGTGACTACCCAAGGAGTGTCCTTATGGATTATATTAACCACTTCCATATGATGGAAAGAGGCGTGTGTGTGTGTTTGCATGATGTTGCTTGTCCAAGACTCTTCCCCGCATGTATCTCTTCTTCTCCCACCCCATGCACAACATGAGATGCTATCACATCATTGGGGGTGGAGAATCTTGCACATGCGATGTGTGATCCAGTTAGCATGTGGATACACTGTGTTGTCTTCCAATCTAAAAAGGAAGTGATGAATGTCCTACATCTTTCTTGGTCTTTTATTTTATTGTTGAAGTGATATAGGGGCATGTCCCTCTCATATTGATTTTCTTGATTTATGGAATGTCCTAGGACATGACCATCTTTATTATAATTGGACTTTATAAGTGACATGATTTAATGCATGGCCTGATGTAAGTGATAAATGAACTATATTAAATGTATCCAATGCACCTTGAGCGATTTCAGATTCCTTTTTATGGAATGTTGGGCTAAGGGCTCATAGGGAAAATAGATTACATGTACTGATTATGATCGAGGGATCTCAAGTAGGGTTGTTGTCCATGGCATGTCACAACCCCTTGGTTGAGGATGGTTGACATGACATCCACATCTCTTGGGTTGCTAGACATGACGTTCCACGCCCCCTTGCGTAGGAGGTTGGGTATGGCCCACCTCGCCACTGACCGTGATACTCAGCATGGCAACCTTTATTCATGATGTGATAGAGGCATGACCCATCTTCCCTTATTTATGATACTCAACATGGTGACCTACATTTAACACGATCCTTGGGCATGACGACCCTTACTCATTATTGTGGGACTATATTTATTATTATTAGTAGTATTATGCACGGACGCCTGAGTTACATCCCGAGTCATGGCTAATACTATGTATCCATATATATGGCTATAAGTGTCACTATACCTATAGTGTATACATATATATATATGCGTGTGTATATATCTATATACTTAGAGACATTTCTTTCTTAGGATGAAGTAGGTATAGTCGGCCAGGTGTCTTTGAGGAACCTGAGCCGACCGATTTACATTTATTTTTTTTACAGCACAAATTTACCTTTGATACACACACACACTGATTTATTATATATTCATATATTGAATTATTCATTTGACACTATTGGTGGTGGCCTACTGAGTATATCTCACACCCTATTTGGGTCGTTATTTCATCGGGGTACCCGAGTAGACCTCATGTTTACAAGATCAAGTTCCTGGATTGAACTTGCTTGTTGTTACCCTTCTTGGATAGGTTGAAGTATGGGAGCAGAGGACCGAGATGGTGCTTGTGATGATATTAGAGATAGCTAAAATGTCTTTTTATTTATTCCATTTTTTATTCATACTTTTTATTGTACACATGTTGTATGTTTATTTGTATTTTGCAGCATGTTCATATCTGATATTCATTCATTTAGTTTTTCTTGTCAATTTATTATATTTCATTGCCTTTAATTATTATTGATTCTGCTATATTTATTATTGATCCAAAGGGTATATTTTTCCCAAAATATCTCCTTTACACCCTCATTGCTAGTTGGAAGCCTCTGGAATACATGGAGGTGTGCTTGAGTCCTAGTGATCAACTGGATTGGGGCACCATTTAAGTGACATTCAGGTCGGGATGATACACTATGATGCTATATGGGTGATAGTGGATCATTTGATTAAATCAACCCACTTTATAAAAATCAAGGAGTCGTGCTCAGTGGATGTTTTGTCGAGGCATTATCTGGAGAAGGTGGTGCGACTCCACAGAGTCCCAAGGATGATCATCTCAGATCTAGATCTTTGTTTTACCTCCTGGGAATGAAGAGGTCTTCAACATGCTTTTGGCTCTTAGTTATGCGTTAACACTACTTTTCATCCGCAAATGGACGATCAGACAGAGCAGACCATCCATAGTCTTAAAGACATGTTGCGCTCTTGTGTTCTGTATTTTGGAGGTTTGTGGATGAGGCACCCGCCCTTGGTTTAGTTTTCTTACAATAATAGTTCCCACACCACTATTGGCATGATGTCATTTAAAGCTTTGTATGAATAGCCTTGGAGTTCTTGGTTGTGCTAGAACAAGGTCATAGAGGATGTAATTCTTAGGTTGAAACTAGTGCAAAATATGACAAAGATGGTACAGGTAATTTGTGAGAGAATGAAGACAACATGGGATCAAAATAAATCCTATGTCAATCATAAGAGGAGTCCCCTAGAGTTCGAAGTTAGAGATCATATGTTATTGAAGGTGACTCATTGTCATAAGAAACAAAGGTTTGGTTGTGGGAATAAGATTTCTGCCCATTTTTTGGGATTTTTGAGGTATTGGGTTGTGTTGGATTCGTGGCGTATTAGATAGCACTTCACCCACAGATGAGCCGGATACACTATGTTTTTCATGCATCACAGCTCCATTGTTATCTTCATGATGATTCTCGTTTCATCAATTAGGGCGAGATCGATGTTGATGATGAGGCAATCTTTGAGGAGCGACCTATGGAGATCCAGGACTGTTAGGAGAAGGTGTTGTGGGGGTGTGTTATTGCCTTGGTTCGTGTCTTATGGTGGCACAATGTCATGGAGAAGAGTACCTAGGAATGTGAGTTATAGATGTGCACTCAGTACCTCGAGTTGTTTGATGTTTATCTCTTATATTCTAACGTTTTTCTCTTGTAGATGTTAACATTTCTGGTTTATGTGCTGGTTTCCTCTTATTGCTTATTGTGGATTTACTCTCATTTGAGAGGTACCTCCCCTAAGAGAGTGTTTAGGATCTGATTGTAGTTGTTTCCTGCTTTTTCACCTATTTCCTCTGATGAGGTGGTTGATATCCTGAGATGGCGAGATCTTTGAGAGTTATATTGCAGAGTGGATATTCAGATGACTCCTTTTTTGTTCTCTCTCTGAGTTTAGTTTTGGATTATCAATTATGAGAATTGTTTGAGTGATATTTAATATAAGGGTCCAGATCCATGTAGATCAACCCTTTGTATGTTTTCGAAGCTTGTGGTGCTTGGAGGCCTAGAGTGAGTCTGGAGGGGTTTAGCTACTAAATGATGGAAACATGGAGATTACATGCCGTGTGAGTTTCACAGCTTGTGTAAGGCTGGTTCACATGATGTTACATGACATGTATTAATTCAAGGTTAAATTCATCATGGCGACATATTGTTCAAAAATAGTTGAAAACTCGACATTTACATGACGTGTAAGCTTTACACATCGTGTAAAACCCCTGTGCAGTGTGGTTATAAAAGGTGCAATGGCTCGGGCTTTCTCAAACCCTATGACCAGCGATGTCTCCTGATTCTAGGTGATCCAACATCCCTCCCTTCAGAATTTTGGGATTCTTTTGATGGGGATTGATCCTTGGCTTCCTGTCTTCGATCTTTGGTGACCCAAGGTGCATTCTTTCTTAGTTTTCTAATGGGTTCTCCCTAAATGGTCTCATTTCCCACCATTTATTCTCGCCACGTGATGAAGAATCATCACCATGTTTCTAATGGATTTTTTCTTGGTTATTTTTTGGTGCAGTGGTTCCATGACATCCTTGGAGGGATACAACTTCTTATAGGAGAGGTGATTGGGATCCACAACATTGGTCCATTCTCGTTCGAAAAACGTTGACACCTTTGAGGAAGCAGATTCATTTTTTCTCTATTTATTTATGTGAAATAATAAATTGTGCATAGTTTAGCCCTTTGGATGACAATGAAATTAACCTAATAATGATTTAATTAGATTAATAAAGAATTTTTTGGTGATCACATGTTGATATGCTTTGTACCTTGATAGTGGTTTGCCTCTTGATTTGCTAAATAGTGTGATATCTATGTTATGATTTTTTAGCATGTTCTTATGCTTGGAGTAACATGTTGAAATTATTAAAGAGTGTAACAAAATATTTTATTGATAATTAATTATCTTAAGAGTAATTAAAGAAGAGACATGTTTGTAATCTATCATTTTTTGTAATTTGATGGTGATAAAATTGATGCAATGCACATTTGTAATTGAAGATGAACTTTCATGTAATTAATGGAATTGATAAATAATGTGAAGAATGTTTATGCTTATTGATAATAATGAAAGAAATGTTAATAAATCAGAATTCCACAAGTTTGATGAAACTGGAATGTATGCTTGGAAACATGTTTAAATCAATTGTTTAATTAATTTAGTGGTTTGTTATAGTCTGATGTATTAGGTTTCCCGTATTTGGAACCCATGATTAATGAATCGATTAAATTCAAGATGGGATAAAAATTGGTTGCGTGATAAAGATAATTGCTAGGGTTTGAGTTTCCCGTCTGCTTAATAAGGTCAAGTTCCTAGAGTTTGGAGTTATGAGAGCTTGTTTATGTGTGAAATCTAGATGCCTTGTTTTTAGAGCCTATATCACCCTATTGGATATATTTGTTTGTTTCTTCCTGCTTTTGTGATGTGAGTCTGTGATGGATGAGCCTGGGATGACTGATGTGATATGGGTAGGGGAGGCCTAGATGCGATGTGAGCATGGGATGGGTGAGCCTGGGATGGATGACGTGATATGGGGAGGGGAGGCCCAAATGATGTGGCAGCAGTTGACACATGTGATGGCAAGATGCATCGGGATATGCATGTGAGTGTCAGGAATAACACCAGAGATGATGGAACATGCTGAATATGGACTTACTCATTAATGCGTTATTGAGAGCTTGGATGCTTGTTTATAAATATGTTTAATGGCCAATGGTCAGAGTGCTTGTTTTATCTCCATTATTTTCCCCACTGCTTGAGGCAGCTCAGTTTTCTTGGTTGCATGTTTCCTCTTGGTGGTAGATTAGGATGGTTTTACTAGATCATTTGGATTATGGAATGATGCTAATAATGAATAAATAATTCCTAACCCATGGGGTTGGTGTTGATGGAATAAAAAATGAAAAAATATATTAATCTTGATAAATTGTGGACTCAGTTTGCATTATGCTCGGTGGTCATAAACTCTAATATGATGATTAATGTAATATAATGTGTTATAATGATAAAGGTTAATTAATGGATAATGAATTAAATAAGTAAAAGTGAATTGTTCAATGGAAAGAAGTAATTTAATGTAGCTCTTTAAATGCTTGATTGCTTATTGGATATTTGGTCTTAGCATTTCCAACTGGGAGTCCCAATGACGTTAGCTACAGTTCAATTTAAGACTAGGTTATTTCCATGGTGTGGGTATGAGATATGTTATATCTTGTATATTATGCACTTTCATACGTTGCCTCACCCATGTCAGTTAGGGAAACTGACACCCAATGAACTTTGGGAGGGTGTTTTTTCCAACATCCCGATGGGAGGATGGATGACTGAATACCCCCTTTGGTCTCGCTATATTCTCTTAGTAGTTACTTGTGTTGGTATGCACAACAGTTCATTTTCCTATATATGCATTTAGAGGGTTGTAATGTCTTGTGGTTATTTCACACACATGCATCTTTGGATATACTACCCAAGGATTATTATAGGTGTAACTTGTATAGGTTGTGATGGCTTGAGGTACTTGGTGTATGGGCTGTAATGGCTTGAGGTATAATACCCGATGTATGATACATGTCATACAGGCTATGGTGGCTCCCAAAAATTACTTGGTTACTTCATATGAATATGTGGATGAGATGATGAGATGATGTGATGCATGAGTTGCATGTTGTGATTCCTTTCCTAGGTGTCTTCAACCTAACCTGTTTCGGAGAGAGATTGTTAGGGCATGCGATGTTGGGGCAAAGCAAAAAACCAGTGGGGAAATAGGAGAGAAGTACCCTTTATGTTTCATTTTTATATTATATGATCATTTTTATACAATACTTGGTGTGATTTAGCCATGGTGAGGATGTGAACTTATTATACATGTTTAGGTGATGAGTTAGTTTCACTGTTGTTCATTGTGATTTGACATGTTTCTTTATCTTTTGCACAAGAGGATCCAGGGTGGATCCTATTAATTATACTATTATGCTCACCCTACACATATATAAACTGTTTTTCATATCAGTCATAGTGGGTTGGAGATCAGGCTGGATATTACTAGCTCGGGGTTTTACAGGAGCTATTTGGGTTCGTAGTCACTGCCATCTTTAACTTTTGGTACTTATAGTTTCCTTTTAACTATTATGGTATTGTATGACATTTCATGTTTGCACTTGGTATTTATATATATATGTCGGAGCAGGTCTTGGTGTATCATTATTATCTCTCTCTTTTTCATGTTCTTTTTATAGGGCAACGCCTCCCATATGTATTCTTATTATACCTTTGGTGGCAGTCGCCAACCCGAGGCCTACTGGAGGCGAGACTCAGGCAGTCAATATCTCTGTCCCCTCATTGCGGTATCTTTGTGGAGAATGGGTTATGACATAATTAATATGATCAAGGTTTAAATAATGATTAAGTATACGATATTTAGATTATGTAAAATGTTTACATAATAAAAATTGAATTATAAATTGTTTATAATTCCTAAAATATCATATATTTGAAAAATAAGGGTCATATAATGATAAATATTAAAGTGTTCATATTTGAATGAATATAAAGGGTTTATATTCATGTTTAGGGAATGTTTATAATATAAAGCTAAAATTATAAAATGTTCATAATTATCTTTTATTTATGAATTGTTGATAAATGTTTATCTCATGTTTAAATATTTGATTTGTTCATTTATTTAAAAGTTATACCATGTTTTATTCATAGTTTTAAATTTTTTATTTTATGAATGGTTGTATTCCAAAGTTTATATGATAAATTTCTTCTAGGATAAATCCTTGAATTTTCATGCTAGGATTAACACCATAATGAATGTAGTTTTTCATTTAACTTGACCTTGATTTTTAATTGAAGTTATCATCTTAAATTTAGTTTTTGAATATAGTTTGTGCATATTAGGTGTAAAATATCATGTTTTTGAACCGGGTTAAAGTACGAATTTTTTCAAATTTCTTTTTTTTTCGGTTTATCAATGGGTCAGTTTTTTTTAAATTGAGCTCCAGAATTTTATTCCGAGTGTTGGAACACCTAACAGTGTTGTTTTTGGACTTGCGTAATTACCCTATAATTTTAGCGAGTGTCCCGATGAGTCTCGGGAGCACCGAATTTGAAAAAATCTACTTTAATGGATATGTGCATTCAACGCAGAGTTGCGGTCCAACCCGTGCAGTTTATCCTGTTTAATAAATTATTTAAATAAATTAAATAAGTTTATAGGAGAGATTGTGATTAATTAAAATAAAGTTTTAACAATAATAATGACGAATTTATTCTTATTATTATTATTGTGGTTGTTTAATTAAATGAATGATAAAGAATTAATTAAATGAAAATTAAAGAAATTAATGTGGATTTTGGATTTACCGAAGAATCGTTTTAATTAAATAAAGACTTTCAGAATTATTAAAGGACCATTTATTATTAAATGGAGGAATTTCCTAATAATAATACTGTTATTATTATTATTATGGTGTCGTAAATTATTTCAATGCTTTGATATTTTAATTTCATGTTAAAGGAGTGTATCGTTTATGAGAATTTAATGTGGCTTTTGAGCTTCTCAAAGAAACATTTAATAAAATGAGGAGTTTCAGATTTAATGAAGCGTTTTTAATAAGTAGTGGTGTTGGGTTTATCAAAAGTTTGAAAAATAATAATAATGAGGTTATTATTATTTTAGTTTTATGAATGTAATAATAATTATTATTATGGAAATTAAATTAGGGGTTATGGGTTGGAGTTTTTATCATATTAATGATATAGTAATAAATTGGGAGTTTCATAATTAAATATGAAATGTTTATTAAGAGAATAATGAATGGAGAAGAGTTTTTAATTAAATGGGGTGTAACATTTATGTTAAAATATTTTAATTGGACGTTTAATGAGGTGTAATAGTTATGTGAAATTAATGAGGCTTTTGAGAATCTCAAAGCAACATCTAATTAAATAAGAAGTTTCGTAATTAATAAAGAAGTGTTTTTATTCAATAAGAGGTTTTGGGTTTTATCTAAAGTTGAATAATAAGAATAATAATAATGCAATTATTATTATTATGGGTTTATGAGGGGTTGTTATTGTTATTATGAATAATTATAATAATGGATTTTTTTGGGGGGTTTCATTTAATTAAATTAAAGGTCAATAATAATTTAATTAATCGCTATGAAGAAAAGGTTTTTATTTAATTAATTTGTGTTGAGATAATTAATTAAATAACGATGAGTTTGAGTTTTTAAATTTAATTAAATTGTGTTGGGAGAATTTAATTAAAAAAAATGAAGTGGGGTATTTATTTAATTAAATTTTGTGAATGAATTTAATTAAATAATGTGTAAATGAGGAGTTGGGCGTTATCAAAGTAGGGTAATCTTAAATGGTAATATTAAATGAGGAATAAATGTAGAGTTGGGTTTAATTTAATTAAACCATTTTAAATGGAGATATCAGGTTGTGCACGGTTAGTCAAATAGTGTGGGTCAGCTGTGCGGTTACCTAGGTTTTAAAATGATTTATTTTTTATTTTATTTTAAATAAAAGAAATATTTAATAATAATAATAAGGATATTATTATTATTATTTTATTAATTTTATTGGATAATTAATGGGGGTTTTCAGAATTAATTGTGAAAAATTTATTTAAATAGACTATTAGTTTATCTTGGGGATAATTGATATTTTGGGGAGAGAACATGAGGGTGGCGCACCACCATATGGTAGGAACAAAAAAAATGCACGATGCCCCTCCTTTGAGGTGCGCTACACCCCCCTCGTCAGCTCCTCATCACGCGATCGAATCCACCTGGTGTCTTCTCGAATCTTGTATGTCTCGGTGAGGTGAGTCTATCTGTATTTATTTTGTGATTCTCATCGGCCATTTGGCTCCTCCCTCACCCTGTTTTCTCGAACAAAACCCTAAGTTTCAGGTTTTATTATGTTTCATTGTTTCTTCAGTTCTAGGGATGTGCAAGGGGCTCCCCTAGACCCTTTGGACTGTATTCTGGCATCTGCCGACAAAGGTGAGGAGGATGGGTTCATTTTATCTTTGTCGTCATGTTTCTGGTAAGGTTATATAACCGTGTTATTGTTTCGCATCATTCAATTAAGAGTTTGATATTTTATATGAGTCCCTGGTACCTAGTTAGAGGTGCGTTGGTCCTTACTAGTTTGATTATGAGTACCTTTTTAATATTTTAAATTTTAATTATATTGTTGCAGGGCACGTGCATGAATATATATATATATATATATATATATATATATATATATATATAATGTGTGTGCACGTGCTATTAGACCAGTTGTGAACTGGTTGCTGCCAAGTATATTAAAGCACTTCGAATTTAAAATGGTGCCACCCCGAGGTAGGGTCCCAAATCCTTAACACTTTATTTAAGAATTATAGCTTCTTTAAATAAATTGAGAATGTGAATTTCCTTGATTATGATATGTTGATCCATCACACTTTTGATGTTATTAAATGATGCCACCCACATGAGATAAATGAGGACTTTAACATGTGTTGATTTTAGGCATGTTTTTCTAATTTAGTTAAAGTAATATGATTAAACAGTTAAATGATTTGGATGGGAATATTGGCTAATAGGGGAATTAATTGTAGAATTAATTATCAAGTCATGAGTTGAAATAGAATTGTGGTTTTTTACTGATTATTGAGCATATTAAATATTTGACGTTTTTGGAATATAAATTGGAAACTTGTAATAATCAGTGGATGGATTAATTATTACATGTTAAATGGTAAATGGTTAATTAATTGATGATTGGTTAAATAGATAATATTTAATTAATTAATTATTGAATTAATAAATTTGCACGTATTGAATTAAGATTGTGAATTGATTGTTTGTTATGACTATTGTCCAAGGGTACCTTTTGATGCGTGTTATTTTTTCATGCATTAAGTTGTCTTGGATGGAGTTGTTTAAAAATATGATATGTTATGTGAGATGGTTTCTAAATATATGGGCTTTATTCAGCATATTTTGAGATGATTTTGACGTGTATGTAAATTGTTTAAGTCCTGGACGAATCACTGTTTGAGTGGACGAGTTCAGACTTGTTAAAGAATTTGGATAATTAATTGTTGAGTTAATTACTTATATGGATTACTAAGAATAATTAATTTTTAATTAATTATTTACTATTGATATGTTTAATTGTTAATTAATGGTTGACTTTTGATGGGTGATTTATGTTGTTAAGTAGTTGTTGATTTAATTAAAGGATTAGATTAATTAATTTATGAATTAATTAATGGATGTTTTTGGGGTCTTAGACATGGAGTTATATACCAATAATAAATATATATGTATGATTGATAAATGGGTTGTGAGATAGGGACTGATGCTCCAAAGACTCATAGGGTGCTAGACATGGAGTTCTACACCCAACTTGCAAGCAAATATTCTTTTATGGGTCAAGGACTGATACTCCAAATACCCATGGGTTGTGAGACAAGGACTGAGGCTCCAAACACCCACGAGTGTGCTATACATTATGTTCTACACCCATTAATTAACATTGGACTATGAGTCCAATTGGTCGTACATGAAATGAATTAATGGTTAATGAAAACTGTTGTGACATAATGATTTGTGAATTAAATATGAGAAAGGGTTCAGAATTATTAATGAATTGGGTGAATCACTGTTAGTGGATGGACCCAGGAGAGAATAACTATTTTAGTGTAGGGGCTCAGACATAGTATATGAAAGATTAAATTGAATAAATTATGACGCATTATCCAAGCCAAAGAACAAGCTTGGATTTGGTTTTTTACTTTGATTTCTTAGATAGACTATAGAGACATATGTGGTGAGTGACTTATACGGGTAATGTCAGGCTTAGGAAGAATCTCAAGACTTTTGTAATTTAATGAGGTTTGAATAATAAAAAAATGAAAATGATTATGTAATGATTTTTGAGTATGCAAGACAAATTTATAATGCACGTTCAGACACCAGTTGAAGGTTGAAGCAAGTACTTGGGTATATAGTTACTTTGTACTGCTTACTATATTTATGCATGCTTTTATATGGTTTAAATTATTTATCAAATGTCTGGATTTGGGGTATACACCGGTGGTCCCAACCTACTAAGATTTATATCTCACACCCTACTCAGGCCGCCATTGCACTGGGGCACCCGAGTAGATTCTATTTGGTTGTAGGATTATATTGTCTATATTTACCTAGAAGATAGGAGCAAAGGACTGAGAAGAAGCTCGGGATGCTCGAGGAGACCGCCCTCTGAGCTTGGAGTCATTGTTTATTTATTTTTGTAATGGAGTGTTCAGAATGCTGCTTTGTTCATTGTTTTCCATTTTTTATCATTATCATGTCATGCATGCATCTACTGTATAGTTGGCACTGTCCATTTGTTCGTATAAGATTTATAAAATCTGGATTCCATTTCTTTATCATTTATTAGAATTCTTCTACTATTTATTTACATTTTTTTATTTACTCTGATATACCTTTGTGCGACTCTGATAATAGGGTATAGTCTCCCCACTAACTATCCTTAGACCATCGTTGCTAATCGACAACCTCTCACATATGGGGAGACGCGCTTGAGGTCATGTGATGACCAGTTCAGCCACCAATTCCGGGGTGAGCCAGGTAGGGACATTACAAAGTGGTATCAGAGGGGTTTTTTCCTTTATATTACTGTTTTGGGGTTGGTAGACAGGAGAATAGGAATGTGTCGGTGCTTCGGTTAATAGTTGTGCTTGGGACTGATCACCCCATGTATGGGAAATGACCAAGTGTCCAGGGATGGGAATTGATGTTTGTACTATTAGAGGTTACAATTGATATGATTTCACCTTGAGTGACTGGCGTATTTTCCGCAGTTTATTGATTTTGTGAATTTTGAAATGAATAATTTTCTTGGTCTGATATGGCAAGGAAGTTTTGTACATGCATCATCTTAGTCACTTAGAGATTTTCATGTCATTAATATAACATGCCATGTAGTTTCATTAGTAGCATGCCTGCTAATTTGGATTGTGTTCCTTGGGTTCAATTAAATGTTTTGATCTGCTTTAGCATGCCTCTCTAGATAGCATGTTTTGGTGATAGATTTAACATGTTTGAGTGATTATATGCCATACTGCCTTAGTTATTAGCTTGTTTTTTTGTTGTGCCATACTTCTGTGTTATATCATGTTGTTATGTTACTTCTTATGCTAACATGCTATTGATGTTTTGATATATTAAAGGGATGATAAAGTTAAAACGTTAAATTAATGTTGATTTTGATAAATGGGAGCCAACTGCTAGCGATAAGGTGTATGGGCACCTTATCGATTGGTAGATGGCCACCCACGTGACTAAACCATATAACCATAGTATTATTTGAAAATAGTTATAAATGTAAAACTGTTGAGTTTTGATTGTAATGAACCGTTGTGGGGTTGCTTTTGAATAATGCGAATTAAATAAATGGTACTTTTGGAGGTGTCCTTTTCGGTAAAAGGAATTTAGATGCTAAATTTCCTATTTATATTTGAATAACACTTAATGTTAAATGTTTAAAGATGATTTTTTTGATATCATGCTTATTTTTTCGTAGGGTATTATTTTTAAAACCAAGTGTCTTGTTGTGAAAAAGTACTTGTGTGTTTGTTAAAATTCATTCAAATAATGAAAGGTTGAAATGAATTAATTAAAATGGATAAAATGAAAAGGGGGCTTTTGAATATTGTGTTTTTGGTTTTGTGTGACCAAGAGAGAGGGTCGATGTTAATGATAGTAAGGGGCTAACCCATGGTAGGTAGCACCCATAGAATGTTCTAGGCTATGAAAGTAAGTTCGTCCCACTGCTCGGGAGGACTTCTTGGGACTCAGCTGTTTTGGCATGCCAATAGGTTTATGTTATGACTTTTATGATCAATATTTGACATGGTGATCGTGGTTTGAGGAATGTCATATGCATGGGTTAATGTGTTCTAAAAACACGCGTTGGTGAGTAGATGATCTTTTCTTGCGACGTCATGGAAAATCCTAAGGTGGGTATTGTTGCATTGTTTTTGATAAACGTGTCAGCAGGTGATGTCGATCTTTTAGAATAGAATTGTCCGGAAATAGTTTGACTGATCTTCATAATGAACTTGGTTTTTCTCTTAGTACTCTCTTTTGAATACGACGAGCATGTTCCCTATCTTGACTTCGTTATAGAGACACTAAGATAGCGTTGGTCTTACGCCACACTACAGTTTAAATGTTGTTGGGCTTGATGAGTGGTTGTTATCTGGGTAGTATGCGAGATGCGTTGATTCTTTGGGATACTTTTCTTTTTGTGATGGGGAACAGTTGTTTTAAAATATCCCTGTCATGAATTGACTTGGAAATTTCACCAGAGGTCCGGTGAGGACTTCATTTTACATGCGGATGGTTTTGGATAGTTTTAAAGGAACATCGTCAGATAAAGGGAGAATTGGGGTTTTGGGTTCACAACATCTTTCGAGGGAAGCATGTGAAACCTATTCTGTTGATTGATCAAGATTCAACAATTTTTATTGATGAGGTCCTTCTAATGACCTAAGATATAAGAACTGTTTCAATCTTTAAGCTATAAACAGAGCATTGTCTCTTGTTTTAAAGACCTAGCCATTAGGCTTGTGAAGGGTTAAAGGTGTGTTTGGTGTTGGGAACACAAAACGTCACTACTAACAAGATTAAATGACCTTAGTAGGTTAGTTGTCTTAGTAGTGGTTCCTGATGGCTTCTCGGGGATGAGAAGTTTTTAAGTTGGGTATATTGTAAAATCTCGTGTTTTTGAACCGGGTTAAAATACAAATGTTTTCGAATTTATTTTTTTTCGATTTATCAACGGGTCATTTTTTTTAAATTGAGCTCCAGAATTTTATTCCGGGTATTGGAACACCTAAAGGTGTCATTTTTGGACTTGCATAATTACCCTATAATTTTAGCGGGTGTCCCGATGAGTCTCGGGAGCACCAGATTTAGAAAAGTCCACTATAATGGATATGTTCATGCAACGCACAGTTGCAGTCCAACCCGTGCAGTTTATCCTGTTTAATAAATTATTTAATTAAATTAAATAAGTTTATATGAGAGATTGTGATTAATTAAAAGAAATTTTTAATAATAATAATAATGAAGTTATTATTATTATTATTGTGGTTGTTTAATTAAATAAATTATAAAGAATTAATTAAATGATGGTTGAAGAAATTAATGTGGTGGTGTCTCCCAAATTTACCCTACAGGTATGCGGTCGTTGTAGTACAGGTAGGGGTCGAATCAACAGGGACCGAAGAAGAAACCTAGAGACACTCTAAATTTGGAGAGATTTGGCTATGGAGTGGCCAACTATTTGGATTGATTTGATTTGAAACTAGTGATTTAATTTAAAGAAGAAAATAAAAAAAACATACAATTACTTAGTCTAAAACAATTAATGGATATGATTTGATCCTAAGTTGTTACTAGGGTTAGATTGGATTTATTTTTTTTCTTATAAAGTTTCAGTTCACTAATTCAAGACGTATCCACAAAATGATATAATTCATCAACATCATTCACCAATTTAATCCTTACACAATTCCAAGGCTAATCACCAATTCACTTAGAGGATCAATTTAATGATCACTCCAAGGAATTGGATCGTACTAGCACTCAAAATGTGTCATTGTTAAAGTTGGCAAAGATGAAGAAAATAATCATCAAATGAAAATCTTAAATTAATGAAATGATTACAGAATTTTAGATCATAAAATAACATCCAATATGGCCCATGAAACTCCCTAGGACTAACCCATAAGGGTTTATCCCTCCATTGATTCTATTATCTCAAAGGAAGTGGAAAGAAGACTCATAGGGGCGGAATTGAAGAAGAAAAAATAAAACAATGAAACGATCACTCCACCGTTTTGTGAATAAATTCACAAGTGTCAGTGTGAATAAGATCACACCTTAGGGAAACGGTATCAATGTGAAAATAAAAATAAAATAAAATGAATAAATGAAGAACTTTTATAAATATCTAATGTAATTCAAACAACTTACATGAGATTGAAGAACGATTACAACATCAAATTGATAGCATAACATTACAATGAAACAAATCACCCAAGATCCCTAAATCCTCTACAACTACTACCTTAGATATAAATTTATGAACCCTTTGTCTGAGCCCCCATCATCCCATGTTACTTTAATTAATTTTGGTGGGGAAAGGTGGGCGGACAATTAATGGAGAGGAGACTTTTCAACTCTTCCCTTGAAGTGGGAGCCAACTTGCATCCACCGAAAAATAGCGCCGAAATCACCTTCTATAAGGCCGAATTGGAGTGGGACATAGAAGACTTAAATTAATCCCCTGATGTCCCCTAATATCATGTAAAATTTTAGCCCAAAATACTTTGTGTTCTGCGAGATATGATTTAAATGGTGGGCTGTTTTTCTGGGCCGCAGAATCTGGCCCAGAATTGCATCTTCAACTTGGGACACCTGTAACTCCATTAAAACATTCTAATTAGGCCGGGCCACTTTTTAATGAAATTTTCCCCATGATGTCTTCTATCTCTAGTTAAATTTTTATACTCTTTGGACTTGAATCATGGCCTCTACAGTACGTTTATTGGGCTGTTGTCCAGCTCACTTCGCCCAGAATGTGGTTGGTTCAAAGCCCACTTTGGTGGTCTTCCAAATTGAATCTCCAAGTGCTCCAAAATAATGAATTGTTCCTTATATCATGGGATACATGAAAATAAAATATGAAAATAAAATCGATACCATTTGGTGTTTTATGAGATGTTCAAGTATGTACCATGTAATAGTGCATTTTAGGAAAGAATTCCAATCATGATATGAAATGATGTTCAAAGTGTAAAATGAACTAAAATGGTATTTATGAATAAAAAATAACATGAAAACTATATAAATTAACAATGAATATTATCCTCTTCCAGTGGCTAATCACACCCCCCAAATTGAGTTTTGCTAGTCCCGAGCAAAATATATCTCACAAACATGAAATTCGAATGAGCTTTTCCAAAAACATTTTAATACATATTGCTCACCCAAAGACCTCATACAAAAAATTATAAAACCCATCAAAATCATTTAAAACAAGCTAATTCCAGAGGTATAACCCAAGTCCAAGCCCATTACTTTGTTCAAATTCATCGCCATATTTCATCCAATTTCAATTAAGCATGATGAAGTGTTGTGCGTCATAATAGACAAGGGGGTTCATTTTCATTCGAGGGAGAAAAGATGGAAGCGCTAGGAGAAATCAAATTTTAATATTAATATGAGTACTCATTTTTTATTTTATTTTATTTTTGTTTTTTTTTCAATTTTTCCATAGTAATTGAAATTGAACTCAATCGAGTCAACCCATGTAGAAAGACTTTGTCGATGACTCCCAGGCTCAAAGACCTTAGGGCACCAAGTGAAGCTCACATAATTGGGCATCATCTCGAGTTAACTCAATCAAAACATATTCAAATTACCAAAAAAAGAGATAAAATACCCAACTCTAGTTCAGACAACTGTGGAGTCACGATCCCCAAGTGCCGAAATCCACACATTAGGTAAATCCATTGCTTTATGTGCAATTGATTTTTTTTGAATACTCATGTTAAAATTAAAATTATCAAAAACCCTATACAATTTATTATGTACCCCAAGAACTAAAACTAATACCCCACAATATAGAGGACGTGCATTGTGTTTTTTTTAAATAAATGGATGAAAATATAAATGGTGAAAAATCACATCGGACAACCACACTTTCCAAAATCTATGAACATGAACTTAAACTTGCATTAAAATTAGAATAAAGGCATTCAAAATTATTTGATATCCAATTTCAGAGTTTTCAATGTGTGTTATCATGTTCAAGGTTTATGAAAATTTTCCTTCCACACATTTTTTTTGCACACAAGATCAAAATTTTTATTTCATCTCCCCCCAAAATAGAATAACATTGTCCCCAGTATTTAAAGAAAATAAAAGTTAGAAGGGGGGTAGGAGAGGAGTTCAAAGAGTAAATTGAAAATGATAAACATGGAACAAATTCACCTGGTTTTTGAAGTTGAAGTTCATGATGCTCTAGATTACTCCTTTGATCTCTTGGGGGATATTGGCACCTCCATGATTGAACATGTATCACCCAAAATAGTCCTTGAACCATACAAAGAATAACAAAGAAAACAAAAAAAACAACACAAAAATTTATTTAATTCCAAGTATCATCATTTTTATGGTTTTCCCTATTTTTTTGTTTTTTTAAATCAAAATAATGATACATTGTCTTCTTTTAAATTTCTGGGTAAGGTATTACTCAGGGATCACACCACGTGACACAGATGAATACGGTGCTCCCCTTTTATACCCATCCATACTCATAAAAGAAGAACATGCCAATAGTCTAAAAAAATTTTAACCTACAAAAACAAAAATAAAATAAAATAAACTAATGATACATTGTATTCTTTTAAATTTCTGGGTAAGGTATTACTCAGGGATTACACCGCGTGACACAGATGAATACGGTGCTCCCCTTTCATACCCATCCATACTCATAAAATAAGAACAGGTCAACAGTCTAAGGTAGAATAAAATTATATCAAAATGATCCACTAATCCTATTTGAAATATAATGTTGATTAAAACAACAAAATGATTGGAAACTTGAAAACCATAGGTTGCCTCCCGTGCAACGCTTAATTTAACATATTTAGATTGACTTAAACCCCCCAACTTATCCAATTCCAACTTTAAAAATTTTAATGACCTCATATTTCCCCACATCAACATGATTGATAATGCGTATCTCTTGTGGTTGGTAAGAAGATTTTGAATTTGATTCATGAACAATCCTATTTTCTAAAATGAATGGGAAAATCCAAGGAATATCAGAAATGGTTGATCTTTTTTCTTCTGTAGAATTTCCTAATAAATCAAAGATCAACCCCCATTTTTGGGTTTCATGAGATTAATGAATGAAAACCCCAAGATCTTGCTTAACACAAATGATGGGATACTCGAGTGGGGAAGAAAGGAAAATGATTTTGAGTTTGTGTTGATTGGATTTTCTTAAAGCAGATCGGCAATTAGAATCAAAATCAGTTTCTTATACAAAATTTTTAGAATGAATAGGTTCCTTATAAAAATATGATTAATCCCCAAAAGTATCCATTTGAATTCTAGGAGTGGGTATGAGCTCAATGTTTTGGATTTCTTACAATGGTTCAATGATCGGTGGTCCTAAAAATTCACTAATGGAGACATGTTCAAGAAACTCAATCCATGATGTCAAGTTATTATCCTTTGAATTCAAAAAATCAATTTCCTTCTGATTTAAACACTCTTCATCTTGACTTTCAAAATTACATGACCAATTCAATTCATTATCTAAATCTGAATTCCCAAATTCTAAAGTGAGTTCTTCACATGTTTTAAAGTTTTGTAGTTCTAGCCTCAAAGATGAAACCTCAGAAATCATTATCTCCATTTGATTACACAATTTTTCAAGAAATGATTGAGGAACATATAGGATGGGATGTTGAACATTATGGAATTCACTAAGATTTCACTCTTCAATCATCCTTGATAGGGCCGGAAATTGATCATTTAAACATTCATTATCCCATTGATTGTAGGTCTCATCAGGTGCGGGGTAATCAATCAAGGGTTGATCAAAGTAATTACCTAAGTTTTTTTATTCCCAAAATTGATTTTCAATTTGATTCCAGCTTTGTTCTATGTTGGAGTATTGCTGAAGATAATCCATTGGATTAGAGAGAGATTTAGATTTCAGATTTTTAGGACACAGAAAAACAGAAAGGGGAAGAGAGAAGAGAAATGGATGTGAAAAAAAAAACAGAATTTGGGGTGAGAATAGAAATTGCCTATCTAAGGTGACTTACTTTGGTCCCCAAAAATGGCGCCAAAATTTGGTGTCACCCAAATTTACCCTACAGGTAGGCGGTTGTTTTAGTACAGGTAGGGGTCGAATCCACAGGGACTGAAGAAGAAACCTAGAGACACTCTGAATTTGGAGATATTTGGATATGGAGTGGCCAACTATTTGGATTGATTTGATTTGAAACTAGTGATTTAATTTAAATAAGAAAATAAAAAAACATACAATTACTTAGTCTAAAATAATTAATGGAGATGATTTGATCCTAAGTTGTTACTAGGGTTAGATTGGATGTATTTATTTTCTTATAACATTTCAGTTCACTAATTCAAGACATATACACAAAATGATATAATTCATCAACATCATTCACCAATTTAATCCTTACACAATTCCAAGAATAATCACCAATTCACTTAGAGGATCAATTTAATGATCACTCTAAGGAATTGGATCATACTAGCACTAAAAATGTGTCATTGTTAAAGTTGGTGAAGATGAAGAAGAAAATAATCATCAAATGGAAATCTTAAATTAATGAAATGATTACAAAATTTTAGATCATAAAATAACATCCAATCTGTCCCATGAAACTCCCTAGGACTAACCCATAAGGGTTTATCCCTCCATTGATTATATGATCTCAAAGGAAGCGGAAAGCAGACTCATAGGGGCGGAATTGAAGAAGAAAAAATAAAACAATGAAACGATCACTCCACCGTTTTGTGAATAAATTCACAAGTGTTAGTGTGAATAAGATCACACCTTAGGGAAACGGTATAAATTTGAAAATAAAAATAAAATAAAATGAATAAATTAAGAACTTTTATAAAGAACTAATGTAATTCAAAAAACTTACATGAGATTGAAGAACGATTACAACATAAAATTGATAACATAACATTACAATGAAACAAATCACCCAAGATCCCTAAATATTCCACCACTACTACCTTAGATAGACATTTAGGAACCCTTTATCCTATACCCCATCATCCCATGTGACTTTAATTAATTTTGGTGGGGAAAGGTGGGTGGACAATTAATAGAGAGGAGACTTTTCAACTCTTTCCTTGAATTGGGAGCCAGCTTGCATCCACCGAATAGAAGCGCCAAAATCACCTTCTAGAATGCTGAATTGGAGTTGTCCATAGAATAATTAAATTAATTCCAGGATTTCCCCTAATAGAATGTAAAGTTTTAGCCCAAAATACTTTATTTTCTGTGAGATATGATTTAAATGGTGGGATGTTTTTCTGGGCTGCAGAATCTGGTCCAGAATTGCATCTTCAACTTGGGCCACCTGGAACTCCATTAAAACATTCTAATTAGCCTGGTACACTATTTAATGAAATTCTCCCCATGATTTATTATATCTCGAGTTAAATTTTGAGAATCTTTGGGCTTGAATCATGTCCTCTACAGTATGTTTATTGGGATGCTTTCCAGAATACTTCACCTAGAATGTGGTTGGTTCAAAGCCCACTTTAGTGGTCTTCCAAATTGAATCTCTAAGTGCTCCAAAAGAATGAATTGTTCCTTATATAATGGGAGACATGAAAATAAAATATGAAAATAAAATCAATACCATTTGGTATTTTATGAGATGTTCAAGAATGTACCATGTAATAGTGCATTTTAGGAAAGAATTCCAATCATGATGTGAAATGATGTTCAAAGTGTAAAATGAACTAAAATGGTATTTATGAATAAAAAATCACATGAAAAATATATAAATTAACAATGAATATTATCCTCTTCTAGTGGCTAATCATGTGTATTTTGAGTTTATCGAAGAACCGTTTTAATTAAATAAAGAGTTTTAGAATTATTAAAGGACCATTTATTATTAAATGGAAGAATGTCCTGATAATAATAATGTTATTATTATTATTATAATTTCATAAATTATTTTAATGCTTTGAGATTTAAATTTCATGTTAAAGGAGTGTATCATTTATGAGAATTTAATGTGGCTTTTGAGCTTCTTAAAGAAACATTTAATAAAATGTGGTGTTTCAGATTTAATGAAGCGTTGTTAATAAGCAGTGGTGTTGGGTTTATCAAAAGTTTGAAAAATAATAATAATGAGATTATTATTATTTTAGTTTTATGAATGTAATAATAATTATTATTATGGAAATTAAATTAGGGGTTATGTGTTGGAATTTTTATCATATTAATGATATTGTAATAAATTGGGAGTTTCATAATTAAATATGAAATGTTTATTAAGAGAACAATGAATGGAGAAGCGTTTTTAATTAAATGGGGTGTAACATTTATGTTGAAATATTTTAATTGGACGTTTAATGAGGTGTAATAGTTATGTGAAATTAATGAGGCTTTTGAGTATCTCAAAGCAACGTCTAATTAAATAAGCAGTTTCGTAATTAATAAAGAAGTGTTTTTATTAAATAAGAGGTGTTGGGTTTTATCTGAAGTTGAATAATAAGAATAATAATAATTCCATTATTATTATTATGGTTTTATGAGGGTTTGTTATTGTTATTATGAATAATAATAATAATGGATTTTTTTTGGGGGGTTTCATTTAATTAAATTAAAGGTCAATAATAATTTAATTAATCGCTATGAAGAAAAGGTTTTTATTTAATTAATTTATATTGAGATAATTAATTAAATAAGGATGAGTTTGAGTTTTTAAATTTAATTAAATTATGTTGGGAGAATTTAATTAAAAAAACATGAAGTGGGGAATTTATTTAATTAAATTTTGTGAATGAATTTAATTAAATAATGTGTAAATGGGGAGTTGGGAGTTATCAAAGTAGGGTAATTTTAAATGGTAATATTAAATGAGGAATAAATTTGGAGTTGGGCTTAATTTAATTAAACCATTTTAAATGTAGATATCAGGTTGTGCACGGTTAGTCAAATAGTGTGGGTCAGCTGTGCGGTTACCCGGGTTTTAAAATGATTTATTTTTTATTTTATTTTAAATAAAAGAAATATTTAACAATAATGATAATAATGATATTATTATTATTATTGTATTAAT
This sequence comes from Viscum album, assembly GCA_963277665.1. Taxonomy (NCBI): domain Eukaryota; kingdom Viridiplantae; phylum Streptophyta; class Magnoliopsida; order Santalales; family Viscaceae; genus Viscum; species Viscum album. The sequence goes on from OY728137.1 coordinate 129,872,980, forward strand.
TTGATTGGATAATTAATGGGTGTTTTCATAATTAATTGTGAAACATTTATTTAAATAGACTATTAGTTTATCTTGGAGATAATTGATATTTGGGGGAGAGAACATGAGGGTGGCGCACCACTATACGGGAGGAACAATAGAAATTCACGAGGCCCCTCCTTTGAGGTGCGCTACACCCCCCTCACCAGCTCCTCATAGTGTGATCAAATCCTCCTGGTGTCTTCTCAAATCTTGTCCATCTCGGTGAGGTGAGTTTGTCTGCATTTGTTTTTTGATTCACATCGGACGTTTGGCTCCCCCCTCACCCTGTTTTCTCAGACAAAACCCTAAGGTTTGGGTTTTATTGTGTTTCTTTGTTTCTTCGGTTCTAAGGATGTGTAAGGGGATCCTCTAGACCCTTTGGACTGTATTCTGGAATCTGCCGACAAAGGTGAGGAGGATGGGTTCATTTTCGCGTTTTCGTCATGTTTCGGGTAAGGTTATATAACTGTGTTATTGTTTCTCATCATTCAATTAATGGTTTGATATTTTATATGAGTCTATCGTACCTAGTTAGAGGTGGGTTGGTCCTTACTGCTTTGATTCTGAGTACCTTTTTAATATTTTGAATTTTATTTATATTGTTGCAGGGCACGTGCATGAATATATATAATGTGTGCGCGCGTTTGATTGCGGACCAGTTGTGGACTGGTTGTCGCCAAGTATATTAAAGCACTTAGGATTTAAAATGGTGCCACCCCGAGGTAGGGTCTCAAATCCTTAACACTTTATTTAAGAATTATAGATTCTTTAAATAAATTTAGAATGTGACTTTCCTTGATTATGATATGTCGATCCATGACACTTTTGATGTTATTAAATGATGCCGCCCACATGAGATAAATGAGTACTTGAACATGTGTTGATTTTAGGCATGTTTTTATAATTTAGTTAAAGTGATATGATTAAATAGATAAATTATTTGGATGGTAAGATTGGGTAATAGGAGAATTAATTGTAGAATTAATTATCAAGTCATGAGTTGGAATAAAATTGTGGTTTTTTACTGATTATTGAGCATATTGAATTTTTGACATTTTCAAAATATAAATTGGAAACTGGTAATAATTAATGGATGGATTAATTATTACATGTTAAAAGGTAAATGGTTAATTAATTGAAAATTGGTTAAAGAGATAAGATTTAATTAATTAATTTTCGAATTAACAAATTTGCTCGCATTAAATTAAGATTGTGAATTGATTATTTGTTATGATTGTTGTCCAAGGGTACCTTTTGATGTGTGTTATTTGTCCATGCCTTAAGTTTTCTTGGATGGAGTTGTTTAAAAATATGATATGTTGTGTGAGATGATTTCTAAATATATGGGCTTTGTTCAGCTTGTTTTAAGATGATTATGATGTTTATGTAAATTGTTAAAGTCCTAGATAAATCACTGTTTGAGCGGACGGGTTCAGACTTTTTAAAGAATTTGGATAATTAATTTTTAAGTTAATTATTTATTTGGATTGCTAAGAATAATTAATTTTTAATTAATTATTTACTATTGAGATGTTTAATGGATAATTAATGGTTGACTTTTGATGGGCGATTTATGTTGTTAAGTAGTTGTTGATTTAATTAACAGATTGGATTGATTAATTTATGAATTAATTAATGGATGGTTTTGGAGTGTTAGACATGGCGTTCTATACCAATGATAAATATATATGTATGATTGATAAATGGGTTGTGAGATAGGGATTGATGCTCCAAATACTCAAGGGGTTCTAGACATGGAGTTCTACACCGAGCTTGCAAGCAAATATTCTTTTATGGGTTAGGGACTGATGCTCCAAATACCCATGGTTTGTGAGACAAGGACTGATGCTCCAAATACTCGCGAGGGTTCTAGACATGATGTTCTACACCCATTAATTGACATTATATTGTGGGTCCAATTGGTTGTACATGAAATGAATTAATGGTTAATGAAAATTGTTTTGACATAATGATTTGTGAATTGAATATGAGAAAGGGTTCAGAATTATTAAGAAGTCAGTGGGTGTATTTTTGGACTTAAATAAGTTTAAAATTAATAAATAAAGGATAACACCAATCTTAAGTTAAAGCGTTTTCCACTTAATATCCTAAAATGTTTAGGACATGTGATATTAAATAAAAATGTAAATTGTTACATTTAGTTACCATTTTGAAAGAGGATATCACTATTATACCAGTTTAAGATAAAGTGTCTTCACTCAATATTCTAAAAGAGTTTAGGATATGTAATGATAAAGAAAAATGTAAAGAGTTACATTTAGTTATCATGAAAATAGAAGACACTATTTCTTGAAGGATTGTACCAATCAAAATGAAAAGTGAATTACACTTGATATCCTAAAAAAGATTCAGATATAGAAGTAAATAAAAATGTAAAGAGTTAAAATAGTTACCATAACAAAGTGTTATCACTTTATTCAAAAAGAGTTTATGATGTGGCAGTAAATAGAAATGTAAGAGTTACATTCAGTTATCGTATTAAAGTGATTGTCACTTTATCTTAAAAGAGTTTAGGAGGACCGATAAATTATAATTAAGAAAAAATATTGATGGAATATGGTTTAAAATATGATGATGATGATGAACTTAGAAAGAGATCTAAGTAGACAACATAAGTTGACATCATAACATTAGATGTTGCGAAGTTAAGAATTTTGAATATGTTCAAGAAGTTGAACAGTTAGGAATATGATTCCAAAGTATCACCATTATTAAAGCTGATATTTATCACTTAAAAGTTTAGTGGGAGGATTTTATTATATGGTTCCACATATATGTGATGCGGATTGTGTATGATGTAATGTGTTAACAAAACCCAGAAAGTGTAGCAAACATAAGGTTGATCTAGTAGTTTATCATATATGATATGATAAACTGGTGACTATGTTGGTTATGTTAAATATTCTTAAAGAGTTTAAGAGTATTAAAATGTATCATATTAAAAGTAAACCTTCATTTTATCATTATTTCACATCAGATATATATATATATATATATATACATTTTGTGAAGAGTAATGATAATTGACCTCTCAAAGTATGAATTTGAGTTTATCCCTAACCGATGTTCAACATGAAGTATTATAGGTTGTTATGAAATGTTATGTTTATCGTGATTATGATTCTTGTATAGATATACAAAATATGATTATGAGGCACAAGATAAAGAATAAGATTATTTGTGTGTGCTGGATGACCTACTAAGTATATCACATGGAGTGTCATGCAGAGATGTCTTTGGTATACTAGGGGTGTGTGGATCATATTTGAGTCCCCATTACCTGAGGTTGATAAGATATCTAGCATGAGAAACTTCATACTTTGATACCATACTTACGCAAGTCTACATATTGAATTACCTAATATGGGGGTGGTTGAGTATTTTTCTAATCATGTCGTCAGATGGATCTTAACCAAGATGAGATTTGTCCTCTCGTATGATGAGTATGACATTAGGTCCCTCGATTGAGATAGATCATGGGAGTGTGAAGCCGCACCTAGATATTATATATCTATCTAGATATACGGCATGTGACATGATTTTCCAAAATGATGAATGACATGTGATGTATTCATAAATTAGTTCAGTTTATGCTTAGAGAGTCGAGAACAGATGAGTCATATATATGAGATTGACATGTTCTAAGTCCCATGGTCACTCGGTGCCATGTAAAAAGGGAAAATATGAGAATGCATGTTTGCATATGATGTATATTGGTATACATGAATATATATATACACGTGTTTGATGGTGATCATGTCAGATCCTTTTATAGTTTGAGGAGAATTGATGATTTTCTAGAGGCTACTCTTTTATTAAATATATGGATGTAGAAATTCATATTTGTTATACAAACAATAAAGGTCCATAGGGCCACACTTTGTGATTGACTGAATGAGGATTGATCTTGACTCAGGGAGCTACTCTAAAAGTGTTTTAGAGTTAATCCAAAAATGTTTTGGATGACTATTCACAAGGTATTGCATATGATTGATTCAAGTTGAAGTTGATGATAGCTTTTTAAAAGTTTTTTTTAAGATATCCAAAAAGGACTTTTGGATATGGTTTTATAAGTTTCTGTGTACGATAAATTATAAATTGAAATGAAAAAAAGTCTTTAGGTATTAGTGAAATTGGGAGATTGAAAGAGATATTCCCTAAAGCCTTATATATATATGATATATTTATATATTACATGTAAACTATGATTTTCATGCATGTTATATCGATCCATGAAACTTAAATGATAAACTATTTTCATTTATTACTCTCCCATATTAGCTATCATTTATTATACTGTTTCATTTGATGAAACGATTGGGAGGACTTAAATTTATGTATATGATACATGAACTAAACATGAAATTTACTCATGTGTTATGTATACATAAGTAAATGTGACCGCCCATGGAGCATCCTTGTGGCTTATATTAACCACTACCATAGGATGATATGAGGTGTGTGTGTGTGTGCTTGATGTTTCTTGGGAGAGACTCTTCCTCGCCCATAATTCTTCTTCTCCTACCTCCTACGTGTCATGAGATGTTACCACATTGTGGAGGATAGATAATACCACACATGCGATGTGTGATTCAGTTAGCCTGTGGATACACTGCGGAGAAGGGATGTCATTCAGTTTCCCTTATGGAATCTTTATAAAATGCATTAATTGAAGATCAAGAGTTGTAGCATCCGTTTTAGTTTAAGGTATGCCCATTTATAGAATTTATTCATTTCAGTTTCATAAGTACTTTTCATATTATCTTGCATGGATATCCTCAAAATAAGATTTTTAATCACTTTCTCTTCATCTAATAATTGTTGGTAGACTCTAACAAAACCCTTCACTAAAAATTCAGTCTATAGATACCGCCAATGCCGGTCGCTATAGGCCTCTAGAGACCACCCAACGACCACCATTAGAGGTCTCTTTATCCTCGTCGCAATAGGCCAACAGCGACAGCCAATGGCGGTCGCTCTAGGTGGCTGAAATTCTGGCCGGAAGCGACCGCCTGGCGGTCGTTGTTCTATTGATGGGTCAACATTAGCGACCGCCATTGGTGGTCGCTAATGTGTGTCCCAGGCAGGCCAACAGTGACCGCCAATGGCGGTCACTGTGCTATTGCTGGGTCAACATTAGCGACTGCCATTGGCGGTCGCTAATGTGTGTACCAGGCAGCCTAAAGCAACCGCCTATGGCGGTCGCTAGGCTGGGGAAATTTTAAAAAAAAAATCACGGTGAAAAATTAGAGATAAAACAAGGTAAAAATCATAAAAAATAGAAAACAATTTCAAACAGCATAATTATCAAGATCTTCATAAACAATAAATGATAAACGTGCTTCAATGATCCGAACAGGTCCATCCATTTCAATCTTCTGATTCAATAAACCTACAATAAGACAAAAAAAAAAACAACAAAACAAAACCAACATAAATTAGACATATTTATTCAGTTATTATATACATATAATAAAATTAAATCTGACATCAAATCATGGTGCTATAAGAATTTAAAACCCCAATTTAATAAATGCTATCATTTAAGGATTTTTTTTCTTATTTGGTTTAGTTTGTGAAATTGTTTTGTTGTCTAAAAAGGAATGTTCTACATGTGCACCGCATGTTCGATGGGCATTTTGTCTCCTTCTACACGTCACGAATAATATTCCTATTCTTTTCGCGTGGTTTCAGGTTATTCGGATCACGTTTGCTCTGAATTCGACCGTCTCACGCCGTTTTGGTGTTTTATGACTCTGGAAACGCGTTTCTGGCCACCGCGGTCAAAAAACACCTCCGATTGAGGTTCCGTCTGCCCGACCATTTCATAATTCACACCATGGATGTTGTTGTGCGATTTCATGGCATTCCGAGGTCATTTGGGTAGTTTTGACTCCCCAACGCACCCTTTTAGCACGCGAAGAACTGCTGAAAACGACACAATCGGTCGTACCGCGCGCACCGAACGTCCGATGGGTGTGTCGTCTCCTCCTACACATCACGAATAATATTAATATTGTTTTCGTGTGGTTTCAGGTCATTCAGAGCACATTTTCTCTGAATTCGACAGTCTCACGCCGTTTTGGTGTTTTATGACTCCAGAAACGCTTTTCTGGTCACTGTGGTCAAAAAAAGCCTCAGATTGACATTCCATCTGCCCGAAAATTTCATAATTCACACCAAGGCTATTTTTGTCCAATTTCATGGCATTCCGAGGTCGTTCGGGTGGTTTTGACCCCCCAACGCGCCTTTTTAGCGCACGCAGAATTGCTGAAAATGACACAATCGGTTGTATCGCATGCACCGCATGTCAGATGGGCGTTCTGTCTCCTCCTACACATCAAGAATAATATTCCTATTGTTTTCGTGTGGTTTCAGGTCATTCGGAGCCCGTTTTCTTTGAATTAGACCGTCTCACACCGTTTTGGTGTTTTATGACTCCGGAAACACGTTTCCAGTCACCGCGGTCAAACGACACCTCTGATTGACGTTCCGTCTACCCAACCATTTCACAATTCACACCAAGGCTGTTTTCGTAGGATTTCATGGCATTCTGAGGTCGTTTGGGTGGTTTTAACCCCCCCAACGCGCCCTTTTAGGGCGCACAGAACTGCTAAAAACGACACAATCGGTCGTACCGCGTGCACCGCACGTACGATGGGCATCCCGTCTCCTACTACACATAACGAATAATATTTATATTGTTTTCGTGTGGTTTCAGGTCATTCGTAGCACGTTTTCTCCGAATTCGACCGTCTCACGCCGTTTTGGTGTTTTATGACTCTGGAAACACTTTTCCAGTCACCTTGGTCAAACGACACCTCAGATTGATGTGTCGTCTGCCTGATTATTTCACAATTCACACCACGGCTATTGTCGTAGGATTTCATGGAATTCCGAGGTCGTTCGGGTGGTTTTGACCCCCCCAATGCGCCCTTTTAGCGTGCGTCGAACTGCTGAAAATGACACAATCGGTCGTACTGCATATACCGCACCTCCGATGGGTGTGACGTCTCCTTATACACATCACGAATAATATTCCTATTGTTTTCGTGTGGTTTCAGGTCATTCGGAGCACGTTTACTCTGAATTCGACCGTCTCATACCGTTTTGGTGTTTTATGACTCTAGAAACGTGTTTCCGGTCATCGCGGTCAAACGACACCTCCGATTGACATGTCGTCTACCCTACCATTTCAAAATTCACACCACGAATGTTTTCGGGCAATTTCATGGCATTCCGAGGTTGTTCGGGTGGTTTTGACCCCCCAACACACCCTTTTAGCGCACGCAGAACTGCTGAAAACGACACAATCGGTCGTACCGCACGCACCACACGTCTGATAGGTATTCTATCTCCTCCTACACGTCATGAATAATATTCCTATTGTTTTCGTGTGCTTTCCGGTCATTCAGAGCACGTTTTCTCTGAATTCAACCGTCTCACGCAGTTTTGGTGTTTTATGACTCTAGAAACGCGTTTCCGATCACCGCAGTCAAACAACACCTCCTATTGATATTCCATCTGCCCGAACATTTCAAAATTCACATCATGACTGTTGTCGTGCAATTTAATGGCATTCCGAGGTCGTTCGGGTGGTTTTGACCCCCCCAACGCACCCTTTTAGTGTGCACCGAACTGCTGAAAACGACATAATCGGTCGTACCGCGCGCCCTGCACGTCCGATGGGAATTCTGTCTACTCTTACATGTCACGAATAATATTACTATTGTTTTTGTGTGGTTTCAGGTCATTCAGAGCACGTTTTCTCTGAATTCGATCGTCTCACGCCGTTTTGGTGTTTTATGACTCCGGAAACGCGTTTTCGGTCACCACGGTCAAACGACACCTCCGATTGACCTTTCGTCTACTCGACCATTTTATAATTCACACCACAGCTGTTTTAATGCGATTTCATGGAATTTTGAGGTCATTCGGGTGGTTTTGACCCCCCAACGCGCCCTTTTAGCGCGCGCAGAACTGCTGAAAATGACACAATCGGTCGTACCGCGCGCACCACACGTCTGATAGGTATGTTGTCTCTTCCTACACATCACAAATAATATTCCTATTGTTTTCGTGGGATTTAAAGTCATTCAGAGCATGTTTGCTCCGAATTCGACCGTCTCACGCCGTTTTGGTGTTTTATGACTCCGAAAACGCGTTTCCGGTCACCACAGTCAAAGGACACCTCCGATTGACGTTCTGTCTTCTGACCATTTCAAAATTCACACCACGGATGTTTTTGTACAATTTCATGGCATTCTGAGGACGTTCGGGTGGTTTTGACCCCCCAACACGCCCTTTTAGCGCATGCAGAACTGCTGAAAACGACACAATCTATCATACCGTGTGCACCGCATGACCAATGGGCGTTCTGTATCCTCTTACACGTCAAGAATAATATTCCTATTATTTTCGGGTGGTTTCAGGTCATTTGGAGCACGTTTTCTCCGAATTCGACTGTCTCACGCCGTTTTGGTGTTTTATGACCCCGAAAATGCTTTTCTAGTCACCACGGTCAAACAACACATCAGATTGATGTTCCATTTACCCGACCATTTCACAATTCACACCACGACTATTGTCGTCCGATTTCATGGTATTCTGAGGTCGTTTGGGTGGTTTTGACCCCCCAACGCGTCCTTTTAGCACGCGCAGAACTGCTGAAAACGACACAATCGGTCGTACCGCGTGCACTATACGTCCGATGGGAATGATTTCTCCTAATACACATCACGAATAATATTCATATTGTTTTTGGGTGGTTTCAGGTCATTAGGAGAACGTTTGTTCCGAATTCGACCGTCTCACACCGTTTTGGTGTTTTATGACTCCAGAAACGAGTTTCTAATCACCGCGGTCAAATGACACCTCTGATTGACTTTTCGTCTGCCCGAACATTTCACAATTCACACCACGGATGTTTGCGTAGGATTTCATGGCATTCCGAGGCCATTTGGGTGGTTTTGACCCCCCAACGCGCCCTTTTACCGCGCACCAAACTGCTAAAAACGACACAATCGGTCGTACCACGCGCACCGCACGTCCGATGGGCATGTAGTCTCCTCCTACACATCATGAATAATATTCCTATTTTCTTCATGTGGTTTCAGTTCATTCAGAGCACGTTTTCTCCGAATTCGAGCGTCTCACGCCGTTTTGGTGTTTTATGACTCCGGAAATGAGTTTCCAGTCACAACGGTCAAAAGACACCTCTGATTGATGTGACATCTACCCAAACATTTCAAAATTCACACCACGGATGTTTTCGTCCAATTTCATGGCATTCTGAGGTCGTTCGGGTGGTTTTGACCCCCCAACACGCCCTTTTAGCGCGCGCCAAACTACTGAAAACGACACAATCGTTCATACCGCGCGCACCACACGTCTGATGGGCATTTTGTCTCCTCCTACATGTCACGAATAATATTCCTATTGTTTTCGTGTGGCTTCAGTTCATTCGGAGCACGTTTTCTCCGAATTCGACCGTCTCACGCCGTTTTGGTGTTTTATGACTCCGAAAACGAGTTTTCAGTCACCGCATTCAAAAGAAACCTCTAATTGACATTCTGTTTTCCCGACCATTTCACAATTCACACCATGGTTGTTGTCGTGCGATTTTATGGCATTCCGAGGTTGTTCGGGTGGTTTTGACCCCCCAATGCGCCCTTTTAGCACGCGCAGAACTGCTGAAAACGAAACAATCGGTCGTACCGCACGTCCGATGATCATTTTGTCTCCTCTTACACATCAAGAATAATATTTTTATTGTTTTCGTGTGATTTCAGGTCATTTGGATCACGTTTTTTCCGAATTCGATCATCACACACCGTTTTGGTGTTTTATGACTCCGGAAACGCGTTTCCAGTCACCGCGGTCAAACGACACCTCTGATTAATGTGTTGTCTACCCAAAAATTTCACAATTCACACCACGACTGTTTTTGTAGGATTTCATGGCATTCTGAGATCGTTCGGGTGGTTTTGACCCCCCAACACGCCATTTTAGGGCGCACAAAACTGCTAAAAACAACACAATCGGTCATACCGCACACACCACACGTCCGATGGTCATATCATCTCCTCCTACACATCAAGAATAATATTCCTATTGTTTTCGTGTGGTTTTAGGTCATTCGGAGCACGTTTGCTCCGAATTCGACCATCTCACGCCGTTTTGGTGTTTTATGACTCTGAAAACGCTTTTCCAGTCACCATGGTCAAACGACACCTCGAATTGATGTTCTGTCTGCCCAATCATTTCACAATTCACACCACAGCTGTTTTCGTAGGATTTCATGGCATTCCGAGGTCGTTCGGGTGGTTTTGACCCCCCAATGCGCCCTTTTAGCGCGCACTGAATTGCTGAAAATGACACAATCGGTCGTACCGCACGTACCGCATGTTCGATGGGCATGACGTCTCCTCCTACACATCACTAATAATATTCATATTGTTTTCATGTGGTTTCAGGTCATTCGGAGCACGTTTTCTCCGAATTCGACCGTCTCACGCCATTTTGGTGTTTTATGACTCTAGAAACGCGTTTCCGGTCACCGCAGTCAAACGACACCTCTGATTGATGTGCTGTCTGCCTGAACATTTTTCAATTCACACCACGACTATTTTCGTGTGATTTCATGGCATTCTGAGGTCGTTCGGGTGGTTTTGACCCCCCAACGCACCCTTTTAGCGCACGCAGAACTGTTGAAAACGACACAATCGGTCGTACCGTGCGCACCGCACGTTTGATGGGCATTTCGTCTCCTCTTACACATCACAAATAATATTCCTGTTGTTTTCGTGTGGTTTCAGGTCATTCATAGCACGTTTGCTCCGAATTCAACCGTGTCACGTAGTTTTGGTGTTTTATGACTTTAGAAACACGTTTCTGGTCATCACGGTCAAAAAACACATCTGAATGATGTGACGTCTATTCAAAAATTTTACAATTCACACCACGACTTTTTTCGTGCGATTTCATGGCATTCTGAGGTCGTTGGGGTGGTTTTGACCCCCCAACGCGCCGTGCCGAACTGCTGAAAACGACACAATCGGTCGTACCGTGTGCACCGCACGTTCGATGGGCGTGTTGTCTCCTCCTACACATCACGAATAATATTCATATTGTTTTTGTGTGGTTTCAGGTCATTAAAATCACGTTTTCTCCGAATTCAACCATCTCGCCCCGTTTTGGTGTTTTGTGACTCCGGAAACGCGTTTCTGGTGACCGCGGTCAAACAACACATCTGGTTGACGTTCCGTCTACCCAAACATTTCAAAATTCACACCATAGATGTTGTCGTACGATTTCATGGCATTCCGAGGTCGTTCGGGTGGTTTTGACCCCCCAACGCGCCCTTTTAGCGCGCGCAGAACTGCTGAAAATGACACAATCGGTCGTACCGCGCGCACTGCACGTCCGATGGGCGTTCCGTCTCCTCCTACACGTCAAAAATAATATTCCTATTATTTTCATGTGGTTTCAGGTCATTCAGAGAACGTTTGCTCTGAATTCGACCGTCTCATGCAGTTTTGGGGTTTTATGACTTTGGAAACGCGTTTCCGGTCACCGCGGTCAAACGAGACCTCCGATTGATGTGCCGTCTACCCGAACATTTCATAATTCTTACCACAACTATTTTCGTGAGATTTCATGGCATTCCGAGGTTGTTCGGGTGGTTTTGACCCCCCCCCCCCAACACGCCCTTTTAGCACGCGCCGCACTACTGAAAACGACACAGTCGGTCGTACAGCGCGCACCGCACGTCCAATGGGTGTGTCGTCTGCTTCTACACGTCACAAATAATATTCCTATTATTTTCATGTGGTTTCAGGTGTGGGGGGGGGGGGGCTGTCCGGGGTGCGGGGGGGCTGTCCGAGGGTGTGGGGAGGGTTGTCCGGTGTGCGGGGTGGGGTGTACGGGGTGCGTGGGGGGGGGGGGGGGCGTCCGGGGTGTGGGGGGGCTTTCCGAGGTGGGGGGGGGGGTTGTCCGGGGTGCGGGGAGGGGCTATCCGGGGTGCGGGGGGGGGGGGCTGTCTGGGGTGCAGGGATGGGCTCTCCGGGGTGTTGGGGGGGTGTCTGGGGTGCGGGGGGCCTGTCCGGGGTGCGGGGGGGGGGGGCTGTCCAGGATGCGGGGAGGGGCTGTCCGGGGTGCAGGGAGGGCTGTCCGGTGTGCGGGGGGGATCTCCGAGGTGCGGGGAGGGCTATCCGGGGTGCAGGGGGGGCTATCCGGGGTGCGGGGGGATGTCTGGGGTGCGAGGGGGCTCTCCGTGGTGCCGGGAGGGGTTGTACGGGGTGCAGGGAGGGTTGTCCGGGGTGCGGGGGTGCGGTCCGGGGTGCGAGGAGGGTTGTCTGGGGTGGTTCGGGGACTACAAATAGTGAACCTCAGCTCAGTCATCAAAAAAAAGTTTCATGGTTTATATTAGGAATCACGTGGTTTTTTCAAAACTATTACAGAACATGCAATTGAAAACATTGAAGAATTAAATGAACAAAAAATATCCAAATCATTAATCAGTTTCATGGTTACTTCTCAATTCGTGCACACAAACATTGCATCTGGCCAAAACACATATGATACCCCCAAATCACAAAAAATATCACTAGAAACCCAACCTAAATATCAATAACAACCCCACCATTAAAAACAGAAACACACCTTGTGAATATGATGCGTCATGCGTGGTCATGACTACTACCTCCATCAGGTGGGTCAGGGGCCTACAAAAAAAAACATTGTGAATATTTTCATAACAAAAATAATATAAATTAAATAAATAAATACAGTATAATCCTGCATCGTCTGATCCCCTGCACCATCACCTGGATGCACATATTATCGCAGTGCTCTAACCTCAGTGATCACTTGCGCATTTACCTCCTCGGAAGCGCGCAGCCATGCCTCAAAATCTAACAACTGCTATGTCATCTAAGAAACAACAGGACCGACAACCGTAGCACGTGACACTACAGAACGAGGAATCCCTATTCCGTAGGTCAAACTATATCTATGCCTGTCCCAACCAATAATGCGATGAAAGATCTCATCCCTTCGCATGGGAAGCTGTCACTGGTCCTCTGGTAGATGTTATAACTCAGCTTCAAATTGAGCCTGTGAAATATTTAAATATATATACATATATTAATATAAAGATTTTATGTAAGTATTGGTAATGAGTACAAACACTTACTATCAATGCTGCAGCCTTTGGATCATTGCGATCACGAGTCCTCATCCACACTGACATTTTATCAGTCGGTGCACCTTGCTCCCGCAACTGTATATGAATAGAATATAAACACAAAACCATATTAATTAATAAATTAAAAAATGAATAATAAATACCTCATGTCAAATCTGAGACATGTGACGAGTCCCGAGCCTATGAGGTGGTCCCTGCAACGCTCGATTCTCAGAATGGTGTGTTGACACCTCCTATATTCAATTCATTCAAATTTCAAACAAATCACACATTCTTGAAAATATATATACCAAAATAAATATACAAACCACAATACCCTCAGTAGACCAATATGAAACTAAGGACACCTCTCGGGACTTTTTCCAGAATGTTTGGGGCACCCACATTTGGTACCCAGTAGTCCCTCTTGACTTTGCCTTTATAGTTTTTTCACATCTTACGTAATTTTCTCATACACACTGGCCGAAACTCATCAGGACATACTTTCAAATTTTGCTATTAAAGAAAAAAATCACATATGTTATTATTGTTTATACATAGGGAATAAAGTAAAATGGTCTTCTTACCTAAACCCCCCTCCAAAGATGATCTAATGTGTCCTGAGGGATAGAAGCCCAGTCACGCGTGGTCAATGGAAATCGATGTGGGTCACGTATGATATGACCCAGCTGACGAATAAATGCAGGGGCATTCCATCCCATAGGATGAAATACCTCATCAAAGGAAACATCAAACGTCGTGTCAGAATTCCATGATAATATGCCACGACCAGGGCCTCTCTTGCGAGAGGAAGAAGTAGTCGAGTCTGATCCTGTTGAAAACAATTTTATATATAATTTGACAGATGTTATAAATATATATATATATATATATGTTTATCAATTACATAAAAATAGAGACAATAACATTCAAACATACCTCAACCCTGAGACGTGGATGCCTTAGATGGATGATGTGGATCTGCTGCCTCTTCCCCTGACATGCCTACAGTCATGGAAAACATTAGTAAGGGGACTATCCAAAGTGTCCAAATGATAAATTGGATTGTTTAAAAAAAATAAAACTTGTATAGTTTTTAATCAAACAAAAAGGGATTGAATAATTAGTTGTGAATGAATTTTAAAAAATCATAAAGTTAACAAAACAGATATACAAATTATGTACAAAACCAATCAATGCATAGCCAAATTTCAAATTGAATTAATAAAAATTCAAGCAGCAGATAAACCAAATAAAGAATACCGCAAAGTGAAGATACATCGACAATAACATCAATATAACATGAGTTAAATCACCCTAAATATTTATAACTGAATAAACTTTGAAAATTGAGGATTAAAACTTACAAGGATTTATAAAATGGTTAGATAATTTATGATATCCTAGGCTGAATAGTGGGAAAACAATTATACCTTTCATTAAGCATGCAAATCGACCATTTCTCCTTCAATAGCCGCTCTGACCCAATAAATATCTTCTTTACATTGAAATACGGTATGTTGATCAAGCTATTGGGAAACAAAAGGAACAGTCTCGGGTTCATCTTGTTCAAATACAAACACTCCTCACCAAGACATTTTGACAACAACTTGCCAACTTGGATACGAAGGCAAAGTAACGAAGAATACTTGTTCCGCTTGTGATGTCAAAATGAAAGGTTCATTATCAACTCGTTCATTTCTATATAACATATAGTTAAAATTCACCAATGAAAACTGATATTGATCGACTTTACATCCACGCACTGGATCAACCCAATTACACTTTAACAATATGTACTTCAACCCGTGTGTGTATACAACTTCAATGATGTCTATCAATTGACCATAGTAATAACCAAAATCGAAAAATGGACAACCGATGCCACTGTTTTTTGTTTCTCATTTGTCGTCAACATATTTAATGCGAAA
Organism: Viscum album; assembly: GCA_963277665.1. Classification (NCBI taxonomy): domain Eukaryota; kingdom Viridiplantae; phylum Streptophyta; class Magnoliopsida; order Santalales; family Viscaceae; genus Viscum; species Viscum album. The sequence continues at coordinate 129,888,139 of OY728137.1, forward strand.
TCGAAAACCATTAGCATCTATAGATTTATAACGACGAGTCGTTATAGATGGACCCTCAGCCAGTTGGATAAATTCTTCAGTTAGCATGGGGTCCCCTAACTCCCTCATCTTATGAACCTACATAATTCATAGAATTAAATAATGATATATACAGAAAGAAATTAGTATAATACTTCACTCATAATGAAAATCAATTTATACGTACATAATCCTTGAACCAATCATGAAATGACGCATAATGAGATTTTCAAATTTGCAACTCAGTCGCACGATACATCTATTCTTTTATCTCATTAATGTGTTTCTTGCAAATGATAACGTGATGTTTAAATGATCAAATTATGCAAACAAAACATGTAAAAGTTAAACAATAAAAGTGATAAGATACTTACTGCATTAATGGTGCAACTGATGGAGTATTGAACAAGATATATTGATGCGCTTGTATCCACTCGATGTTGTCCATATCATATGTGGTTCCTTCTCCAACTGTACCTTCATTAATTCGAGATGTCTTATCTAATTTTGTTTCAACATCCGTAAAATATTCTGCACAAAAAAGTATTACACTCATCCATCAAATAACCATTGGCTATTGATGCCTTCGGATGAGCTATGTTGCGTACAAATCGTTTCAATGTACTCAAATATCACTCAATAGGATACATCCAACTAAATTGCACTGGACCAGCAGCCATTACTTCATCAGTTAGGTGCACTGTCAAGTGGACCATAACATCGAAAAATGAGGGGGGGGGGGAATATTTTCTCAAAGTGACAAAGCGTAAGTACAATTCGGTTCTGTAAACTTTTTAAATCACTCATTCATTGATTTCTTAAACAAAGATTTCTAAAAAAATTACTCATCTCAATCAACGGATGAACAACATTGGGGGATAAACAATCAAAAATTGCAATTGGAATCAACTGCTGAAGTAGTATGTGATTGTCATGACTTTTCAACCCTTGCAATGTCTTGCTCGTCATATTCACACACTTTGAAATATTAGAAGAGTAACCATTAGGAACCTTGAGAATATTCAAAATGGAAAGAAATGTCTCTTTCTCCCTTGTAGTCATCGTATACTATGCAGCAGGCATATATGCCTTGTTTCCCTCAGCTAACTGTAAATGCAACAGTTTCCTTAAACCCATTTCTTCCAAATCACGACGTGCATTAACATGGTCCTTTGATTTTCCACTGACACCTAAAATGGTCCATAATATGTTATCACAAATATTTTTTTTCAATGTGCATGAAATCCAAATTATGCCTCAACATTGTAGTTTTCCAATACATAAGACTATAAAAAATACTTTTCTTTTTCCAATTGTTACTGTGCTGCCTACCCGCAACACGAATATTACGTACCGGAGGAGCCACCAAATCCTGAATTTCATATACCATGCGGATATTTTCTTCCTCAATCTGCGATAACATTTCGACTCCTGTCATGATCTTTGGTGTTGGGCTGAACTCTCTAGAACTATCAAATGTCACTCTGTCCTTTCTGAACCTGTGCTGAGGGGGGAGAAAACATCTACGACCCATGTATGCCCATTTTTTGGAATGCTTAAGCTATACAGATTTTTTACTTTTATTGCAACAAGGGAAAGCAAATTCCCCTTTCATACTCCAGCCTGATAAATTTTTATAAGTTGGGAAGTCATTGATTTTCCACAATAAAGCAGCCTGCAGTTTGAACATTTAATTCGTTTCACACTCATAATTAATCACACCATCGCCCCAAAATTCATTCAACTCATCAATCAATGGTTGAAGGTAAACATTAATCTTATCCCCCAGACTTTTAGGTCCATCGATAAGAGTGGAAATTAATATAAATTGTTGCTTCATACAAAGCCACAGAGGAAGATTATACCGAACCAACACCACAGGTCATGTGCTATGAGTTGAACCAACCATATACTTGAATGGATTGAAACCATCTACTGCAAATCCAAATTAGACATTATGAAAATATTTAGCAAAGTTGGGGTGTCTCTTATCAAAATCCTTCCATGCAGGAGAGTCTGCCGGGTGGGTTAACATATCACTTTTATGAACTCTTTCTGCATTCCATCTCATTAAATTAGAAACTTTAGATGACATAAAAAATCTTTTCAACCTCAGTTTAAGGGGAAAGTAACGCATTTGCTTTACAGCAATCGGTTTCCCCTGTATTGAAATTTGACTTTGATGAGTCTGATTTCCCCTGTTCTCTTTCCACCTGGAAGCACCACAAACCGTACAAATATCCAAATGGGCAGTTTCCTTTCTAAACAACATATAGTTGTTTGCACATGCATCTATGGTCTCATATGTAAAACCTAAGTTCTTTGTCAACTTACGAGCATGGTAATACGACTTGGGAATCTTAGCGTCGACAGGAAGAACCTTTTTCAATAACACCAAAAGCATGTCGAATGATGTGTCTGACCAATGATTCAAATTCTTCAAATGCAACAACTCCACGATAAACGACAATTTATTGTAAGAAGTACATCTAGGATATAATTCTATTTTTTCATCATCAAGTGCTTCATAAAACCTCCTCGAATCACGATCTGCACCAGAGCGAAGATTTATCTCACTGGTCTCAAGATTCTGGATGTCAATGCCTTCAGGATCCAACCCACGTACCATTTTAGTAATCATTTCATGCATTGGATCATTCATTCTTGCATCAACATCTATCTGAAATGCATCCTTATTTTGACAACGAACATATTCTTCTCCATGACGAGTCCAACTCTTATAATTTTTCAGAAATCCATTAAAGAATAGGTGCTCCCTCACAGTATCTCGTGTGAATTGATATCTATTAGCACATTTTCTACATGGAAAACTAATATAGTCACTTTCAAATCCTCTGTTAAAGTCAGTAAACTGTATAATGCCATTGAAATATTCTCTAGACGTTCGATTTGGAAGATCAATCCAACTCTTATCCATAATAAGATCCCTATAACAAACATTTACACAAGACTTATTACATTTGCATTTTTCATATAAAATATATTTAAAATAAATACTAATTAATTATTTTTGAACCATTTATAAAATAATAATGTAAGTGAAATCCCATGTCATACCTGATTGCGCTACAAACCTGGAAGGGAGGGGAGCTGAAGTCAGTGCTGTGAGGGAGAGGAGAGGCGGTGGAGGGGAGCCGGAGCCAGAGTTGGAGGCGGTGCGGTGAGGGAGGGGACGGGTGGCGGCGACGATGGGGAGCCAGAGGAGAGGAGGTGGTTAGGTGGTGATGGTGCAGCAAGGGTGGGACGAAGAGGGAGGGGACCGAGGATAGGGGATCCGGAGTGGACAGGTGGCAGCGGTGAGGGGACGAGTAGCGGTCGTGTGGGGAGGGAGGGGACCGGGCGGCGGCGGTGCGACAAGGGAGGGGACAGGTGGCGGTGGTGCGGTGAGGGAGGGGATGAAGACAAAGGGGACGGGGCTTGGCAGGGTGCGGGGGGGGGGGGGGTTGAGGGGGCGGAGGGCGGAGGGCGGAGGTCGGAGGCCAGAGGGGTCGGAGGCCAGAGGGGGTGGAGGCCAGAGGTGGGTGGCGAGAGGCCCGAGGGAAGAGGGAGGCCGAAGGGGGACGGAGAGTAGGGAAGAGGGCAGCTGGAGCCAGAGGGTGGAGGCGGAGGAAGGCCGGAGGAGACGGAGGGCAGGGCGGAGGGCGGCCAGAGGGGAGGGAAGATAGCAGAGGGCGGAGGCCGACGAGGGCGGAGGGTGGAGGGCGGTGAGGGAGGGCATGCAGTGATGGGGGAGGGCAGCGAGGGAGGGCGCGTGGCAACAGGGGAGGGCGTGCGGCGACGGGGGAGGGTGGAGAGGGAGGGCGCGCGGTGACAGGGGAGGGCGCGCGGCGAGGTGAGGAGGGAGGAAGAGGGTTCGGGGGGGGGTTGCCGAAGCCCCCCTTTTTTTGGCAAAACCTTGTGACTGCCAATGGCGGTCGCTATAGGTAAGGGGGCTCCAAAGCCCAGTTTTCTAGTAGTGGCATACGATATAGGTTCATGTTAAATGGAGGGTTTAATAGATCAGTTCACTAAAATATCATCCATTAGATGATAAGCTAAGAGGGGTATCTTTCAAAATCATCATGATAGAGTAGGGAACAATGTAATGAACTGACCTATGTTACCCTCAAACCTGGAACCCGACCCATTATTTTACATACCTGAATGGAATTTCCGATCCCCATGATCTATAGACAAGAACCCAGGCATCGAACAACAAACCAAACAGAACGATTTTCCCAACATGAATAAACACATGGAATATATACACATAGAGCATGAAGTAATAGTGTAAAGCTAATAAATATATTCCATAACTGTAATAAGATAGTGGAAACAAAAAAACTATAAAAGTATCCAAAATCTCCAAGAGACAAGCCCAATTTCAAAGGACCAAAACCAAACTGATACTCCATATGATAGCATGGATGAACTCCCACCATCTCACCACCAGCTACCCAACTCATATAACATGAAACCTTATCACCTCACTATGGCGCCTTTCCCTTCCCTACATTGGAAGACATACAAAGGTCTACACACTGTCAAAGGGGTGCATAGGGTGTGAGGTAATAGGCTCAATAGGATCTCACCCAAGTGTTCCATGACAAGTCTCTGTATAACAATTCATGTATGCTCATTTCAAATAAAACATGGCATGATAAGCAATATATTAGTTTTATAGAAAACATGGTAAACATTTAACTTTTTCACATTTCTAAGATAAAAGTAGGTATATCAATTTCAAAGCACAATTTTCATTTCATTTATCACAAGTATAAGCATGCATATCAAGGGTAAAACGACAAAGGCATGCAATACAAAACAATAATAACAACATAGGTATCAACACCAAGGAATACAAAATGTCAAGAGAGTAGAATAATCATACCACAATCAATCAAGTGCTCAATTCGGTTCCTAGAACACAAGCCTAGGAAGCAGAGGAATACCCCATGAGTAACCCCCCTAATAATGTCAATATAAGTCCCTTAGAACAACAGGCCTAGGAAACAGAGGAAATACCCATGATAAAACCTCTGGATAATCACAAAAAAATGGACGATGGCCTCAATCCAAACCTTCCACCTAAGTACCCAAGGTAACCCATGTGCTCATTTTCACAATTCATTCCAATGCTTGAAAATACCCTTTTTCTTTCCATTTATCAACAACCAAGTAAAACCAATTTTTCTTTAAAAACTATTTTCAACACACACACAAAAATCATGCCAATTTTATACCAATTTATTTATAAATAAATTTATAAAAATGAAACAATGCGGTTTATTAAACATAGGCTAGAGATAAAACCACCTACCTCGAAACTCGGGTCACACACGCCCGCAATGGGATCCACCAACAACGAAAACTCAACAACATCAACAAAGGACCTAAAACCCAGTCTACACATCTCAAAATTCATCCAATTGAGAAAGAGGGTATACGAAGAAGAGGAAACACCATGTACCTCAATAATGAACACCCATCGCGCCACAACCAACAAAGGAACAACCTCCAGAACGAGATCATACAACAGATCTAGAATAAGACAATAAGAAACACCATTTCAGACCAATGAATCCAATAATATGACGCAAGGGCGCTACTATGATCAATGGAAATAAATAATCATAAAGGTCACTCACTTGGAGAGATTCACCGCAACTACAATAAAGATTGAATGCTGAATGGATCGATCTAGAAGGAACAAAGTCTCCCAAAATTGCCGGAGAGGAACCCTTGGTCAGGAGTAGAGGAGAACTGGCAACCAAATGGACACAAAAATATTGTACGATGCACTAAAAATCCTTGCTTGGGGAATTACACGATGGGTAATACCTTCACACTTCATAAAATCCATGTTGTCCAAATATGCCAAAAAACCAGTCATCACAGATTAAAATATGATCTTTTATTAACTCATGATGTGTAAAACTCGTCATGTCCTATAACCTTTCATAGTGTGGATCCTTCTCATAGCATACACCCAACAACCATTACACGTCAACCCCTAGAAAAATATGAGTCCATTGCTCCCTCATCAACAACTCACATTCCCAAGTATCATGAGAATCTCAACTGTGTTTCCATAAAACTTTGAACAGGAAAATCGACTTCCCACACAATAATTTCACTTGAGAGTCAATGATCTAAACTAGTTTCTCCAAAACAGAAACATTTGTCTCTAACTCAATTTCTTCCCAACTCAGAATGTGAGCGGGATCAAGATGATACTTCCTCAGCTGAGATAAGTGGAAAAAATCATGAATACTTGTCAACTGATCTGGAAATGCTAACTGATAAGTAACTTTCCCAAGATGCTCAGTGACCTCAAACGGTCCAACATATCTCAGATCCAAATTTCCCTACTTTACAAGACGATGGGGACCCAACTGAGTAGAAAATTTCAAGAAAATATAGCCACCAATGGAAAACTCCAAAGGATGTCACCACTAATCCACATACAATTTCTATCAACTCTAGGATATAACTTGATGTCGATGTACATCTTGAATCTTCGATGACGTCTTTTGGACCAAACTTGGTCCAACCAAATATACTTCACCCACCTCAGCCCAACAAAGAGGTGATCTACAGGGGAAACCATACAATGCCTCAAAGGGATCCATTCTGATCGAAATCTGATAACTGTTGTTATAAACAAACTCAACCAGTCCTAGATGGATATCCCATGATCCACTAAAATCCAAGACATAATCACAAAACTTATTCTCCAGGATCTGAATCACACGCTCTATCTGATCGTCTGTTTATGGATGGTAAGTTGTGCTCAACTTGAACTGAGTTTCCATCACCTCTTGGTGACTCCTCGAGAACTTCAAGGTAAACCTAGGATCCCTATCCAAAATAATGGTAGAAGGACTCCCATGTAACCTCAAAATCTCCTACACATATAGCTTACCCAGATCTTCAACCTTAGTTGTATCCTTGATCAGAATGAAATGAGCCGGCTTTGTCAACCGATCAACAACTACCCAGATAACATCTCTCCCTCAGGGAGTTCATGGTAATGCAACAAAAAAAATCCATTGATACCTCATCCCATTTCCAGACCAGAACCAGAAGAGGCTGAATCAATCCATATGGTTTCAAGTGTGCTGCCTTTATCTATTGACAGGTGTAATAATGGGACACATAATCTGCAATGTCATGCTTCATACCCAATCATCAGAATCATCATCTCATGTTATAATACCTCTTATTAGTGCCTGGATGAACGAACCACGAAGATCTGTGACAATTAAACAAGACTAAACTCCTTATAAACACTGGAATGACAACCCACTTCCCAAAATGGAGAATACCATCTAAAGAGATAGACCAACCAGAAATGGTCTCCCCACCATAAAGGCTTTCTAAAATTTTAGTGAACTCGTCATACTATTGATGACTCTACAAAATAGACTCTAGGAGAGATGATGATAACTAAACACTAGTCAGAACCATACCTGAAACATCCTCCTGAGCATCCAAGTGCAACTGAGTGAAAAGCCCCATAAGGTTCCACTCCTCCTTCGATTCCAGAACAGCCTACAAAGGTACTTTTATGCTAAGAGAGTCTGCAACGACATTCCCCTTCCCTGGGGTGTAGGCGATATCAAAATCAAATTTCTAAATGTATTCTACCAATCATCTCTATATAAGATTCAAGTCTTTCTGAGAAAAGATATAGCTCAGACTCTTATGATCAGAAAAGATTGTGAACCTCTCCCCAAAAAGATAGTGTTGTCAACACTTAAGCGCATGCATAACTGCGAAAATATCTAAGTCATGAGTAGGGTAATTATTCTCATGAATTCTAAGCTAAAAAGATCTATAAGCCACCACATGATCATCATGTATAATAATACAACCCAAACTATCACTAGAAGAATCACAAAACATTGTGTATTCCTTACCAGGATCAAGCAAGATCAGAATAGAAGCAAATGTCAGAAGTCATTTCAATTCATCAAAAGAAGGCCGACACTTCGCATCCCATGTGAATTTCACAACTTTCCTAGTAAGAGTAGTCAAAGGTGATGCCATATTAGAGAAACCCTTAACAAACTGTTGATAGTATATAGAAAATCCAAGGAAGCTTCATATCTCAAAGTCATTCTATGGTTCTTTCCACTACAACACAACCTTCGCGTTTTTAGGATCAACTGATAATCCATGTTCATAAATTACGTGCTCTAAGAACTTCACTTATTGAATCCAGAAAATACATTTCAAAATCTTTCCATAAAAACAGTGACTTTTCATAATTTCTAGAACCAAACTCAGATGGTGCTCATGCTCACGTTCGAATTTCAAATAAACCAGGATATCATCCACATACACTACCACAAAAGCATCAAGATATTTATGGAATATCTGATTCATCAAATCCATAAAAACTAAAGGAGTGTTAGTCAGACCAAAAGGTATAAAAATATATTCATAATGTCCATACCTACTCCTGAAAGATGTCTTTGATATATCAGACTCCTGAACTCTGAGCTGATGATAACCCAACCGAAGATCAATATTTGAAAATCACTTTTCTCCCTTTAAATGATCAAACAAATCATTCACATGAGGTAAAGGATACTTGTTCTTAATTATTACCCTGTTCAACTTTCAATAGTTCACACATAATCAAAGTAAACCATACGTCTTCTTGGAAATTAGTATAGGGGATGCCCAAGGAGAAACACTAGGGTGAAAAAAACCTTTTTCCAATAGGTCATCCAACTAAATCTTAAGCTCTTTCATCTCTACTGGTGCCATATTATAAGAAGGTATCAATATCGGATGCGTCCCTGACATCAATTCAACCATAAAATCTACCTCTCTCTCTAGAGGAAGACCATAGAAGTCATTTGGGAAAATGTCAGAAAAGTCCCAAACAACAAAAGAAACGTCATCAGGATCAATCAAAACAATAGACAAAAAACTCATGATCTTTGGGTGGGAAGGCTCTATATGACTAGACCTCGGGTCCCCCCACCCTGAAACACATGAGAGCTCCCATCAGCAGCAATAAATGAAACAGGACAATGATAAAAATCAACCTTAACTCAATGAGTGACTAGATAATCCTTAACGATGATGAAATCAAACAGATCCAAATCAAGAACAAGAAAATACCATACTAACTCCATATCAGTTATCGTTAATAAATAAGGACATTGAAACCCCTGCTCTTAACTCTTACCAAGGGGCGTCTAACTCCATAACAAAGGGTATAAGTTCCATTGTAAGTTTAAGTATATCAAAAAAATTTGCAGATATAAACGAGTGGGAGACCCCAGTATCAAATAAATAAATCGCTATAGAAGATGCAATAAATATAGTACCTCTCACCATCACTGGACCTACATCGACTTCCACTGGACACTCATCTACTGCGTGAAAGTGCTTCACTCATGAGGCCTATGGCTGGATCCCTGTAGTCCTTGAAGCATATGACTTCCATGTAGTAGACTTTGGAGATGATGAACCTTGATCTTAACGAGGCATAGTCATATCCTGAAAGAAGCATTGTAAGTGACCAACATGTCCATATTTTATGCACATCTTCATGGGCATAGGACAAGAACATCTTGTGTGTCCTATATTGCCACACTAATAGCAAGTTAGAGGCACATTGCTAGTTGTAGCAGATGGTGCAGAGGAGTCTCTTTGGTGAGACCCACCTCCACCACTCCTATGACGATCCTGCCACTTCCTCTTCTTCCCATGTGCACCACTGAAGCTAATACTAGATGGAAGAGAAGAGGTGAAAAATCCAACCTTGCCTACCATATTCATCTCTTCCATCATAGCTCTATATTCCATCTCCACTTAGATAGAAATCTTTAACATAAATACCTATGATCTGATATCCGGTCGCAAACCCTACAGGTACTTCTGAGCCTTCAAATGGTCATTCTTTACCATGTCTGGAGAAAAACAGACAAGCTCAGCAAACCGGTTGGTTTACACTGACACTGAACGCTCTCCTATTGATGCAAAATGGGCTAGTGGCCCGCAGGCTTCACAGGTATGGGGAAGATGCGGGGTGGGGCGGGCCTAAAAATTTTGACCGTTTAGAGCACGAGCCAATGCGGGATGAGCCCATGCGGGTGCGGGCTTACCCATGGGCCTAATTTAAAAAAAATATTTTTTTACAATATATGTTTCTTTAATTTTAGTTTTTTCAATAAAAAAATTATGATTAAACCATGACATATGATTTCTCACCATAATTATCATATTAAGTCACCATTCAGTCACATGAAAATTTTAAATAGGTTTATATTTTTTGTTTTAATATGATATTATAATATTTAAAAAATGTGATACAACTGCGAAAGCGGCACATGACGCAAGATTTATTATAATAATATTTACATGATGTGTCATCCCACCTCTCAAAAAATGGAACTCATCTCCCATTCACATGGTTTCAATTATAAAAGAGTTATTATAATCATAATATTTTTTGGGTGGATTTAATTTTGTTATTATTTAATTTTATTTTTTTATTAAGAAAATAGTAAAGGATATCATGGGAACCCTAATAGCCTCCTTAGAAACCGATTGTTTGGAAAGTTGGCATTCATTCTAACCATTTGCATCACCACCCGACCAACATTATCATTTATCACCTCTCACTGATCACTCACTTACTTTTCATCACAACAGTTCTCCACTACATCGTCGTCACCACATGCCACCATTAACCGATAGAAAAATGTTTCATCACATAATCCTTTAAAACTCTAGGTATTTTCAATTCATACTTCTCCCAAAAACATCCATTAAGAATGAGAAAAAAAACAATATTTAAATGATTATAAATAGTATATATTTTTTAAAATGTGGGAAACCCACAGGCAGCCTGCGGGCTTATGCGGGGTGGGTTTGAATTTTTTTTGTTCGCATTATATGTGGGATTTTGCGAACAAACCCCCATGGGCTCCCGCACTGCCCCGACCCGCCCGTTTTTCATTACTACGCTCTCCCTATTTTAAAGAGAGGAACTCTAGAGATTTTTTAAGCATCAACGACTCTGGAAAAAACTTTTGAAAAAATAGGGTTTTGAAACCCGTACAATCCAAGTCCACGTGTCTATCTACCAGGACTATGGAATCCCACCATCGATTACCATAACCCTTGAGACTGAACATTATACACTTCACCTTGATATTTTTAGGTGTCGCCAAAAAGTCGAAGATTTGATCGATCAAATCCCACTAGTCATCTGCCTCTTGATCTTCATTCATTCCTTTAAAATATGGTGGCTTCTCGCGCAATAATTCCTACAATCTCTCTCTCTATCTCTCTCTCCTCTAGCTCCTAACTATACCTCAAAAATTGTGTCCTGAACACGTGGTATGTTCTGATCAACAACACAAACTGCCCGTACTATAGCCTCAATGAGATTCTGATCTATTGGCAGATTTCCTTGAGGAGTATCGACTGCACCCTCATGAGGAACTCATGGAAGATGCCTCGGAGGCATACTGTTGCACACCAAAACAGAAGGAACGATTAGAAAACAAAGTAAATCTCAATTTAAAACAGAAAACCCATAATTAGAAACTAATATTTAAAATGAAACCTAGAACAAGAGACACATATCCCAACATCTCATGGAAACTTGAGTCTCGTCACGATAAGGGATCGCGAGGCACTTATCACAAAATACCTCTCAAGTCCCGAAAATCCTATCTTCAGTATAACAGACATTCCAAGAAAATGACTCTTTGGGAAAGACCTACCCTCTAATACCATTTTTTAATGAATCAACCCAAGTTACCCTCAAACATGGAACCCGACCCGTTCCATCACATACCCAAAGGGAATTCACGATCCCCACAGGCTGGCGACAAGCACCCAGGCATCGAACAACAAACCAAAGGGAATGATTTTTCCCAACCCGAATAGACACATGACATATATATACTCAAAGTAGGAAGGAATTATATAAAGATAATAAATATATGTCATAACTATAAGAAGACAGCAGAAACAAAACAACTGTAAAAGTAACCAAAATGTCCTGAAGACAAGTCCAACAACAAAGGACCAAAACCAAACTGCTACTCCATATGATAGCATGGATGAGTTCCCACCATCTCACCACCAGCTACCCAACTCAACTGACATGAAACCTCACCATCTCACTATGACACCTTGCCTTTCCCTCTATTAAAAGACATATAAAGGTATATGCAACACCGAAGGGGTGTGCAAAGTGTGAGATAACAGGATCAATAGGATCCCACCCACATGTTCCATGATAAGTCTCTGTATAAAAATTATCATAGGTAATTTCAAACAAAACATGGTATGATAAGCAGTGAAGTAGTTTTATAAAAAACATGGTAAACATTTCCATTTTTCACATTTTTAAAACAAAAGAAGGTATATCAATTTCAAATCACAATTTTTATTTCATTTATCATAAGAATAAGCATTAATATCAAGGCTAAAATGAAAAATCCATGAAATACAAAACCACAACACATGTATCAACACCAAGGAATACAACAGGTCAGGCTAACAGACTACTCATACCACAATCAATCAAGTATACAATCTGGTTTCTAGAAACTAGGTATGGGAAGGAGAGGAATATCCCATGAGTAAACCCCCCTAACAATGTGAATATCAGTCCACTTGAACAATGGGCCTAGGAAACAGAGGAAATCCCCATGAGAAAACCTCTAGATAATCACAAAAAAATAGAAGACGACCTCAAGCTAAACCTTCCACCTAAGTACCCAAGGTAACCCATGTGCTCATTTTCACAATTTATTCCAATGCTTGAAATAGCCCTTTTTCTTTCCATTTATCAAAAACCAGGGAAGAACCATTTTTATTTAAAAACTCTTTTCAATACACACAAAACAATCATGCCAATTTCATACCAATTTATTTATAAATCAATTTATAAAAATAGAACAATGTAGTTTATCAAACATAGGCTAAATATGGAACCATATACTTCAAAACTTGGGATGCACATGCCCACAATGAGATCCACCAACAATGAAAATCAACGACATCAATAAAGGCCCTAGAACCCAGTCTACACATCTCAGAATTGATTCAATTGATAAATAGGGTTGGAAGAGAAGAGGAAACACCACATACCTCAAGAAAAAACACCTGCTACACCACAAAAAATAAAGGAAAGACCTCCAGAACATGACCATACAATGGATCTAGAAGAAGACAATAAGAAAAAACATTTCAGACCAATGAATCTGATAATGTAACACAAGGGTGCTACTGTGATCAATGGCAATGAAGAAGCAAAAAGGTCACTCACCCAGAGATAGGCACTATAACCACAATGAAGATCGAACATCGAACAGATCAATCTAGAAGGAACTAAGTCTCCCAAAATCACTAGAGAGGAACCCTTGGTTGAGAGCATAGGAGAACCGAAAACCAAATGGACACACAAATCCCATACGACGCTGGGAATTACACGACGTGTATTATCTTTACACATCATGACACCCACGATTTCCAAATATGCCGAAAAACTTGTCATCACATATTAAAATATGGTCTTTAATTAACTCACAACATGTAAAAATCGTCGCATCATGTAACCTTTCACAGTGTGAATCCTTCTCATAGCATGCACCCAGCAACCATTACACATCATGTAACCTAGTTACATGGTGTTTAAATATCCTACAGCCTGTAGGAAATCAAGAAATCAACATCTAAAACTCCATGCAAAAAAAGGTAACTCTGAGAGAGGAAAAAAAGTACCCGATCAAGGTAACAGGATGTTACAAACAATGCACTAGATGCACCAGTTAAGGTGGTGAGAACCTTTTAACAAGCATTGGTTTTATATACCAAGATAGGTTCAAGTGGAGTTCATCCCTTGAAGATATAAAGTTAGTGGCGACTAGAATCACTGATCGGGGACTACTATATATATAGGGTGTAATCACATTATGTGATATACTTAAATTTCAATTCTTCTATGATTATATTGAATAAAAGAGAAGAAGTGTTTCCCTCATGGATTAGGATGCAAGTCTAAACCACATAAAATTGAGTTTTTCTTAGTATTTTAGGTTTTTTTCTTTTAATCGTTGCTTCTAATAGTCTTTTTTGGTTGTTCATCTTGAGGGTTTTTCATTGCGGTGTGGTAGAATGGGTGCACTTTTCTTACAAGCTCCGAACATTATAGCATGAGCCTGTGTTCCAGGACTTTATTTTGGTGTGTTAAGTTTAGGTGAAGATACTATCTAATGTTTTAATCTGATGGTGTTCATCGACCTAATAGTATGAGAAGGTTTTAAGATGTTTAGAGAAGAATGATAAGGTTTACAAGTGGTTAGATAAGGTCAATCTGAATTCTGGTTTGAATTTTTTGGAAGTTTCAGATTACTGAGAATTTGAAAAAGTGTTTTGCACTACATACATTAATGTCACTTGAACTAAGTATGGGAAAAATGGTAAACTCTATACACTTTTATATACATGCGGGTTATAAATAAATATTTTGAAAATTTTGGTTAAGTCTTAAACACCTAATATAAGTAAGGGTGACCACTGTTGAGTGAGAAATATGTCAGTCCCTATGTGTGTAAGGGCCAGTAGACCAAGTCCCTATATACATAAGGGTTTAAAATATCTTATGTAAGAGTAATTAAGCTGAGAAGTTTGATATATAAAAATAACATCTTGTAGACTTAGAGAAAATGATAAAGATGAAATACACCCTGTATATGTAAGGGTAAATTCTAGAAGAAGAGAAAAAAATAAAGCAAAGTGTTGGACAAGCACTATGATATATAAGGGTTATCAACCTCATATGTAAGAGTAACTTCAATTTGTTGAAATACATTAAAGTCAAAGACATAGAGGAGCATATGTAAGGGTCATTTTGATGACTCAAAATTTAATGTGCAAGCGTTCATACTTTATTGCTGGGAGAAAAGGAGTCATCCACATCATGGGAAGAAGGGTCATTATAGGATTATTTTATAGGTAATGTTCTTTCATACCACATAATATCAGTCACACCATAAATGAGATTATGCACAGTATAGGGGATTTTTATTTATAGAGATGCCCACATCATAGAAGTCAGTCACACCATAACTAGTTTTGAGATTGAGAATATCTAGATGTTTTCATGCTACTATATATAGAATCATGCCATGATTAAATTGAATGTGTCATGACACTCCAATCATCAAGAAAGAATAAAGGTTGTGAATGTAAATATTTTGGCTATTTTGGAATATAAATCAAGGCCATGTCATGATGTTAAGTGTCATGATGTGATCAATTTACTAGTTGAAGAAAGTTGAAGAAGAAATCGACCAGTCATATCACGATGTAAGTTGTTATGTCATGACTTTTTTAGTCTAGAGAATTTCAAATAGACTTGATGATTTGGTCATCTCAAGGAGGGTTGATGCTTTTTGGGACAACCATTAATTTCCCATTCAAATTTCAATGGTAGAGATCTATCAGAAGATAATCCAAAAGATTTATTTTGAATTAAAAGAAGTTATAGGTTAAGAGTTAGTTACTTATTTGAATTTGAATTTCAAAATTATTAGAATGTATAAGAAAAACTGTTGTGGGGATTGAAGAGAGAATAGAGAATAGTGGAAAAGGAACTCAATGTATCAAGAGGGTATAAGAATGAAGAAGGAAGGGTCAGTAACATGGTTCTTATTGTATATTTGAATTATAGAGGAAGAGTTGTTCCTGAACAATAATATATTAAAGATTTTTTGAGAATGAAGAGGGTTGTGCACAAATGAAGTGGATGTGAAGAGAATATCATAATTTCTATTGATAATATCTAAATTTGAGTAGAGAAGAATACTTGGGGATTATTGAACATCATTTATACATATAACATGTTAATGTAAAGAAGTTAGGATACATTAAAGATAATTATTATTCTAGAATTATTCAATATATAGATTATTATTTGATGTTGTGTGAAGTTCAATTAAAGATTAAAGACTCAACTCTTCTCATAAAGAGTTTATTATATCTGGCAGTGAAATTGAAAGAAGAATTTGGAATTCATTAGAGCATTAACATATGTATCACACCCCAACCCTTATTTTACCTTATTATTTTATTTATTTAATAATTCTTGACCTTTTCCTCATATTTTACGTCGATCTGTTTTTTTAACTTTCGAAATTTCATCACTGAAACACTATTGGTGAACGATGATTAGAAATAATTTAGCAACCATACATTTTCATCGGTATTTTAACAGATCCAAATGCACAGTTGGCGCATGGTTTGTCTGACCATGTGTCCTACCCATGCGGGTGCCCTATATTCCTAGTAAAGGGCACATAGTTTGGGTAAATTGTACGACAACTGTACGATATGTCCTACTTTTAAAAAAGTGGATTTACCGAAATTCCCCCTCCTCCCTTTTACCTTATCTCATGACCTCCCCCTCTCCCTCACCGCTCTCTCGCGCAGGGCCAAAGGTATCCCCCATGGGCTTAGCCCCTCCCTCCCTCCTCTAATTTATGGATGTTTCCCTTGTGATTTCAAGCAGATTCCACTCTGGGTAATCCTTTTCCTCCTCTTACAACTATTTCCTATTCTTTTGTCTTGGTTATCCTTTATTCCTCTTGTTGTGTGAACCATGGATGAACCCTAATCCATAGGGGGTGTTTTATTTTAATTGATTCTTGGATCTTAGGGCTCATAAGACCCATATTGGGGCCGATTCTAATGATGTTCATCGAAGGTGATGAGTTCGACATGATTTAAGGTAGGCTTCTCCTTGTTTCTGGTCTTTAAATTATATAACCTGAATTTATTATGCTTTTAATTTATGTTTTTGATGCCTAATGAATTTAATATACATGATTATAATCCTCATTAAAGGGGAAAATATGTTTTAATTGGTTTTAATTAAATGTAAAGGACTTTCCTTATTAAAATATATATTTTAGAATTGTTTAACCACTGCTTTGCACACTAGAAGTTTAACAAAATGCATGAATGGTTGTTTTAGTTTTCAAAGTGAATTTTATTTTGGTTCTTTAGTTTTAATTAGAATTTCAAGTAATGCTTGAAATTCCAAGTATTGATAATATATTTTAATATTGGTTTGAATAAAAATATGGGGTTTACAAATGTTTTTAATGTATTTGGTGGTTATACACATATACACAAGTATACATACATATACACATAGATACATATATATATATGTATGTATGCACAAATTCACATGGGAATATGTGAATTTGTGCAATGAGAGGCATGCTTATTTTTTTGTGTGTGTAAATTTATATGAGTATAATGTTGAAATAAAACAATAGGAATTTAAAGTTGATGTTTAAACTTGGTTTCCAAGTGGATTTCTAAAATAAATTATAAGGCCTTGTTGGCACCTTCCAAATAAATGTTTAAGCCTTTGATTGATTTCCAATGGAATGTTCCATGGTTATTACTTTAAGAACATGGATGGATGGTTTGTATATAGTCCTAGTTGGCCACTGATTATATATATTCTCTGCTTTTTGGTAGTTATTATTCAAAATTCATAGGAATATCGAGTGCTTGGGTTGGAGATCCTAAATCGATATGGGTTCCCTTTACACTAGCTATGATAGTGAAGTATTTTATGTTTCCACTAGCCAGTGACATGTTACTAGTTTCTTTCCACTAATTTAGGGTCACTCTAATTAGTGAAGTTAGCTTTAGGTTTCTATTAGACTTAGTGAACTTAGGGTGTTTCTATCATGATGCTTGTTTTAAATTATTGCTTGTATGATTTCCTTTTTCTCTTGCCTTACTTTATACTGCCCATGAATTATAGCATTTGTATTCTTTCTTGACCTCCATACCTCTTTATTAGAATGGTATAGTAAATTTTTTTGAAAGGAATATTTTAAAAGTTGTTTAGAGGTATCTTTTAAATGGGTGTTTTATTGAAAGTGGCTCCAACCTAATAAATTGCTTTCATAATGATTGTTTTCTTTTGAAGAGATTAAAAGGGAATGTTTATAAAATGATTTGGGTTTACATGCTTAGGAAATAAAAAACTATTTTTAATAATGTATCTCAAACTATAATAAAATGATATTTTATTCAAAGACTTTATTTGGGGCGTGGTTTCCTTTGGCATGCCAATTGAGAACTTTGCTCACACCTATCTATATAATTTGAGTGCAATTTCTGGTTCAACTTTCTGATTGCTCATGGAACAGGTTTGGTTATAGTTGGATGGTGACTCATGGAGTCACAGATAGATATGTTATTTGTGTTTTTAATCGTTTCTTTTATCACATCATCCAAATAGGATTTTTATTGCTTTCAATTGTGGTTATTGGTGGATCACATTATATTCGTGGAGGTCACAGTGAGACTCAGAGATGGTTGTAGGTGAGGGTGTTGGAGGGTGAGCTGAGGGTTTACTTTTGTTGCTTTGATTGAATTATTTTCTACTTTCATATTACTATTGTTTCTTTCTTGCTAGCATATGGAACTCTGACTTACAGAGTGATCGTGCACATTTTTCTACTGATAGTTTAATTTATTTTATGGGTGAAGCCATCCCCAATGTTTGAATTTGATGTCAATGATGAAAGTTGTCAGCCCAGGGGGATCGGGGACGCCCCTCAGGTACATTGTGGGCTGGTTCGAGCATCCATTGGATGGGGGGCTTGGGCCGAACTATGAAAATCTGAAAGAAACTGACCAGTCATATCACGATGTAAGTTGTTATGTCGTGACTTTTGCAGTCTATAGAAGTTTGAATAGACTTGATGATTTGGACACATCAAGGAGGTTTGATGCTTTTTGGGACAACCATTAACTACCCATTCAAATTTCAATGGTAGAGATCTATTGTAAGATAATACAAAGGATTGATTTGGAATTAAAAGAAGTTAGAGGATGAGAGTTAGTTACTTATTTTAATTTTAATTTCAAAATTCTTAGAATGTAGAAGAAAAAATTCTATGTGGATTGAAGAGAGAATGGAGAATAGTGGAAAAGGAACTCAATGTTTCAAGATGGTATAAGGAAGAAGAAGGAAGGGTCAGTAACATGGTCTATATTGTATATTTGAATTAGAGAGGAATAGTTGTTTCTGAACAAGAATACATTAAAGATTTTTTGAGAACGAAGAGGGTTTTGCACAAATGAAGTGGATGTGAAGAGAATAGCAGAATTTCTATTGATAATATCTAAATTTGAGTAGAGAAGAATACTTGGGGATTATTGAACATCATGGATAAATCTAGCCTATAAAAGTAAATAAGTCAGGACACATTAAAGATAATTCCTATTATAGAATTATTCAATCTATAGATTATTGTTTGATGTTGTGTGAAGTTCGATTAACGATTAAAGACTCAAGACATCTGGTAGTGAAATTAAAAGAAGCATTTGGAATTCAATGGAGCATAAAAATATGTATCCCACACAACCCTTCTTTTACCTAATTATTTTATTTATTTAATAATTCTTAACCTTGTCCTCAAATTTTACACCAATCCGATTTTTTTTATTTCAAAATTTTAGCACTGGAACATGATTGGTGCATGATTATTAGAAATGATGTAGCAACCATATATTTTTTTCTATAGTTTAATAGTTCCAAATTCACAGTTGGCACATGGTTTGTTTGACCATGCATTCTGCCCATGCAAGTTCCCTATATTCCCAGTAAAGGTCACATAGTTTGGGTAAATCGTACGAGAACTGTGCAATATGTCCCACTTTTAAAAAAGTGAATTTACTGAAATCCCCCCTTCTCCCTTTTACCCTAGCTCATGACCTACCCCTCTCCCTCACCCCTCTCTCACGCAGGGCCAAAGGTATCCCCCCATGGGCACCTCCCCTCCCTCCCTCCTCTAATTTATGGGTGTTTCCCTTGTGATTTCAAGTAGATTTCAGTTTGGGTAAGCCTTTTCCCCCTCTTACAACTCTTTCCTCTTCTTTCTTCTTGGTTTTCCTTTATCCCTCTTGTTGTGTGTACCATGGATGAACCCTAATCCATAGGGGGTGTTTTCTTTTTATTTATTCTTGGATCTTAGGGCTTGTGAGACCCGTCTTGGGACCGATTCTAATGGCGTTCATCGAAGGTGACGAGTTTGGCATGATTTAAGGTAGGTTTCCCCTTGTTTTTGGTCTTTAAATTATATAACCTAGATTTATTATGCATTTAATTTATGTTTTTGATGCCCAATAAATTTAATATACATGGTTATAAGCCTCATTAAAGGGGAAACTAAGTTTTACTTGGTTTTCATTAAGTGCAAAGGACTTTCCTTATTAAAACATATTTTTTAGAATTGTTTAACCACTGTTTTGCACACTAGATGTTTAAAAAAATGGATGAATGGTTGTTACTCATGAGTTTTAGTATTTTTAAAGGTGTTTTAGTTTTCAAAATGAATTTTGAATTGGTTATTTAGTTTTAATTATCATTTCAAGTAATACTTGAAATTCCAAGTATTGATAATATATTTTAAGATTGGTTTGAATAAAAATATGGGGTTTACAAATGTTTTTGATGTATTTGGTGGTTACACACATATAAACAGGTATACATACATATACACGTACATACATACATACATATATATGTATGTATGTATGTATGCACAAATTCACATGACAATGTGTGAATTTTTTCAATGAGAGGCATGTGTATGTGTGTGTGTGTGTGTAAATTTATATGAGTATAATGTTGAAAGAAAACATTGGGAATTTAAAGTTTATGTTTAAACTTGGTTTCCAAGTAGATTTCTAAAATAAATTATAAGGCCTTGTTGGCACCTTCCAAATAAATGTTTAAGCCTTTGATTGATTTCCAATGGAAAGTTCCATGGGTATTTCTTTAAGAACATGGATGGATGGTTTGGATATAGTCCTAGTTGTCCACTGATTATATATATACTCTGCTTTGTGGTGGTTATTATAAGGCCTTGTTGGAACCTTCCAAATAAATGTTTAAGCCTTTGATTGATTTCCAATGGAAAGTTCCATGGGTCTTTATTTAAGAACATGGATGGATGGTTTGGATATGGTTGTTACTCATGAGTGATCATGCACATTTTTTTGCTATTAGTTTATTTATTTTATGGGTGAAGCCATCCCCAATGATTTCATTTGATATCAATGACGCAAGTTGTCAGCCCAGGGGGATTGGGGACACCCCTCAGGTATGTCGTGGGCTGGATCGAGTGTCCATTGGATGGGGGGCTTGAGCTGGTGTGTGAAAATATGAAAGTAAGATGTACTTTACACATGTTGAACTTGGAGTTACCGTTATGTTAATAAACTAATAAGAGGCCTACAAGTCTATAAATTGATATCTTTTGGAGCAGTGCACAAAGGAGGGGAAGGGAGTGACCCTTGAGAGGTAGTGAGTTTCTCCCTTAATCATTCAATAGGCAGTGAGCCTTGGTGATAAGTGACTTCTCTTAAACTTTGTATCCTCAAAAACAGTGAGTTATAGTGGATTTTTGGTATACGAGCACAATGTTGAGTGTGTGATTCTTGGATGTAGCCCAGTGCAGGCAAATAAAGTAAAATCTGTGTGTTGCATAAACATGTGGAGTGACAAGTAATCGACAATTTGTAGAATAAGAGTAAAATGGATAAAAAATAACAAGAAGAATATCACAATACACAACGATTTATGTGGTTCGGGAATAATATCTATGTCTATGGAGAGGCAGAATAATTTCACTAATTCATGAACAAAATTGCAAGGTGATATTCAGAATAATTTCACTAATTCATGGACACAGTGAATGCGCATGCTCAAGCAACCGCATGTTCGATCGTATGGTTCAGATGAAACCACTGCCGTTGATTTTCGAATTCAACAAACTATTATCTGCAATCGCGAGGCTCAAGCACCACTCCTCGGTAATTTCTTTCCCTAAGCAGATGGAGCTTGCCGGGGTTGATCCCTGTTTGATCCCTGTCCACCACATGTTCGAAGTTATAACATCCTGATCAATGGGTTTTGCGAGAGAAAATGCATGGAGAGATCCATGGGGATTTTCAATGCAATGCCTAAAAAAGGAATAACCCCGGATCTTGTGACATTCAAAACTCTTATAGGTGGACTCTGCAAGCTAGGCCGGCCCAGGGATGCAAAATTGCTTCTTGATGAGATGCATACTCTGGGCCAAACTTCCGATATCATAACATACAGGACTTTGTTGGATGGCCTTTTTAAAAACAAAGATACTGAAGAAGCAATTCCACTGTTTAGGGTGTTAGAAAATTCTAACTTGGATCCTGATATATGCACTTACAATATAATGATTAATGCATTCTGTAAAAGGGGTCGAATGATCGAAGCAGATAATCTGCTTCAGAAATTGGAAAGCAACAACTTCTTTCCGGATAAATGTAATTACCATGTTATGATCCAAGGATTTCTTCAAAACAATGACCTTTTTGAGGGCAAAACATCTCCTTCACATAATGGTTGAAAGGGGCTTTGTGGTGGATGCAGCTACCATGGTAATGCTGATGACTTTACTATCTCTTGGCAGGATAGATGAATCGTGGCTGGAGACGGTTCATGTACAAACATGAGTAAAGGTATGAAATTTGTGTATATGAACTCAACAGTTTCAAATTCAATTATTCATGAAAACACACAATGATTTTTTTTGATCAAATATGATAGTGGTTCTCTACAATTACAAGCATCATTGAAATCTTTTTGGTATTTCTGCGAGTGCATTGACTAGATTTCTACAATTATAAATTCTGAAGTTTTTGGTTGGCTCATTCCCTGATAAATAGTTTCATGCAATACTCTCCAATTCTTTGCATCTTCATGGTCAAGAACATTTCTGCTTCCCTTATCCACCAATTTATGTTTGCAATTCTAGTGACTTGATTTATTACTGATATGTTGTTGCCTATTTTACACTTTTTTTTAATTAGAATGTCAGGAGTGATACCTCTTGGCTTTGTTTGGACTCAAATTATACCATCAACACCTTAATGCAGGCACCCCACACCCCTGACATGCATCAGAACTCACCTCTCATGCTTGGCAGCTCCTGGAATCACTAAATTACAGGGCTTCCAATGATCAATGACAAGTTTATGGCTCCAATGTCTGGCATTTCAGCTCTGTTTGACAATACTAATTGAAAACTGCTTAAAGTATTTATCATTTTTGATAAATGCCTCTATATAAGTGTTTCGAGATTGATTATTTTATGTCACTCATTTAAATGGGTTTCTTGTAGAATTGAAGTGTAATTGTTTTTTTTCAGACAGAACAAACACCAGTTATTTTCAATGATGTGAAAGAGGCCATGCTATGTGAAACTTCATGGAGAGTTTTTTAGCTGCACCGGGTGCTGAAACACTCATCTCTTACTATAAATAGAAAAAATAAGCAGTGCTTATAATGTCTGTGAAAAAACACTTCCACTGAAATTTTGTAAGAAGGGTGCTTGAATAATTGATAGGAAAACCTTTTTTTTCCTGCAAGCAATGTTTAAACCCTTGTACAGAAAAAATTATCACAAATGATAAGTGCTGTAAACAGTTTTCAGGAAGTGATGTCAACCAAGGCCTCGGTTGGATGCAGTGAATTCTAGGTTAAAGGAATGCCCTGCAAAATGTCTCTCATTTGATTCTTAACCCATGATAGGTTTTGGCTTTGGGAGAGTTGGCTGGATCACAAAGGAGTTGGAAGATATTCACTTTGTTTGTCAGTATGTTCCTCTAATTTTTATTTTATATTTTTTAATGGCTTCATATAATTAATGATTTATATTAAACTTTATATTTCCTTAAAATTTTCATATAATTTTATTCCTTTTTTTTCTTTATAATTGTAGCTATTTCATTGACCCTCGAGCGATGGTCCATGGGAGGCATCTCATTCGCTATATCTTCTATGAAGTGGCTTCGTGTTTGCCTTAGGTAGGACATGCTTTTAGGTTGCTTATATGAGCGAGAGAGAGAGAGAGTTATTTGATGGAAGTAGTATCAAATGTAGGATGCTCAAGGTAACCCATGTACTCGTTTTCACAATTCATTTCAATTCTTGAAAGTACTCATTCTCTTTCCATTTATCAATAACCAGAGAAAACTCATTTTTCTTTAAAAACTTTCTTCAACGCACACAAAACAATCATGTCAATTTCTAAAAACAGAACAATACGGTTTATCAAACATAGGCTAAAGATGAAACCACCTATCTCGAAACTTGGGTTGCACACACCTGCAACGAGATCCACCAACAACGAAAACTCGACGACGTGAACGAAGGCCATAGAACCTAATCTACACATCTCATAATTGATAAAATTGAGAAAGAGGGTTGGCGTAGAAGAGGAAACACCACATACCTCAAGAATGAACACCCGTTGCACCACAACCAACAAAGGAACAACCTCCAGAATGAGATCGCACAACAGATCTAGAAGAAGACAAAATGAAACACCATTTCAGACCAATGAATCCGATAATGCAACACAAGGGCGCTACTGCGATCTATGACAATGAAGAAGCAGAAAGGTCACTCACCTGGAGAGACGCACCACAACTGCAATAAAGATCGAATGTTGAACGGGTCGATTTGGATGGAACATAGTCTCCCAAAATCAGTGGAGATGAACCCTTGGTTGAGATTAGAGGAGAACTATCAGCCAAATGTACACACAAATCCCGTACAACACCCTAAAAATCCATGCTCAGGGAATTACACGGCGTGTAATACCTTTACACATTGTGAAATCCACAATGTCCAAATACGTTGAAAAACCAGTTGTCATGGATTAAAATTCAATCTTTAATTAACTCATGATGTGTAAAACTCGTCATATCATGTAACCTTTCACAGCGGGAATCTTTCTCATGATATGCACCTAACAACCATTACACATCATATAACCTAATTACACGACGTGTAAATCTCATGCAGCCTGCATAAAATTCAGAAATTAACATCTAAAACTCCACGCCAAAAAGGGGAACTTGGAGAGGGGGGGGGGGAAATGTATCTGATCAAGGTAACGGGATGCTACAAAATCCCCACCATAAATACTTTCCATCTCCATTAAGTCATGTGGAAGATGTAACCCTTGGAAAAAGATGAGGCCACTGCTCCCTCATCAATGACTCACGTTCCCAAGTTTCATGAGAATTTCGTGTTGTCATAAAACACTAACCAACGAAATTGACTTCCCACACAAGTCTTTCACTAAGTCAACTGAATAGACAATGCTAACTGATAAGCAACTTTCCCAAGCCACTCAGTGACCTCAAACGGTCCAATATATCTCAGAGCCAACTTTCCCTGTTTTCCAAGTCAATGGAGACCCAACTGAGGATACACTTTCTAGAAAACCCAACCACCAATGAAAAACTCCAAAGGATGCTGACGTTAATCCGCATACGATTTTTGTAGACTATGCTGTAACCAGACGTCGATGTACATCCTGAATCTTTGTTGAGGTCTCATGGACCAAACTTGGCTCAACCAAAGATATTTTTCCCACCTCATCCCAACAAAGAGGTTATCTGCACAGGCGACCATACAACGCCTAAAAGGGAGCCATTCTAATCAACGATTGATAACCATTGTTATAAACAAACTCAACCAGTCCTAGATGACTATTTCATGATCCACCGAAATCTAAGACATATGCACGAAGCATATCCTCTAGGATCCAAATCACATGCTCCGTCTGACCGTCTATCTGTGGATGGTAAGCTATGCTCAACTTGACCAGAGTTTCCATCGTCTCTTGGAGATTCCTCCAGAACCTCGAGGTAAACCTAGGATACCTATCCGAAACAACGACATGACTCCCATGTAACCTCACAATATCTTGTACATACAACTTACCTAGATCTTCAACCTTAGTGGTATCCTTGATCATAATGAAATGAGCAGACTTTGTGATCAACAACTATTCAGATAGCATTTCTCCCTCAGGGAGTCCATGGTAATCCAACAACAAAATACATGGATACCTCATCCCATTTACAAACCGGCATTAGAAGAGTCTGAAGTAATCCAGAGGGTTTCAAGTGTTCCACCTTTATCTGTTGGTAGGTGTAACAGCGGGACACAGAATCTACAATGTCACACTACATACCCAGCCACCAGAATCGTTGTCTCATGTCATAAGACATATTTGTAGTGCCTGAATGAATGACCCATGAAGAGCAGTGATAATTAAATAAGTCCAAACTCCTCACAGACGCTGAGATGACAAATCACTTCCCAAAGTGGAGCATACCATTTGAAGATAGAGACCAACCAAAAATAGCCTCCTCACTATAAAGGCTTTCTCGAATTTCACTAAACTCATCATCCTGTTGCTGACTCTGAAAAATAGAGTCTAGGAGAGATGATGATAACTGAACACCGGTCAGAACCATACCTGAAACATCTTTCTGAGCATCCAGGTGCAACTGGGCGAAAAGACCCACAAGGTTTCACCCATCCTTTGATTTCAGAACAACATGTGACGATACTTTCCTTCTAAGAGTGTTTGCAATGACATTCCTCTTCCTCAGGGTATAAGCAATATCGAAGTCAAACGTCTGAAGGTATTCTACCCATCGTATTTGTTTGAGATTCAAGTCATTATGAGAAAATATATAGCTCATACTCTAATGATTAGAAAATATTGCGGACCTCTCCCCAAAAATATAGTGCCACCAACACTTAAGCGCATGCATAACCGCGGAAAGCTCTAAGTCATGAGTGGGGTAATTCTTCGCATGCGAGCGGAGCTGACAAGATCCATAAGCCACCACATGATTATCATGCATAAGCACACAACCCAAACCAACACTAGAAGCATCAAAAAACACCACGTATCCCTTACCGGACTCAAGCAAGATCAGAATAGGAGCCGATGTAAGAAGTCATTTCAGGTTCATCGAAAAAAGACTGACACTTCACATCCCATGTGAATTTCACCGCTTTCATGGTAAGAGCAGTCAAATGTGACACCAACTTAGAGAAATTCTTAACAAACCGTTGATAGTATCTAGCAAGACCAGGGAAGCTTCGTATCTCAAAGACATTCTGTGGTTCTTTCTATGACAACACAACCTTCACCTTTTTAGGATAAACTGATAAGCCATGTTCATAAATTACATGTCCTAATAACTTCACTTATTAAATCCAGAAACTACATTTCAAAAGCTTTCCATACAAACGATGATTTCTCAGAATTTCCAGAACCGAACTTAGATGGTGCTCGTGCTCACGCTCAAATTTGAATGAACCAGGATATCATCCACAAACACTACCACAAAAGCATCAAGATATTGATGGAATATCTGATTCATCAAAGCCATAAAAACTGCAGGAGCGTTAGTCAGACCAACAGACATCAAAAGATATTCATAATGGTCGTACCTGCTCCTGAAAGTTGTCTTCAGTATATCAGACTCCCAAACTTTGAGCCGATGATAACCCGATCGAAGATCAGTATTTGAAAACCATTTCCCCCCTTTAACTGATCAAATAGATCATCCACACGATGCAAATGATACTTGTTCTTAATTGTTACCCGATTCAACTTTCGATAGTCTACACACAATCAAAGTGAACAGTCTACCTTCTTGGTAAGGAGTACAGGGGCTGCCCAAGGATAAACACTAGGGAAAACAAAACTTTTTTCCAGTAGGTCTGTTGCGGAAACGTTGGGAGTTGCAGCGACAGAAACGACGAAACGCAGAAGAGTAAAAGGGGAAAAAATAAAGAATAAGAACCCAAAGATTTATTCAGCGACGACCCTCGGTCGACTCCTTTGATAGGCACGTCTTCGCTGCGTGAGGTCTGCAAGAGAGGGATACGGTGGGTCTTATGGATAATCGTCAAATCATGGTCCGTTTCACCTCGGAGGCCGATCTCATCAAATCTTGGTTGTCCGCTCCAAGAAGCTTCAATGGTTTCCGATTTTATCTTCTCCGGTGGTCCTGCGACTTGCATATGAAACACGATCCTCCTACAATGGAAATATGGGTAAGTTTCCCCAACCTCCCTCTACCGTTTCAAAATCCATCTATTATCTGTATGTTAGGAAATTTGTTAGGGAGATACATGTGTTCGGATAGCCGCACAACGGCCATTTGTCATCCCGTGAATCCTAGAATCTGTGTTGAAATGGATGTATCACGAATTCCTTTCGAGTATGTGTGGATAACGGTGGGAGAAGAATACCGCTACAAACAACGTGTGGTTTTCAAATCCTGGATGAACTACTGCTCTGAATGCAAATGATTGGGCCACTTGAAGGCGGCTTTCCGTCATAAGTCTAAGAGGAATGCCTTTGAGTCGAGTTATATCGGTGGCAGAGAAGCTGAAATTCATCATAAGGGGTATTTGAAATCCTCTGGGTTGACGGACCGTCAAGGAGGTTTAACCAGTCCTCCCAGGGTGCGCGCGGGGTCAAGGGAGTTTTTACCTGAGCATTCTCCACAGGCGTATTCTCCGGTGAAGAAAATATTGAAGAATCAGGTGAATCCGACAGTGGAGAATGTTTTCAAGAGGCTGTAGTAGGATTTGGCTGGGCCATCCTCTAGCAGTAGTTTTCCTTGCAAGACTGCTGGGAGGGGGATAGATTTGGTTCACCCAGTTGCAACCCATGAAGGGACAAGGGTGGATGGGATTTCTCCTATACTTGATCAACTGGGGGTTTATATGGCGGAGGTTACTACGGGAGTGGAGGGCTCCAAACAGGATGACCTGAGGAAGGGAAGGCAGGGGATGGATATGGAGGTGGTCCCTTCAAACAGTGCGGTTATTCCAGGGGTAGAGCATGCTGGTGATTCCTCCTGTGAGGAAGTGTTCATGGGGATTCAGTACTCCATACAGGTGGGGAATCAATTTGATGGCCTCACTATGGAAGGGCTGAACAATAATCAAGAAGATTCAGACATTGCAAATGGGGAACGGGAGGAGCATTCCATGAGAGAAAGTAAGAGTATCTCTATTGGAGAAGCAAGCCCGAGGAGCAAAAGGAGTATCATAAGGAGGAAGGGCAGGAAGGACTACTCCTCCTTGCCACCCCCTTTGAAGACCCGGTCTGTAAAAAAAGAGAGTGGATGAGAGGGTGGCCTGCGAGGCTTTATGTAAACCGGTATGCCCTGATCAATCCGGATCATGGGGTTTAATTATGAGTTCGGGATATGAGGTTAAAGAGAAGGTGTTGTTTCTCAATGCATCTAATGAGGATTCATCCAAAATGATGGGTCAGAATATTGAAATAAACCTTAATGAGGAGCAATACTCTTGGGTTGACAAACAGGACTTGATTCTGGTTTGGGGATTCAACCAGGGGTTGTTAAAGCTCGAGGAATACATACAGGTTTGGGATAAACTATCTGCTACTTTAGAAGTCCTGATAATGGAAGCGCCTCACACTCAGGTAACAGATATTTCATGGAAGCTGTTTAGGGATATTAACTCTGGCAGGTTGAAAATTTCTTTCAATGACTCTATCCTCTCATTTTATGACTAATGTTTAGTCTATATATTTGCTTGAGTTTTTGTTAATGAGGGATTGATTTCAGCCGGTGGATCTAAAGGTGAATTAGGTGTTTTGTTCCCAGCATTTTTATGGTTCTACTTCAGATGGGGTTCAGAGCACGAGGTATCCTCTTCGACATGACACTTGGATTCTGAGAGGGTATGGCCTGGCCATTGGTATTGTGCCTGCGCATCTTTTCACAGGACTGGCCGAGTGCCTATGTCCTGGTGGGGGACTCTGACACGATACAAATACTGGGGAGAGGTAGAACTTTTATGTGCTTGGGATTTTCTATATCTTATTTGGTTGTTTTACTGGACAGTGCAGTTTCTCACTTTCCTTGAAAAGTGATTTGATAATCAAATAAAAAATAATTTTCAGTCATACATCCACAGAGAGGAAGAATATTTACTATAATTGGGAGCACAAATAAAGAGTTTTTTCAGTAAGTAACCCTAACTCGAAATGGGCTACAAATGGAGAAAACAATCCACTGTTCCACCAACCGCACATGAGGTCCGCGTCACTATGGTGAAAGACAGCAACCTAAGTCAAAAGTGCTATAGTGGTTGCTTGTTGGAAGTCCAAAAAGCTACAGTAAAGTTGACTCCAAAGTCTACACTGCTACAGTGCTCTGTCGGTGTCGGTCGGTCAGCTTTGCTACAATGTCAAAAATGCTACAGCACCCGAATAATTTGGGTCGAGGGCCTTTGGCCCCCAGACTTCCAGAGCAGGGGCGCGTTGCCCCCAACGAGCTCATAGCGGAGCTCAACCCACGAAAGTTGCGGGCCACAATCATTCGAACCCACTAGATCAGGCTACACCAATCCAACAATCTCCCATTTGGAGCCTGATCCACTACACTGTTATGCTTCGATGCCACTGACAAAGACAATTTACTTAATCTGGGATCTCCCTCTTCTTCACTCACCAGTGGTGTGCTTTCCATTCACATCTTTAATTTCAACCTGACAATTCATGAAATACAAGTTGTTTTCCTCTTGTGCTCTCATCGCGTCCTCTCTTATTTTGTCTCTCATCCTCCATTCATCAGTGAAGACCAACAGAGGCACAACAGTGCCTCAACTTCTGTATCATTATGGGATTTGTCAACATGTCTACTGAATTGTTGGTTTCACAAATCTTCTGCAGTGTCAGCAACCCATTCTGTATGAAACCTTTGATGAAAATGGTACTTTAACTGAATGTGCTTCGTCCGGGCATGAAACACCGATTTCTTTGCAAGATGTATAACATTCTGACTGTCACAGTGTAATACATTCTCCTCTTGCTTTCTTCTCAATTCATCCAAGAAGTTCTTCAGCCAAGCCATTTCTTTCCCAGCTTCTGTTACAGCAGTGTATTCTGCCTCTGTGGTGGATAAAGCCACCACCTTCTGCAATTGTGATATCTAACTTACCGTAATTGCTCCATAGGTAAATACATAACCTGTGGTACTCCTCCTGCTGTTGACGTCACCTCCAAGGTCAGCATTCACATACCCCTGCAATGAATTTCCTTTTCCAAAACACAGAGATGCCTCCTTACTTCCCTTCAGATACTTTAGTATCCACTTCACAACTTCCCAATGTTTCTTTTCAGGGTTATCCATATACCTTCTCACAACTCACATTGCATGAGCGATGTTAGGTTGAATAAAAACCATGACATACATCAGGCTTCCAATAGCTGATGTGTATGAAACCTTTTCCATGTACTCAACCTCTTCTACCGTCTTCGATGATTGCTCATTTGAGAGTTTAAAAGTCCCGCCAGGGGAATAGAGACTGTCTTTATTTCCAGCATGCTGAATCTTCTTAGAACCTTCCCAATGTAGTCAACATGTGATAACATCAAGGTTCCAACTGCACGATCTCTCTTGATCTTTATCCTCAAAATCTTACTAGCTTCTCCAAGATCCTTCTTTTCAAACTCCTCACCTAGCCACCCTTTCAACTCATCAATCCTCTGCATACATGATCCTTCAATGAGCATGTCATCCACATATAGAAGCAATATAATGTATTCATCACCAAAGGACTTGATGTAGCAACATTAATCCATGCCACATCATTTATATTCATTTTTAGACATAAATGAATCAAACTTTTTGTTCCAATATCTGGGTGACTGCTTCAATCCATATAAGCTCTTATGGAGTTTGCACACCATGTCTTCCTTCTCAGACTCTACATATCCCTCTGACTGCTTCATGTAGATGTCCTCCTCCATGTCTCCATGAAGGAAAGAAGTCTTGACATCAAGCTGCTTAAGATGCAAGTCTTCTGAGGCCACAATGCTGAGAACCACCCAGATAGTGGTAAGCTTCACTACTGGTGAGAGTATTTCAGTGAAATTCACTTCCTCCTTCTGTTAGAATCCTTTCACCACCATTCTTGCCTTGAACCTTCTCTTGTCGTCATGTTCTTCCTTGACCCGATATACCCATTTGTTCTGTAATGATCTTTTTCCTTATGGTAGAGGTGTCAGCTCCCAAGTCTTATTATCATGTAATGATGAAATCTCCTCCTTCATGGCCAGCTCTCACTTGCTCAACTCCTTCAGCTGCATTGCCTCTTTAAAGTATTCTGGTTCTCCACCATCAGTCAATAAAAGATAATGCAAGAATGGTGAATACCTCTGCACAGGCCGTCTCACCCATGTTGATCTCATCAACTCCACTGGAGTAGTAGGTTCCACCGGTTGTGATGTATCATGATCAGGTACACCTTCAAGCTCCACTTTCTCTTTGAACTCAGATTCAATGTTTCCATTTTCTAAAGCAGATTATTTCTTTGGCATGCCTACTGATCTCTTTACTCATGCCTATCTATATCATTTTAGTACAAGTTTTAATTCAAATTTATGATTACTCATGGATCAAGTTTGGTTATAGTTGGATGGTGACTCGTGGAGTCACATGGAGATGTGTCAATTGTTTTTGTATTTAGTTTCTTTATCGCATCATCCAAATAGGATTTTTTATAGCTTTCAGTTGTGATTATTGGTGGATCACATTATATTCGTGGAGGACGTAGTGGGACTCAGATATGGATGCAGGTGAGGGTGTTGGAGGGTGAGTTGACGATTTACTTTTGTTGCCCTGTTTGAATTATTTTCTACTTTTATATTATTGTTGTTTCTTTCTTGATGGTGTTTGGACCTCTGGAATATAGAGTGATCATGCACATTTTTCTACTGTTAGTTTAATTTATTTTATGGGTGAAATCATCCCCAATGATTGAATTTGATGTCAATAGTGCTTGTAATCAGCCCAGGGGATTGGGGACGCCCCTCGGGTATGTTGCGGGCTAGGTCGAGCGTCCGATGGATGGGTGGCTTGGGCCGGTCTATGAAAATATTAAAGTATAATGTAGTTTACACATGATGAACTTAGAGTTACTTTTATGTTAATAAACTGAGAAGAGACCTATAAGTCTACAAACTGATATCTTTTGGAGTAGGTCACAAAGGAGGAGAAGGGAGTGACTCTTGAGAGGTAGTGAGTTTCTCCCTTAACCATTCAATAGGCAGTGAGTCTTGGTGAGGAGTGACTTCACCTAAAATTTGTATCCTAAAAAACAGTGAGTTATAATGTATTTTTGGTATACCAGCACAATGTTGAGTCTATGATCTTTGGATGTAGCTCAGTGTAGATGAACCATGTAAAATTTTTGTATTGCAGAAATGTGTGGAGCAATGAACAATCAATGATTTACAAAATAAGAGTAAAGGGGAGAAAAAAAATAGAAAGAATAAGATCACAAGACATAATGATTTATGTGGTTCGAGAATAATCTCTATGTCCATAGAGAGGCAGAATGATTCACCAATTCATAATCAAAATTATAGGGTGATCTTTAGAGTACATGGGACCCTAGCTTGAATGAGCTCTTAAAGAAACATGATGAATAGTTCTCACGTTGCTATAGTTCCTACACAATAAGTCTACTATGCTACAGTGTAACAGCCACCCAAATCCAATCTTTTATTGTATTGGTGGTAGGAATTCCATAGAGCTATGATTTCATTGTCACATGATTCTACAGTAAGTTTACATTGCTACAGTTCCTTATCGGTTTTGTCAGTCAACTCAACTACAGTTCCCAAAAGATTTGGGTTGGGGACCTTCACCCCCAAACCCCTATGCAAAGGCGCTCTGCCCCTGCAATCCCCAATGATCTCACCGCGAAGATCAAACCACAAGTGTTACATCCTCGTGTATAGTATGAGCCACCAAAAATTAGCTCAATTTCATCCAAGGATTGGGGTACACCAGTCCAACACTTTGTGTGCTTCATGTTTTACTTTCTACACATGTGCATGATATTTGATGTAGGTGCATTCAATAAGAATATAGGTTCAATTGTATTCATATTAACAAGGGAACAAGATCCAATGGAATTTGTAAGCAAATATATAATTTGAATTAGGAAATACCTTAATTCACCCTCCCCCCTCTCAGGGTGTCTTGGGTTACAATGCTCATATACTAAATAGGATTCTCGTCGACCAAGTTCCCAAATATATTTCTCAAGCAACCACATGATAATGATCATTGATAGAAGACCGCTTTACATCCTCCCTCAAAGCAAGATCCATTATTCTGCACTAGCAAGGGCACTCATTAGACATCATACCAAAGTCAAAGCACTTCACCTCAACTCACTACCACCATGATAATCACTAACAAGACCTTTATATATCATTTCCTACTCTAGAGTCAATTCGTGAAAGGTTACTCTTGATGTTGGGGAAAAAAATGTCTGGATTGTGGAGAAAAATAATCTATTGAGCAGTTGATGAACTAATGCATTCTAAGCCATCAAATGTTTATGTTTTCTATTTCTCATGAATGCATCGTTCTGTAACATCCTCCAAAGTTGTAATTTTTTTTACTATTGATAGTGTAGGATATTCATTGTATTTCTCTCTTTCACTGGATTGTTTTTAATAATAATAATATTATTATTTATTTTTCTTATAAAATGATCATCACAAAATATCATTTTCATCTCAATATTAATAAAAAACTACATTCACTCTGGGGAATGAAATATATATTTTTTAATAAATATTCACACTCACTTTAGGGAATGAAATAATATTATTTGATCAGAAATTATAATATCTTTAAGACTAGTAACATGAACATGTAATTCAATATTTTTATCCATTCCATGGAATGATCTTATCCATATGTTGAATTATTATTATTTATGTGGTCCTTGATGGATGCTTTCTTTATTTCAAATATCTTGCATATAGGACTCAAAGAATCATGATAAATCTTGATATGTAATACTCATTTTGAAATATTTATTCAAGAAATTAACAGAGTAAAGTAATTATAAAAAATTGTGTAGCCCAATCAAAGGAAAACATACCTTATTTTATCGAGTCCGTTCATACTTTATATGAATATTACGAAATCCATTAAAATAATTATTATTTATAACAAAATAAAATTAGTTATTTATTGAAATAAAATTTAAATTAACTAAAAAATAAAGCTAACAATTTAATTAGCCAATTGAAAATTCAAAAATGTTGAATTCAACTTAAAGAGTAAAAGGGGGAAAGTGAGTCCACATGGTAACACCTCCCCTTGTCATGGATATTCAATATAGTAGATGGATGGTTCCATAACATTGGATCTGTACATGGAAGAATTGTTGCAGTTCTCGTGGAAGGAAATCATAACCCGGGGGAATCTTCTAAATCTTGGTTGGTCACCACACATTTCCACCTTATCCATTACCCTCAATGGGATTTTTCATTGTGGTGACATCAAGGCGAACACTGTAATTGTTGAGTTTTTGAGGAAGACTACAACTGTTGAGTTTTTTCTTTGATGAATCCATAAAAGAATTTGGTTTCATTAAGAAAGAATGTGAGACGTGTGTTTATAAGAGGTTTAGTGGGAATGCGTTCATTATGCTAGTATTATATTTTGATGACATGTTACTTATTATAAATGACATACCAATCATACAGTCTATTAAGGACTGGTTAAACAAATGTTTCTCCATAAATAACTTAGGTGAAGCAGCCTATATTCTATGGATCAAGATCATTCATGATATATCCAAGAGTCTTCTTAGACTAATTCAAAGTACATGACTATATACTAAATAGATTTAGTATAGAACAATCCAAGATGGATTTTGTTCTAGTGTCACATGGTTTACATCTTTCTAAGAAAATATTTCCTCAGACACAATAGGAGAAAGAGAGAGTGAGTAAGATCTCATACTCTTATGCAATAGGATCAATCATGTATGCCATATTATGTATTAAACTTGATGTTGCCTATGCACTGAGCATGGTAGGAAGATATCAAGCAGATCTAAGGGAACAACATTGGTCTTCTATTAAAGTTATCCTTAAGTATCTAATAATAACTAAGGATATGTTCTTTGTGTATGGAGAAAACAAGGAGATGTTTATCAGGGGTTATAATGATGCTAGTTTTCATATAGATAATAATGATCTTAAGTCACAATTAGGATTTTTTTTTTGTCTCAACGGAGGAGCTGTGAGCTCGAAGAGTTCAAAGCAGCAAGTTGTTGCTGATTATACAGCAAAGTATGAGTATATAAAAGCTTCTGATGCATCCAAGGAAGCCGTTTGGATATGGAACTTTGTCCAAGATCCTTGATGTGGTACCTAGTAGTAAAGACTCTATCATATTGTATTGTGATAATACTATAGCAGTGAATATTACAAAAGAGCCAAGGTCACACCAACGAACAAAATATATACTCTGGAAGTATCAACTCTTGAGGGATTTTTATCAGAGGGGTGAAGTTGCAGTAAGAAGAGTACCAATGAAACAGAATGTGGTGGAACCATTTAATAAATGTTTATCTCTGTAGAAGCATGAGTATCATGTGAGAGCTAGCGTACTAAAGGTTGTTAGCAGATGGTTCTAGTGCGAGTGAGAGTCTGTTGGAGTTGGTTCCCTAGAACCAACTTCTGTGTACTTTATGATAACTTGTATTCATAGTTTTGAATATTAATAAACTCAGCATCACATCATGATTTTTCTTCTACGTAACATGGTATGTGATAATGTCCTAAGAGTAGTTATCGCACTAAAAGGTCATAGTAGTTCTCTACTATGATGAGAACCCGGAAGTGCTACGAAACTATTCTTAAATATATGTTATATAGCTGGATGATATTATTTGAGGGACACAAATGATATATGCTATCATGGGTGGAGACTCATAGGACTTTGAGGCACATTCTCATGGTGTTCACCCTTGGTAATATCCAGTTTATGATATTATGAGAATGAGACCCACCGGTAGGAAATCCACATTTATATGTGTCGTTGGATTTTTTTATCTGCAGACGTGTGTATTGATCCTTAGAGTTTAAGATTATTATTAATGAGTATTATGAGTCACACACTTTGATGTATTTTTGAAAACTGTGACAATAGATGTTTGCGGTGAGGTAGGATATGTTTGGTGTGTCACGAATAATATTGAATTAATGAATAATGCAAGAAAAGATTTTTCCCTTTTGTTCTTTAACAAAAGTTAATATATCAGGTCCTTTGATGGAAATGATATAGCCTAAATAAATCCATGGTCATGGTGTTCTATAGGCATGTTCAATTTTTAGGAAGTCAAAGAAAGAGACATCGACCATATAGGTTGATGGCACCGGCATGCAACCTGCCTAATTAGAGATATCGTGATAAAGGAATTATATTACACAGTCAGCATCTATATGAGGTATTATGTCATCGCGACATTAAATTCTTTCTCTATGGGTGTCTTGGCGTGTGTCTTGGCGTGTTGCTAGACACTAATGTTGGACTTTAGACTGCTTCGCCTAATGTCACTGAGAAAGAGGCCTAGAGAGTTACACACCAAGTGTATCTAGAATCTTAGTTAAATAATAATAATATTATTTTTTATTTAAAAAGTTGAATAAATTTTATTATTGCATGTGGTTTAATAATTATTCATGTTTTCTTGATCGCATTTATTATGTCACTAGTTATTAGAGAGAATATAATGTGGGTGGAATATTTAATAAATATTTATTTTTTATTTTGTGAATATAATATTTATTTATTTATTAGAGAATAATGTAATGATATTTAATAAATAAATAGTCATTATTCAAGGCCTGATAAATATTGTGGTGAAATGGAAGATCGAGTTTAATAGTCCAGTGAGAAATAATAAATATTGAATATTATTTAATTTAATAGTGTTTAATTTAATTCGCAAGTTAAGCGCATATCGAGAAATAATAATAATAATATTGTTATTATTATTTGACATGGGGTTCTAAAAAGATTAAATAAATAATAAGGGATATTTGTGTAATTATTTATTTCTCATCCTATCGATATATAAACCCAGTTATATTATTTTCTCTGTGATTTAATTCATTTGTTTGGTTGTGTACCACAGATTTGGAGAATTCTCGTAAGACCTAAAGAGCTCCCTTCTCCAAGAATACTCCCAAGAACGGAGAGTGATCTTCCTCCACCTCTCACTCTCAAGTCAAGAGAGGTCCTGGAGAACGCTTTGGAAGCATTTCTTGAAGCGGTCACTGGCGGACGATGCAAGTGATAGGATCTGTTGTGCTAGCAGCCGGAGATTCCTACGACGATGTTCAGAGATTTGTGGAACACATGTGGATCACTGCTATAGGGGGTATTCTTTGATTCCTACAACGCAATGATGACACAACACAAATCTGTTGTCAAATCCATCAACGAAAAAAGAATTCTAATAAGGCAATTCTTTAATTAATTAAATTGATTATAAATAATATGTGATGATCCTCTATCTAGTTCTGACATTCTATCCCTTGTCTATATTCTTTGGTTCAATTTCGTAGATCACAACATTTATCGTTGTGTAAATCTTGGATTGATCATCGATCATGAAAAAAAGAAAAATTTGGGCATGATCTATTGTACACTTTCGTTGTACCTAGAACCTACACATGAAACCCTAGCTTGAATGAGCTCTTAAAGAAACATGGTGAATAGTTCTCACATTGATACAATGCCCACACAATAAGTCAACTATGCTACGGTGTCGCAGCCACCTAAATCCAAGATGTTGTAGTATTGGTGATAGGAAGTTCACGGAGCTATACTACCATTGTCATATGTTTCTGCAGTAAGTCTACACTGTCATAGTTCCCTATCAATGTTGTCTGTCAACTCAACTATAGTGCCAAAAAAATTGGTTTAGGGGCCTTCGCTCTGAAACCCCTATGTAGGGGTGCGCTAACCCCAACAACCCTCAACAATCTCACCATGGAGGTCGAACCGTGAGAGTTGAATCCTGGTGTATAGTATGAGTCACCAGTGATTGACTCAACTTCATCCAAGGATCGGGAAACACTGGTCTAACACTTTGTGTGCTACATGTTTTACTTTCTACACATGTTCATGATATTTGATGAGGGTACATTCAATAAGGAGATAGTTAGAATTGTTTTCCTATCAATAAGGGACCAAGATCCAATGGAATTTGTAAGCAAAGAAAAAAAATTGAATTAGGTAATACCTTGATTCACCCCCCCTCTAAGGGTGTCATGGATTGCAATACTCATCTACCGAATAGGATTCCAGTCAACCAAGTGCCCAGAGATATTGCTCAAGCAACAACATGATCATGATCATTAATGGAGGACCACTTTACATCCTTCCCCAAAGCAAGTTCTATGGTGCGACAGCATTGCGATAATCATGATTTCGAATTCAACGAACTATTATCTGAAATCAAGGATCTCAAAATCTCTCTTTTTAAATTCATTGAAGGTGAATAAAATCTTAACATGATCTTTGATTCTCAATGTGTCAAAATAAATAATCATGATTTTGATTTTTCAAATAACGTGAGATTTTTGAAAAATTAAACTTTTGTGAGTTGTTTATTAAAATAATTTTTTCAATTATTATGGAAAATATGAGCATTTAATTTAGGAATGCGATTACAAAAATGATAGATATGATAGACCTAAGTCTGTCCATCTTTCTAATAATTTTATTCAAAAATCTAAACAAGTTTGAGTTCTTAAATCTCTTTTAGTCAATCTTAGTGGATTCAAAATTGTTCATCATCTCAATTTTTATGCCCTCACACTGTCAGATGTAAAATTTATGTACCAAAAGACTCTTTTAACATCCTACTGAAAGAGATATACCCTAAAGCCTTGTGTGTGTGTGTGTATTATATGAAAATTATGATTCATATGCATGGTATATCGATCCATGCAACTAAAATGATAAACTATTAGCATTTATCAATCTCTCATATTAGTTATCATTTACCATACAGTTTCATTTGATGAAATGTTTGGGAGGACTTGTATTCATGTATATGATACATGAACCGTCCATGACATTTACTAATGTGTTATGTATGGATGAGTAAATGTGACTACCAAAGGAGTGTCCTTGTGGATTATATTAACCATTGTCATGTGATGATAAGAGGTGTGTGTGTGTGTGTGTGTTTGCATGATGTTGTTTGGCCAAGACTCTTCCTCACATGTAGCTCTTCTTCTCCCACCTCCTGCGTGTCATGAGATGCTAGCACATCATTGAGGGTGGAGAATCTCGCACATGCGATGTGTGATTCGGTTAGCCCACACCGTGTTTTCTTCCAATCTAAAAAGAAAGTGATGAATGTGATACATCTTTCTTGGTCTTTTATTTTATAGTTGAAGTGATATAGGGGCATGGACCTCTCATAGCGATTTTCTTGATTTATGGAATTTCCTTGGACATGACCTTCTTTATTATAATTGGACTTTACAAGTGACATGATTTAATGCATGACTTGATGTAAGTGATAAATTAACTATATTAAATGGATCCAATGTGCCTTGAGCGATGTCGGTTGCCTTTTTATATAACATTGGGCTAAAGGCTCCTATGGAAAATAGATTACATGTGCTGATTATGACTGAGGGACCTTAAGTAGGGTTGTTGGCCATGGCGTGTCACAACCCCTTGGTCGAGGATGGTTGACATGATGTCCACATCTTTTGGGTTGCTGGACATGACGTTCTGCGCCCCCTTGCATAGGAGGTTGGGTATGTCCCACCTCACCACTGACTGTGATACTCGGCATGGCGGATTTTATTCATGATGTGATAAAGGCATGGCTCGTTCTTCCTTGTTTATGATACTCGACATGGCGACTTACATTGAACATGATCATCAAGCATGACGACCCTTACTCATTATTGTGGGACTATATTTATTATTAGTAATAGTATTATGCACGAACACATGAGTTACATCCTAAGTCATGGATAATACTATGTATCCATATATATGTCTATAAGTGTCATGACACACACACACACACACACACAGACATTTCTGGCTTAAGATGAAGTAGGTATAGTCGGCCATGTGTCTTTGAGGAACCTGAGCCGACCGATTTACATTTATTTTTTTTACATAAAAAATTTACCTTTGATATACATGCACACTGCTTTATTATATATGCACAGACTGAATTATGCATTTGACACCATTGGTGGTGGCCTACTGAGTATATCTCACACCGTGTTTGGGTCGTCATTGCACCGAGGTACCCGAGCAGACCTCATGTTTGCAGGATCAGGTTTCTGGATTGCACTTGCTTGTTGCTACCCTTCTTGGCTAGGTTAGAGTATAGGAGCAGAGGACCGAGTTGGTGCTCGTGATGCTATTGGAGATAGCTACAGTGTCTTATTTATTTCCTTTGTTAGTCATGCTTTGTATTGTACACATGTTTTATGTTTATTTGTACGTTGTAGCATGTTCATGCATGATACATTCATTCATTTACTTTTGCCTGTCGATTTATTATATTTCATTGCCTTTACTTATTATTGCTTCCGCTGTATTTATTACTGATCCAAATTGTATATGGTTGCACCCAAATTTACCATACAGGTATAAGCGGTCGTTGAAGTACATGTAGGGATCAAATTAACAGGGATCGAAGAAGAAACCTTGAGTCACTAAGATTGGATGTGAGGATTGGCTATGAAGTGGCCAACTTGGGGGTTGATTTTGATTGAAGAACTAATTATTTAATTTTAAGAAAAATAGAAAAAACATAAATTTACTTGATCAAAAATAATTAATTAAGATTAGTCGATCCTAGGTTGTCGCTTGGGGTGGATTGGATTCATTTGTCTCTTAAAAAGTTTGAGATCACTAATTCAAGATGAATCCACAAAACGAGATAATTCCACAACCTCATTCATCAATTTAGTTCTTACACAATTTCAAGGATAATCACCATTGCACTTAGAGGATAAATTTCATGATCACTCCAAGGAATTGGATCATACTGAGCACTCAGAATGTGTCTTCGTTAAACTTGGCGAAGACGAAGAAGAACATAACTCATCGAATGGAAATCTTAAAATAACAAACAGATTTAAAAATTAAAGTACATGAAATAAAATCCAACCCATAACATTTATATTCCCTTGTATCCACCCATGAGAGGGTTATCCCTCCATTGATGTTATTTTATCAATGAAAGTGGGAAGCAAACTTATGAGTGAAGAATTGAAGAAGAAAAACATTAAAAAAAATGAACACTCCACCATTGTGTGAAGAATTCACAAGTGTTGGTGCGAATAAATTCACACCTTGGTTCAACGGTATCAACGTGTTAATGGAAATTAAATTAAATTAAGAAGAATAAAAAGAAATTTTATTAAGAAACTAATGTAATATGAAAAACTTCCATTATAGACATTGAAGAAGCGATTACAAAATGAAAGCGAGAAAATACAATTGAACGAAAAATTTGTACACCCCCATTTCCTTCACCACCAGCTCCTTATATAGTCAAATGAGGAGTCTAGGTTCAATACTCCATCAATAAATTTCTTCCCCAAAAATTAAGAGAGTCAAAAGGGGGGATGAGAAATAAATGAAATTGGTTATTTCAAAGTTGACCACAAAAATATGACCAGATTCATCCCTCCTCTTGGAGTATGAATTTGTAACCGAATATATCCGAATATGAAGGGGTCGTAGAAGAAAAATATCTTCATCTAGGTATCCTCTATCATATTTAAAAATTTCAAGTCATTTGGTTTAGTCTTTTGGAAGTAATG
This sequence comes from Viscum album, assembly GCA_963277665.1. Classification (NCBI taxonomy): domain Eukaryota; kingdom Viridiplantae; phylum Streptophyta; class Magnoliopsida; order Santalales; family Viscaceae; genus Viscum; species Viscum album. The sequence continues at coordinate 129,930,786 of OY728137.1, forward strand.
ATTGAAATGGTGGGAGGACTTTATGGGCGTTCACATATTGGCCACCATTTAAATGTCAACTTCAGCTCCCTTTATCTCCATAAAAATTCCATAATTAGCTCTGAACATAGTTGAATGAAATGATCCCCACATTTTCTCTTTCTACAGTTAAAATTTTAGCTTTATTGGTTTTGGATTGTGTGCCCCACATTTGCTTGATGGGCCTTAGGCCCATTATGCTTTGTCCAGAAATTTTTTGCATTCATGCCAAAAAAACTCAATCTTACCTTGGGATTCATTCATCGATTATAAAAGATAAAATGTTCCAAACAAAGTGATAAATCATATCCCAAAATATTAAATTCAAAAAATTGAATAAATGAATTCCACAAATAGATGATTGATTGGGCCCAAATTTACACTTTAAACATGAATTGCACTTGTGATGAGAAATGAAGTTCAATTTATAAAATACACTAAAATTGATTTTTATGGACTTTGAAACACATGAATATTAAGATATTAACAATGAATATTAGCCTCTTTCAGTGGCTAATCACACCCCCAACTTGAGTTTTTCTAGTCCTGAGCAAAAAGAATCTAAAAAATATGAAATTGAACTTCCTTTTCCAAAAATATTTTAACATAAATTGCTCAAAAAAATACATCATTCCAAACAACCCTGAAACCTATCAAAATCATTTCACACAATTTAGGTTCACGAGCATATCACAAGCCTAATCTCATTCCTTTTTTCAAATTCATTGTCACATTTCATACAATTTTAATTAAGCATGATGATGTGTTGTGTATCTCAAAAGACATGAGGATCATTTTCTTGTTCAATGTAAAACAAATAGAAGCTCCAGGTGGGAATCACATTAATCCTTAAGATGAGTATCTTTTTTTTTGTTTTTTTGTTTGTTTTTTGCTTTTTTTAAACCACAATAGATATGAAAAGACTAACTCTAGGCAAGAAAACTATGGAGTCACGATCCCCAAGTGTCAGACTCCACACATATTCAATTTCATGCTCTACGATAAAGATATAAAGCCTAACTCTGGGCAAGACAACTATGGAGTTACAATCCCCAAGTGTCGGACGCCACACATTTGGACAAAACATTGCTCTATGTGGTATTTTTTTTATTGGATAATCAAATTAAAAAGAAAGTGTCCCCAATCCCTATGCTATGATGAAAGGGACCTAAGAACTCAAATTTACACCCAAGATCCAATGGATGTGCATTGTGGCATTTTGATTAAGAGGATGAAAATGTAATCGCTGAAAAATCACATCACACAACCACACTTTCCAAAAACTATGCTAATGAACTTAAATATGCATTAAAATCATAATCAAGGCATTCAAAATCATTTGAAATTCAGTTTTCATGTTTCACAATGTACATTAATTCATTCCAGGATAATGCATTTTTTTCTTCATTGATTTGAATTTTTATCAAAAAAACCCATTTTTTTCAAAATCCCAGATTTTCATTCCCCCCTAACTTAGAATGAAACTGCCTTCAGTTTTGAAAGAGCATAGAAGAGAGAGTTATGAATTAGAAATAAATAAAGGGATAAGTGATTTGAAATGAATTCATGGAACAAAATCATCTGCTTTGATGTTGATGACCCTTCAATAAGCAATTGGTCAATTTGGATTCATGTCACATGTAGACTCCTTAGGGATGATTGAATGTTGGGTTTGAACTCTGGAAGGCATGAGTTTTATTTGAAAATACCAAACTTTTTCAACTATTAAATCTCACAAACAAAAACAATAGATCACATCGGAAACCTCAAGGGTTTCCCTTAAAAAAACACAAAAACACACAAAAAAATGAATAAGTCGGGTTGCCTCCCGGAAAGCGCCTAATTTAAAATCTTTAGCTCAACTTGGACCCCCAATATTATCAAATACCAACTTTCCACATTTTTAAGACCCCATTCTTGTCCACTTAAACTTTATTGTGATTGAGTCTCCCTTGTGGTTGGCAGAAAAGTTTTAAAATTGATTCAAGAAAAATTATAAAGGTCCCAATGAATGGGCTAGTCCCATGAAAATCAAACTGTGTCCATCCAATTTCTTTCCTAATCTTTCATGATACATAAAGGATAATTTTCACATTATTAGACTCAAGAAAGGATGAAATGGTGACAAAATGTTTTTTATTATCCCCCATGGCGTAAGAGTTGAGAGAGGATTTATGGACTTTGAATTCGAGTTCAGGCTGGCTAACATGTTTAGAAACAGGTGGGGAATTTGAATGGAACCCTGTTTCATTTTCAAAATTGCTTATCGGAATTGGTTCCCTTTGAATAGAATTTTTAACCCCCAAAATTTCTAGATGATTTTCAATAATGGGTATAGAATTGAAGCTTGAGATTTCTTCCAATGGTTCAATTATTGGTGTTTCTAAAAAATCATCATTGGAGCAATATTCAGGACATTCAATCCATGAAGACAAATTTTTCCCTTGTGAATCCAAAAAATAAATTTCCTCCTGATTTAAAGACCCATCAACAATTTATTCATGTTCTTCAAGTCCCAAATATTCAAATTTTGGTTCTAGAGTAAATTCAAGAGTGGATTGTGGGTAACTAGATTCTTCTAAAAAATGACGAGGAAGGGACAACCTGAGTGGGAATGGGTTTTGCAATTGTTTCAATGTTTTTTAGTTCTACCCTCATTGACAAAACATCTGAATTTATTTTATCCATTTTTTCACACAATTTTTCAAGAATTTGTTAGGGATCAAAATGGATAGGAGGTTTAACATCATGGACTTCCCTAGGACTGATATCTTCAAACATCCTTAAGAGGGCTGATAATTTATCCTTAAAACAATCGTCATCCCATTGATTGTACATCTCATCAGGTTTGGGGTATTCATTCAAGAGTTGATTAAAGAAATTAAAAAAATTTGGTGATTCCTAATGTGGATTTCCAATTTGATTTAATCCTGAGTTTAGGTTGTGGACTCCTCAAGATATTCCATTGGGGAAGATTGAAATTTGGATTTGAGATTTTTTTGGAAAAAATGAAACATAAAAGGGAAAATATAAGAGAAATTGTGGTGAGAAAAGAGAACTTGGATGAGAAAATAAGGCGAGTGCCTAAGATACTTACTTGGGTCCCTAGAAACGACGCCAAAATTTGGTTGCAACCAAATTTTGGAACTTGGGTTTGAATTGATTGAATTATTAAATGAGATTTTTAAAGACTTAAGTGAATTCAATTTAAAAATAATGAGTTGTTCCTTAGTTATAACATGGAGTGTATTGGATGAATTTATTTTAAATTATTTCAATGTATTAAATTTAAACGTTTCCTTTAACAAAATAAGAACATCCCAAATCACTCCCATAATTTTGAGTCTTCACTATCCTAAGGATAATTACCTATACACTTGGAGGATCATATTGATGAGCACTCCAAGGTAGAGGATCTTTTTAGCACTCGGGATATATATCGGAAAAATCGGTGAGTTCAAAGGAGAAGATACATTGTTGAATGAGAATCTCAAAAAATAGAATTGATTAAGAATTATTAAACTGAGAAATAACATACAATCCATCCTATTGCTACTCTCTTGGATCAACCCATTAGAGGTTTAGCCCTCTATTGATGATATTATATCAATGGAAGTGGGTAGTGGACTCATTAGTGTGTAATTAAAGAAGAATAAAAATGGAATTACAATCACTCCACCGTTGTGTGATAAAATTCACAAGTGCTGGTGTGAATAAGTTCACACCTTGATTCAACAGTATCAACTTGATATTGAAAAGAATAAAATAATATAATGTTAAGAAGTACTTTTATTAATAAATTATGGTGAATTAAAAACTTACATGAGAAAAATTGATGATGTGATTACAAAATGAAAGCGGGAAATTACAATTGAAAGTAAACAACATCGATAGAAAGGAAAAACATGGATTGAAAGAAAAACTTCGATAGAAAGAAAAAACATGGATCCTAATTCCCTTCACCACCAGCTCCTTATATAGGCATATTATGAGTCTTAGTTTCACTCCCCAACAATCAATTCCATCCTAATTAATTGAGAGATTCAAAAGGATGGTGATAAAATCAAGGGAAATTTGATGTTTCAAAGTTGACTAGGAAAATCGTCCAGATTCATCCCCCTTCTTGATGTGTGAATTTTTTACTTAAGATGGCCAAATATGTAGGGGTTTTAGAAGGAAAATATCTTCTTCCATGTGTTCTATAACATCTTTAAAAATTCAGGAAAATTGGACCAGCTTTTTGGAAGTTATGGTCGATCTAGAGGGATGATTTTATGGGTGTTCAAATATGACCCACCATTTAAATGTCAACTTCGGCTCTCTGTATCTCCATGAAAAATTTAGAATTATCTTTGGTCATAGTTGAATGAAATTATACCTATATTTTTATATTTCTATAATAAAAATTTGAGATTCATTGGGCTTGGATTATGGTTCCCACTTTTGTTTGATGGGCCTTAGACCCATTATGCTTTGTCCAGAAAATTTCTTCATTCATGCTGAAAAATATCCATCTTTCTTTGGGATTCATCCATAGATCCTAAAAGATAAAATGTTACAAACAAAGTTATCAATCATATCAAAAAATATTAAATTCAGAAAATTAAATAATTGAATTCCACAAATAGATGATTGATTGGGCCCAAATTTTCACTTTAAACATTAATTGCACTTGTGATTAGAAATGAAGATGAATTTATAAAATGCACTAAAATTGATGTTTATGAACTTTGAAAGACATGAATATTAAGATATTAACAATGAATATTATCCTCTTTTAGTGGCTAATCACACCCCACTACTGGAAATGCTGTTTTTCCCAACAGGTGTTTACCAATGGTTTTCTAAAACCGTTGGGCTTGAAGGATTAAGAAAGCCTTTCCCAACGGTTCATTGAAACCATTGGGAAAAGCCACCCCTTTGCCAACGGTTTGAAGAAACTGTTGGTAAAGGGGTGTGTTAATCACCTTTTGCCAACGGTTCTTTTGAACCGTTGGCAAAGGGGTCCTTAGCATCTCTTTCCCAACGGTTCTTTAAAACCGTTGGGAATTATTTCCCCCAAATCCAGCCGCGGGGCTGCTCTCCCCCATTCACACAGAACCTAATTTCACCCACTCCACCGCTCTCCTCTCGCGAAATCCCCTATCCAAAGAGGTGAAAACCATCTGAAATCAGGTATCTTTTCATTTATACACATATACTTCCTTATTTTTATTGTTATTGCTTTAGTATTTTAGTTTTAAGTTATCAATCCACCTCCAGCTCTCTGCTGCTCTCCAAATCCCCCATCCGAATAGGTGAAAACCCATTTGAATCATCTCAAATCAAGTAATTTTTTCTTTATACACATATGGTACCTTGTTTTTATTGTTATTGATCTAATATTTTAGTTTTAAGTTTGGATTTTGATTTGATTTCACCGTGTAAAATAGGGAAATGAATAAATATTTTGTTAATTAATTAGTTTCCCCTGGAATATCAGTTGTGTTATAATGTCCATGCTAAATAAAGGGGTAATGTAATAAAAGACATTGAATAAATAAATTGTGGAAGTTGGGGTATGTTGCCTCTATGAGCGGTTTTTTGTTGTGTTTCATTGTATGTTGTAGGCTGTTTTATGGGGATTGAGGTGACCAGTTGGGCTTTGTGATATGTGGGGTTGTAATGTGATGGTTAGTGGGCATGGATGTGTCATGTGAAGTTGTATGATAGTGATGATGTGTGGTGGTGTTGTGTCGTGTGGAGGTGTTGTGTGATGAAGTTGTGGTGTATAATGTGGTGAGGTGGTTTTGGTTGTGCGGTGGTTTGTGATGTGCAATATTTTTATTGTGATATGTGGTTGTTTTGGTGAGATGGTTGGTCGATGTAACATGGTGTCGATGGTTATTATGAGATGGTGAGTTGTTGTGTGGTGGTTTTATTAGTTTCCTGGTTATCTATGGAATAAATTATGCTGTTAAAACAAAAAAAACCAGATATTAAATAAATAAGATGGAATAGAAATGGATGTGTGGTAAATGGATTTAATTAATTTAACATTAAATGAATGGACAATGTAAGTGTGAATGAAGTGGCTTATAAATGAATGTGAGAAATGCTATGCGTCTTGTGTGGTGGTGGTGTGGTTTATGTGTTTTATGTTAGTAGTGAAGTGTGTGATTATGTAGTTAATGTGAACCCATAGGTTGAGTATTTTGTGCTATCTATATATCATGTATTTTTATGTTATTTCTACACATTCCAGGGGGGTGGTATGTCTAGGTGGTGGTGGTGGGGTTGTAGGGGAGGGGGTGTGGGCTGTTTGGGAGGGTGGGCGGGGCTATCCAGGGGGTACGGGGTGTCCAGGGGGGTACGGGGGTGGGCGGGCTGTCCACAAGGGTGGACGGGTTGTCCACGGGGGTGGCCGGGCTGTCAAGGAGGGGTGGGCGGGCTGTCCAGGGGGGGTGGGTGGGCTGGCCACGGGGGGTAGGGGTGTCCAGGGGGGTGGGCGGGCTATCCAAGGGGGTGGGGGGCTGTCCATAGGGAGAAGGGGTGTCGAGGGGGGTGGGTGGGATGTCCACAGGGGTGGTTGGGCTGTCTAGGGGGTAGGGGGTGTCCACGGGGGTGGGCGGGGCTGTCCAGGGGGTGTGGGCTGTCCTGGGGGTCTGGGTGGGGTGTCCTGGTGGGGGAGGGGTGTGTGGGGTGTCCAGGTGGGGTGGTATGTCTAGGTGGTGGTGGTGGGGTTGTAAGGAAGGGGGGTGTGGGCTGTTTGGGAGGGTGGGCGGGGCTATCCAGGGGGGTACGGGGTGTCCAGGGGGGTACCGGGGTGGGCGGGCTATCCACAAGGGTGGACGGGCTGTCCACGGGGGTGGTCGAGCTGTCAAGGAGGGGTGGGCGGGCTGTCCAGGGGGGGTGGGTGGGCTGTCCACAGGGGGTAGGGGTGTCCAGGGGGGTGGGCGGGCTATCCAAGGGGGTGGGGGCTGTCCATAGGGAGAAGGGGTGTCGAGGGGGGTGGGTGGGTTGTCCACGGGGGTGGTTGGGCTGTCTAGGGGGTAGGGGGCATCCACGGGGGTGGGTGGGTTGTCCACGGAGGTGGGAGGGGCTGTCCACGGGGGTGGGAAAGGCTGTCCATGGGGGTGGGCGGGGCTGTCCAGGGGGTGTGGGCTGTCCTGGGGGTCTGGGTGGGGTGTCCTGGTGGGGGAGGGGTGTGTGGGGTGTCCAGGGGGGTTGGTATGTCTAGGTGGTGGTGGTGGGGTTGCAGGGGAGGGGGGTGTGGGCTGTTTGGGAGGGTGGGCGGGGCTATCCCGGGGGGGGGGGGGGTACGGGGTGTCCAGGGGGGTACGGGGGTGGGCGGGCTGTCCACAAGGGTGGATGGGCTGTCCACGGGGGTGGTCGGGCTGTCAAGTAGGGGTGGGCGGGCTGTCCAGGGGGGGTGGGTGGGCTGGCCACAGGGGGTAGGGGTGTCCAGGGGGGTGGGCGGGCTATCCAAGGGGGTGGGGGGCTGTCCATAGGGAGAAGGGGTGTCGAGGGGGGTGGGTGGGCTGTTCACGGGGGTGGTTGGGCTGTCTAGGGGGTAGGGGGTGTCCACGGGGGTGGGTGGGTTGTCCACGGGGGTGGGCGGGATTGTCCACGAGGGTACCCTACTAATATGGTTATGGGATGAGGCATGCTCTGATGTGATAACACATTAAGTTCTTGTTGGTTTTACATTTTTTTCAATAACACATTAGTATGTTTTTTTCACATGTGTAGTTGATACCATGATTATTTTCTTCCTTTATCGTTTACTTAAATGTATTTTCTATTAAAGTTCAATCCTATTGAATTGTTTATGACAAAATGACTTATATGAATTTTTTTACAGAATGGAAAGAAGTTGGATGTATGAAACCGATCGTATCTCAAGTGATTTTCAAAACAATTTGGAGAGCTTTATAGATTTTTCATTTCACAATGCTTCAGATAGTGGTCGCATACACTGCCCATGTTCCAATTGTGTTGGTAGACCTTGGTTGAGTCGTGAAGAAGTCAGCTACCACATAAACAAAAATGGTTTTCAAGAAAACTACTTTGTGTGGTATCACAATGGGGAGAAAATGAAATCTCAAATTGGTGATGATCGAAATGAAAGGACTGGAATGGAGAATTTGTTAGATGATCGGTTTCCGTTTATTCGTCATCATGAAAAAGAAAGGATTTCGACTCAAGAAGACGTCGATATGAGGACAACTGATGCATCTAGTGAAAATGATGATATTGATAGGGTGAAAAAATTGAATGATGCTGCCACGACTCCA